>VZRU01013130.1:122332-145886 GCA_013398155.1 Pedionomus torquatus
TTTTTTTGGTCTGCTTGCAAATGAGCCGCTGTGTTAATGTCATTTTGGCAGACTAAGAGTTAAAAAACAGCAAAACTAGTACCTGTGTGAAAGGTGCTGCTTTCAAATAAGGGAACTGAAGCCATCACAGTCACATTTCCATCCAGAGAGAAATACGCAGTTGCTAGCTTTCTTCCATGGGCAGACAAATCTGGGTAGTTGGCTGTTGATTCGTAGTTGTCCGTTGATTGTTCCCCAGAAGTTCAGTGGCACACCTCGGAGAATTAGTAGTCTACAGGGATGGGAGGGAGGGAGGCAGACAGCCTTGTAAGTTGTTGCCTATTGTTGGAGATGTTGAAGTGCATGGGTACTTTCCCAGCGAAGTTATTTTTAGACACGTTCTTTAAAAATTTCAAACAGCATGAAGATGCTCCTTTCAGGAATCTGCTGAAGTGACAGGGATCTGTTTCCGGAGCGGCTTTCTCCAGGAATGTGATTATACTTAGATTTACAGGAAGGACCAGATATTCTCACTGCTTATGTTAACACCCGAAGAAAGGAAAATGAAAGAACCAGATAGAAAAACTGCGTTCAAGCATTCATTCAAACTCTGAACCATGGCTGCAGTTTTAGTGTAGTTTATTATGCACTTTCCTGTTTGATTTTAATTTGAAAATAAACCCTGAGTAATACATTCTTGTTTTAAAATTTAAGTTGAAAGAACAGAGGGCGGGCTCTGCAGGATTCTGCTGTGCCACGAGAGGGCATTTTTGGTGCCAACTCTGCAACTATTGAGGAGTAAATGTGCTTTTAAATGTCTTGCTTTGGATGAATTAATCTAGAAAATTAGGATTGAAATGATGCATCTTTTCTCCAAGCTCCTTAGTTTCATAACTAAGACAGAACAGTTTGAGATCTTTAATTTCCTAGTTAATGTGGAATTGTTGAATGATTTTTGTAATTATGTAAAGCTTGAGAATTCAAAGTAGAACGTTACATTCTAGTGTTCGTTCCTGTTCACTCTATTACATTCAGGGTCTTGTGCCCGGTGAAGTTTATTTAAATGATCTGCATAGTGTTGATTACAAGAAATGAAGTTGGACATCGAAGAACATAGGATTCTAGAACTGTTTGACTTTTAGGATCAGTAACTTAAACTACTGTGGTTCCATGTGGAAGACTGTGATCATAAGAACAGTGTGTCCTTTTTATTTCTGTTTATATGGAATATAAAACTAGAGGATATGTATTAGAAATACAGCAGCATAAAGTACTTCAAATATTGTGAGATAGCATTATAACATTTTATAGAGTTTGCATTTTATCACTGAAAATCTGTAATATTGTAAATAGGGGGAAAAATATCTGTATAGCAAGTTAAAGTTTGACTTGTGGTTTAATTCAGAAGTGCTCACCCTTTGTAATGTGACGAGCCACAGTTTCTTTCAGTAAGACATTTTTGCCTGTTGCTTCCCCCTCGTACATGAGGATGTCTGCATGAGATTGCTTCATCACGTGCCTGGGACGTGTGTGTGCCTGTTATCTGTGAGTGCATATCCTTTTAATAACACGTCCTCCTCTGTGTACTTGTCTCAGGTGAGAGGATACATTCATGCACTTCAGTTACTTATCTTGATTCTCAAATCTCATGATAAGGGGGCTCTTTGCTACTAAAAGAGAGTTGTGGGAGCAGAATGCCAGAAGAGTTTATCCAACTTGAAATATGTCTGGTTTTGTGTGTTCCTCGGGAAGTATGTCTGCAAGGAACAGCATATAAACCAGGTGAATTGTTCTGACAGGTTTGGTTTGTTATGCCAGCTCAACCTAATCTTTGGGGGCTTTCCGATCACACTGAACACAAAACATAATCGAGGTCGGATTTAGTTTGTTTGTTTAAATGTGGCAATTTAGGCCATTGCTCATGCTCGTGGGTTGGAGGACAGAATTTAGGCTGAAGACATTAGGAAATACTAGAAGAGCAATATTGAGAATTAGGAAACTTGACATAAAAATTCTGTCTGCAACAAAACTTGGCTAGGTTGTTTTAATGTAATTTTTGCTCTTTCAAATTCATATTTAAAATAAAAAAACAATGTATTTCTCTCATAATCAACTGACGCATTATTAGCTTCAAAGTTAATATCAGATCTCTATCCATAAAAAACTAAGTTACGGAAATATCTTTAACTTTATTTACTTTTTTCACTTGGCATTATTTTGCTGTTGTGTTAACAGTCTGAAATACACTGATTCATAAATCAAAATTGTACTGAAATTGTGCCTTTAAAAATTAGTGGTATGCTCTGCGTCAGGAAAACAGACAACTGTGGTTTTGTTGTTCAGTTCTGCAGCATCTCTGCATGATTATTCAAAGGATGGGTGAAGCCTTCTGATTACTTCATGTGGAGAGGTATGCTAGCACCAATAAATTTTGTACATCAGCTAGTCAATGTGGATGCTTATTTATAATAATACTCTTTGGTTAGATTTGGCATGGTTCATTATGAAAAACATTAATTCTGATGTGGTTTTCTGTTGGGATTTTTTTTTATTATGCTGTATATTTTTCCTGAAATTTATGTGCTTTTGTATATGATGTGCCTGGCTTTATGGCTTGCTTGCCAATAATCAAATTACTTCATTGCTTGATTTGTTTTGGTTTGTTGGGGTTTTTTCCCCCCTTTAAAAGAAAATCTGCTTTTTTTGGCTTTTTTTTAAATACATTTTTTAAAATAGAAAGACAAAATGAAAACACTATTATATAATAGATGTACTTTAAAAGAAGGCATAGCAAACTGAATACATGCTGAAAGAAAGAATAACCTTAATAGATTTATTTTCTTACTGGATTCTGCAGTGCTCCTCTGTCTTCTAACAATTAATTTTGAAGCTGTTACAGGATTTTAATCTTTTTGCAATGAGAAAGTGCGTGTTCTGGTGCTGCTATTGTTTACCCTTAAGGAACAGTGTTTTAGTCATTAGAAAGAGTTTTTAATAGCCATCCTAGTGTTAATAAGCATTTTACCTATTTTATTTTTAAACTTTTTTTAGCTTGTTTTTGCATAGAAATGCAGTAATAGCTAGGTCCAAACTAAAGTTCAATTCTTTTCACAGCGTGAAAGCTGCTGGCGATGTGGGTTTATATGTGCTTTTAGAGAGCCTTTGTTGAATAAAAATAATTAAAAGCTAAGTATTTGCAGTCTTTGGCTAACCCTTATTGGATTCTAAAATGATGTTCATATAAGAAGTAGTGTCGTAATTGGCACCAAGTAATTATTGTTTTGAAAGTCTTAATTGAGGCTTGGCTTTGATTACTTATGGAATCTGTTGTTTTCCACTGTAAATTAGTGTTAGACTGCAGGGGAAGCTGGTAGAAGTCCAAAGATACACACCTATGCAACAGATGTACTTGCCTGCAGATACATAGATGACTTGGAACTCATACTGCCAATAAAACATTTTCAAAAACCTTTCAGTTCTAGAGTCTAGGAAGTATGACAAGTTGTGCTAGCTGTATTTAAAAACAAACATACCCTCCCTCTTCCCACACATCCACATGTAGAAATGACAGGACTTAACACTTGCATCAGCATAGAATTACAGAACCTGTAGGCGTGCGGGTGAGGAAAAAACCATGCTGGATTTGTGGAAAATAAGACATGAAATAACTTATCAGAAGTCATGTTTTGGATGGTAAGGTTTTACAAAGATGCTGCTAGTAGTGAATATCTCCAGTGGAGCCCTATCCAACAAATTAACCAGTAGATTCCAGGTAAGTTCCGTTAAAACTTAGTACTTTAAATTGGTAAAGGCCTTGCATAGTACAATAAAGGGGTTGTTGCTTTGTAAAGTGTTTACAGTCAGCTTTATTCAGACATGACAATGATTGCTTTTGTTCGTATGTGTAATGTAAATGGAACTTTTCAAGCAATCATGTTTAACTTCTTGTGCTGTCAGAATGGCTTTGGAAAATATCTTCAGCTAAGGCTGGTTATTGAATAGATTGTACTTTATAGGCTGGATTTTTATGTTTTTCTAATTGAAGACTTAATATTGTTTAAAAAAATTACTTGTTTGAAACATTTTTAAGTCACACGACTTACGTTTTTGAGCTGCTGAACTATTAGAACAGTGAATGGTGTGTTTATGTGCTGCCCAAGAAATTTTTACTTTTTGCAATTCGTAACAGGAGAGGGGAAGAATTAATGAAGGGAAGTGTATTGAATGTGAGTGACTGTTCCTAAATATATAATGTTTAGACATGAGCTTTTCCAAGAAATTGTTAGGACATTACTCAGCTGCGTACTGCTCTGTAAATGGGTAAACATGGGTCCCCACTTTACTTTTGTGAATACTGCATTGCTTGGTGTGGGAAAAAATACAGTAGTGATCAAAATGAAACAATATAGCATTGCTGGATTTAACTAGAGCATGCCTGCTTTCAGGTCTAAAGCCAGGGAAATCCTGGGAATGTTAATTTGGCCATGATGCGCATTCTTACTTGCAGTCCTTTTGAATATGTTGTGTACTGCCATTCTGTTGCAGACAAAATTGTTTGGTGTTGAAGAGTATAGCTCCTCACCAAAGAGGGTGTTATAAAAGTATGATGCCTGTGTGTGACATTCCAAGGATTTGAAAGGGATTAAATGAAGGGAGAACAATTATGTTTAACCTGGAGACAATATCTGTTTGACTGGAACTAAGTATCTTTCCAAGTATTCCTGAAATATAAAAATGGCTTGCAATTTCTGCTCTTAAAGTAATAGAGCAAAATGAGAACAATTAATAACAGCATATATATCAGAGCTTTGCTTGTTTTTGAGGTCTCTCCTGCAAATACGTAATAAATAGGAGAATAATGAAGTTGTTACAACCATTACAAGTTTTTCCCTATTACTTAGCACATGTATTTGTTGTTTGGTTGTTTGTTTTTTTCTAATCTCCACGTTATTTATTATGTGGCACAAAATAAGGTGTCTGTACTGTGTATACACTAGCTATATACACTGCTATAGATGGGGGCAATTGCATTTGCTGGCCTGTTTCCCTCATGGTTATTGTGGGTGGGATAATCTTAAAATATAACACGTGATGTCCGTGTTGGTTAATCAGTATAAACATTATTTGGTGACAGTTCAGCTGATGGCCTTGAAAGTACCTTTTTGGAAAACAAAATTTCTTTAGCAATTCTTGTTCAAACTTTTCATTCATTCTAAGGCATTTGTTTAGGCCTTTTGTTTCTAAGGTAAATGATGAAATTAGATGATAGGTTGTGTGTTCAGAATTTTGAATCTTGCTAGAGTTGGGCTTCTGTCAGTACTTGGTACAATTTACATAGCTAAAACTACCTGAAGTAAAAAAGATAATAATTTCTGTTTACTTCCGAATAATCATATATATTTCTTATGTAGTAAGATCCTAGTCTAAAACCCTGTGGAAACACAGCATGTTGGTTTTGTATACATGCATTTAATTTTATGTTGAAGACTTAGGTAAACTATCTTGCCATGGTTTAGATTAGTATGCCTCAGGGTAGTACTGATGTGCGTATTTGTTCTGTTTTGCCTCTTTTAATGTCACTGTGGTATACTTGTTGCTTTGTGCATGGGTATTTGTTATTATCTGTGTAATTGTTACAGTAGCTGGGAGTTTGAGTGACCATAAATTCAGTTGCATCATGTGAATATAATTAACTCTCATTATGTGTGCCTCATAAGTTCCATTCAGATATCTTGAGTCTTAATCAGCTGAAAAAAGTAGTAGAGATACTGTATTCAGCAGCCACGCAGAAGAAATGTAGGAATGTGTAAACAGTGGTCTGATTTGTGTTGGGAAATGCTGGACCTCAGTGGCCAGTATCAAGTACCCCTCCGGGACAAGAAAGCTGAGAATCTAGCAAAGACGGAAGAGGTATCACCAAGTCAGAATAGTAGTGACAGAACCTACCCATAGTGTAAAGGAATATGATACTTTATAGCATTTCTTCCTATTACTTCTGTAGCTATGGATGTCCCACTGCTCTCCTAAAATGATTACTAAAGTACTCTTTAACTAAAAGTAGAAGTTGGCAGTTTGAGAACCTCAGATCCCATCACCCTTCCCTCCAATGAACCCTCTTTGCATATGGTGTTTTGCCAGGATGTGCATCATTCATTTACGAGTAATTCTGCCACATTACCTGTAAATAGTATTAGCAAATAGATGTAAAGGTAGGAAGCAAAAATTGTGTGGGAAATAGTGGAAAACTTTGCACACTAAGAAGTTAGCACACTCGAATGATCAGCTGAATGATAATTAAAGATTTTGTTCCGTCATCTTTAAATCTTATGCCTTGACTTTTTCCAGAAACTGTTTCTGTTCTTGACGTAATGCCACAATATCTGTCTCTATCTTTTCCTTTTATTATCTTTTCCTTTTATGTGAGCTTTTAACAATAGCCTTTCAATTAAGCTGGGTGTGCTGACAGTTGTGAGAAGTATTCATAAGTGAAATTTTAATGGATAGAAAGTGAGGAATGCTAAATAATGGGTCACTCAAATTAGTCTACTGAAAAAGTTAAATGTCTTGAAAATGAATGTAGTTACACTCTCAAAAAACCCAGGCTTGTTACTGATTCATTTTTGCAAGCTGTTCCATTCTTGACATGCATTTTTCCTGCAGTTTAACTTTTTCTCAAGTATGCTAGGGAATATATATAAAGTGGGAAAGCTTGGCTGTCACAGTTCTGCATTTCAAAACAGGATATTTTTATAAAGGGAACATGATTTCTGTCTATATAGAAAATACCATACTTCATCAAAGTGTTTGACCAAAGAGTTAAACTTTCAGGCTCTGTGGAAATTGTAGCAAAGCCTGTGGTTGCCAGTGTAGTTCTGGATCTTTGTAGAGGTCCACAACAGGTGGCATAACGGACAGAAGGATATTTGGGGAACTGTCTTAATAACATGATTCAATTTTTAAGTAAGCTTTGGGCAGTTTGTATTTGTGCTCGTTACATGTTTGTACGCATCTACTTTTGGAAAAAATGGAGTGGAAGTGGGAGGTTATTTATTTACCAGGCAGAGTATTCATTATTCTCTTTGTTTCTTCTTGATCCCCCTGCCTGCCCACGTTCAGATTTCTCTTCTCCCTCTCACCCCCAAATTTTTTGATTAATAAGTTTTAAGCAATGTCATTCCCAACTAGTTAAGTTTAGTCATCTTTCTTCAGTATGGTGACTAAATGTTGGTTGGTTTTTCTCTGTTGCTTTGTTTTTTTGTTTTTTTTTTTTTTGGTAAACTTTGAAGTTTGAATGCAGTCCTTTAAACATTTTAGGTGACTTTGTTACAGAGAGAATCAAATACTCAAATTATAATTCAGCGTACTCTCCCAATGTGTATTTGAAAGTTACACAATGCATAATGCCTTCCTTCTTTAAATCCTTTCTAAATTGGAGTCCTGCTATACATGACTACGGTACTCCCTGCTGATTTAGCTCAAGCTTCAGTCCTGTTTTAGAAAATTAATAAATGCTCATTGGATAGACTTTCTTAACACTTAAGAACACTTAAACGAGTTTCCAGATTTGGCATACATTAATCCTAACAGTGTTCACTTACTTTATGTTCTTGGATATTCCTAACACGATCTGATCCTGAAGGCTCCAGTATAAAAATTATTCTTTTCAATATCTTTGTATTCCTCTTTCTGTAAATCTCTTTCCTGTCATTATGTTGTTTGCAAAATATGCTGTCATAGCATTTCCTAAACAACATTTTATACACACACACACACACACACACACACACATATACATACATACTCAGTTTTGGGGTTTTTTTGTACTATACATGCAAGTTTTAAAAGAGAGAAACGTCCATCTAATCAGTGATTGTTGTGTAGCTATATGTATATCTGAATAAAAACTGTGTGATTTGAGTGTATTCAACAGTATACCGATCTTGACTGAAGAACAATCGCTATTGATGTAATAAATTTCTCTGGTAATTAATATTTTAGCATATAGGTCTTTATAGTGCTGTCTGAGACTAAACAAAATTAGCAGAATACTTATATACATAAATACATATAATATGTATACAAATACAAATGTGCATACATAAAGCAAGAGAAAGTTATATTTTAGAATGTAAATTGAGAATATTATTTCTTTTGTCTTATCCATTTACCATGTTTTACACTGAGACATATTTTGTCACAGTAGGGTTCATAAATACAGATATCTCAAATAGTTTAAACGCTTTTAAATTGTACTGCAGTTTGTTTAATATAAAGAAGCGAATTATTTGCAAAGCATGAAGTCGCATTGGTTTTAAACATGCTTCTTAATTCTTGAACGTTACTTCAGTTGAAGTATAGTTTTGGTTCTGTCTTTTAGCATATTTTATTCCTTATGCAATTTTATTTACTAAGATTGTGCTTTAGCACTTCTCTACAATTTTATGGTGGGTAGTTTCTAGAGATGTTACCAAGAATACTGAGAACACGTTCTTAGTATTCTTCCAGGGTTTCTTGCCTGATAAGAGGGGAAAGAGAGATTGTGCTAAGAGTATCCAGAAGCCTTGTGTTCTAATATGACCATGAGATTGCAGCTGCCAAAAGGATAGGTGTGTAAAACAAAAGTCTGTATTCTGAAAGCTGTGCCATCCATCAAACCACCTCTAGTCTTGCTTGTGCTCGGGTTGTTATATGATTGTCCAGTTAGCCCAGTTGCCCAGATGTGATATGCTCACCCATGGCTTTTCTTTGTTACTTCCATGCGTGTCTTGTGTATTTCTGATGGTCTTGGAGCCATTAGCAAGAAGTCATACACAAATTTACTTTTTGTCCAGTTGTAGATATCTGTAATGTAGATTACACCTGAAAAAGTCACTTTCAGGTTCATTTATAGGTAGCAGAAGAAAGGCATCACTAGGGCAATTTAATCTATTTTACAGTTGACGTCTGAAATGGAGCAGATGGATGGTTCTTCCCAAATTCCCTTTCTTTCCTCTATGAAATGCAGTGGACTGTGATGCAGTGACTAGGTCAGCTGTTGCTGTTTAGAGATATTATGCAGCCAGTACCTGGTTGATGGTAGGTCCTTCAGAACAAAACTAGAGAAGTTGCTTACCTCTGTAGCTGTTCTGGGTAAAGAACTTTTCTTTCTTAAATGCTTTCAGTAAGGATCCTAAAATTAATACTTGCTTGTCAGTTTGGGTCCGGAGAGAATGTTCTCCTTGCTAGGCAGTGTTTTAAGCTTCCTACTGAAGTCTGGGACTGATGAAATTACAAGCATTTATAAAACAAAACAGTATTTTTTGTGTTGGCTTTTTTAAATTCATGTTACTGCTTTCATGGTGGGTACTTGCTTCTGTGTTGTAGCATTTCCTGAAGTTTTCTTGCTTAGTTGAGATACTGTTGTGAATTAATCAAAGTTCTGATTCTAAATAGAGCCTCAACACAGATTGAGATATCTTGCTGTTTTTTGACATTCAGTTGGGTTCTAAAATGTATTCTGCCTGCATACAATGAAAGTGTTCAACAGAGTTCCTAGTTTTGCCTCTCAGTTTTTACAATAGCTGTTGCTGGCTTTCAGATTCCAAACAGCTAACAAAATACTGTCAGCAGGAGTGTCTAAGTGAAAGACAAAGAACTAGAGTGATTAAAGTAAGAAAATCTAGGAATAAAGCATTAAGGGCACTGCAGTATTTATTTGGAAAGTTATATTAAAAAAAAAAAAACTTTTCTCCATTTCTTCCTTAACTTCAATAAGTGTCTTTGTTGACCTTTTTCAAGTTATGAAATACATAGGGAGAAGAATCAAGACTTTTGAAAACAACTGACCTTGGGCGGTTTTATACTTGTCTTCTGTGTGGTACCATTTCCCAAGTCCATTTCCCTTACCCCATCATAGGCATATGCATTGTGTATTCTGTGAAGTTTTAAATTGTGTCCTGAAAGTTTTATAAAACTTTTCAGGACACCTCCTGAAAAAGTTTCTTGTTGCTTTTTAAAACTTGGCAGAAGTCTCTTTCTTAGGTTACTGTTTTTATTAGGGGGGGTATTATATACTTGGTTGTAATAGTTGTTGCCACCAGACAGTGGGCTACTTGTATCCAGTGTGTGGGAGTAGAAGAGTCAAAGGAATTAACATGTGCCTGTTTCTGAGCATTTCTGAAGAAACAAAGGACAAAAAAAGTAAATTATGTGCTTTCACTACTCTAGGTCATTAAAAGGTCTAATCTGAGACTTGCTGATTTGGGTGAGATTTAGATTACTGCATGGCTGAGTTGGAGGCCAATTAATTCAACTTCACTTTCTTTAGAAGAAAAAGGTATGAAGTCTTATCCTGAAGAATACAAAATGACTAGCTAATAAGTTTCAAGTGGTTTAAATTAAACTAAAAATGAGCTGCCAATGAAAGAGATGCTAATACTTCCACTGAATCTTTCCATTGCAGCCCTTTTCTGACCAGTTCTGGAACACTTGCTTCGCAGCCTGATGCTGCAGCTTGCTTTGATCTAGTTGAAAAACACATCCTAGGAGAGACTAATACCAGCTGAGTAATTTGCCTTTCACTTTGCTGTGTGGTTGCACGAGCACCAGTGCTGATGCAGAGGAAGGCAGGAGATGGGACTGTTCTTTTCAGTAGCAATGGAATCTTAGTTGGACTTAAACTCTTTAGAAAATTACACATTCAGTGGAACTGCATGGCAGATGAGAATAAAATAGAGTGCAGTAGACTTCCCAAGATCCTTGACATTCCTTGAGATTTGGCAGTTGTCCTTCCAGAGTTTGCTTCCTGTCTAAAGGAATTAATTTTATTTTACTTTTTCTTTACTTTTTTATTATTTTTAAATATCTCTTACCAACCTTTGCTTTTTATACCTGTCATGTCACTGAGAAGAACGAAAATAGCTCCAGTTAAAGAAAACCAATATATAATTAATATTAAATAGTTTTACATGTGAAAGCTTACCTTGGATTTTATGTGAACTTTGAAATGACATTACTATGCCAAAATTGATGGAGATGGGAAAAATTAAAAATTTGCTAAATGACGTCTACGTTTAAACTTTATTGGAAGAGCATTAAGCTTTTGTTTAAAAAACCAGGCACTTTACAAATGCTTATAGACAATGAATGTCTTGTGGACTTCTGGATACAGATATGCCTGCTTTTAACATAGTTTAGGCTTTAAAATACCATTTGTGGAGTCTGAGTGTTATGTAAGGCTATTCAGACACCCAGGCTAGATCACTGCTATGTGCTGATCTGTACTGATGGTCCATAGACTTTCATGGAGAGATGTGATAGTGCTTCACACTTGGCTTGTTTTGCTACCATTTCAGATTGGGAAATTCAGTAAATTTCCTTTTCAAGAACTTTGAAAAATACCAAGTAATTGTTTTGGTGCATGGAGAGTTACTTCTGTAAAAAATTGGACATTTTTGTCCTTTTTTTCCAAACAAGGCGTACAAAAGAACATTCAAATCTACAGCTGTGGTGGGAGGATGTGGTTTCTGCAGGGACACCACGTACATTCCATCTCATGGAATGTACTTGGTATGACATTTAACAAAATGTGTTCCTTAACAGTTTAGAGAAAGACCAGCTTAATTGTAAAGACGTGTGCAATGGAAACCCTTCCTGCAAGATGGCATGCCTTTCCTACTGTTTAACAAAAGACATTTATTGTCAAGGTAGGGAATGGATGGGGTTGTGCTGTTGGAGAGTGTTCTTGAAGCATTGTGTGGTTTAAACCAAATTACAGGAGGCATGTGCTTCTGTGTATCTCAGAAAGCAGAAGGATTACCTGACCATATATAGTTCTTGGTGAGCAAATGGAAATGATTAATTTGAATAAATAAGATGAATTGGTTATTGTTCTTCAAATGTTTATGTAGTCATGTTGAAAACTGCAGCCAATATGCAATCTTCTACTGTCTGCTTTTTATGCTAATGTGGTATTATTTACAAAGGTTTAGGAAGGAACCCTCTTACTGGTTTTATTGATCTTTGTGGTATTGACTAGTTTCCACAGATGGCAAAACAAACTCATATTTCTAACTTGAGGTGGTGAATTTGGATATTGCCTTACTTCTATTTCTTCATGAAATCCAACAAAGAACATAGGAATTGTGAGTAGAGTTTTGATGTTTTTGTGTTGGGATTTATTTTTAGTTAATTAGTTTGTTTTTAATAGTAAAGCTCACCAAAATATTTGATCAGCCCTAAGATCTGTGTTTGACTAAGTGTCTATTTTTGTGGTTTTGGGAGGGAGAGAATTGGTAACAGTAACTTTATCTCCTGAAAGAAACTGTATGGGTAGAATGTGGTGGTGATTATGATACGTAATCACTGACAGAGAATTACAGATTCAAGCTCTACTCTATCAGCTGTGAGGATTTCTAAATAATAGATTACTTTCTAATCCAAAAGTAAGAACTTCTGATAGGATTAATGTATTTCTTGAAGATATGCCTGTCACGCACTCCATTCATATGGCAGGCTCTGCCTGTTTTTCCCCTTCTTTCCCCCTTCTCTACATTTCTTCTTCACTGGAAATAACAGATCGATGTTAATGCAAGGTGACAATTATTTTAGGTGTTTCATTTTGATGAAGGGCTAGATTTTTTGATATTACAAAAATGGTTCAGTAAGAATTTAATAAAAGCACAGAAGCAAACAAGATAACGTTAGACAATATATATCCTCAGAAATGGCAGTCAGGAAGAGTATGAAAAGTGATGTTTAGAAATATGTTTTAAACAATATAAATTTAAGCCAAGAAAATGTCGTGATTCCATCTGTAGAATACAATGGTATGTGGTTATATTGAGGGTTCATTAATAATCCTAACACATCGGGAGAATATCCATACTGAAATAAAACGTAATTTTAAAATTCTTATCTGAGCCTGTTTTAGGGGAACACGATAGATTTTGAAAGTAGAAGTAATTTATAAATCTTCATACTTCAAAGAGCTCAATGTCTGTACATCCCTTGGGTAGGCATTGAGCATCAGTAGTGTAATTTTGCATTTCTGTCTTTGCTAAAGCTTCACCTTTATTCTGAATATAAACACTCAGCTACTTCAAAATAAGGGAAATGTGCTAGTTTTCTGGAGAGTGCAGCCAAAGTACTGAAGGAACTCTGCGTGTGAAGAGGATCTTCTTGGGAACTCCAGAAGCTGAACCTTGTTGAAACTGTGTTTTGTCAGACCTGTATCCAGGTGACAGGGAAATTCTGGTTGGCAAAGTATGTTGAGGCTTCCACAGTCATTTTTGTTAGCTTGTGCTTTTCTGCAAGAGCATTTCAGTCCTTTTCAGTGAACCAGCTTATTTTGATATGCTAGTTCAATTTTGAGACAAGGGCTCCTTTCCCCTGCTTTCCTGGTATTATTTATTCTAGAAAACTTGAAGGTGTGTAATGATCTGTGGGTATAGAGTCTATTGTTTGTTTGTTTTCTGCATTTCCGTGTTGTAATGTAGTGGAGAGGTCAAGATCCTGAATGAAAATTGGGTAATAAGCAAGTTGTGTTAAACTTCTTCTCCAGAACCCCTAGGTCCTTTTGTACAAAGCTGTTTTCTAGCCAGTTGGCCTCCATCCTTTGCTGCTCTATGGGTTTATTCCTTCCCAGGTGCATGAGCCTGCATCTGTCTTTGTTGAATGTCATGAGGTTTCTGTCAGCATTTTTCTCTAGCCTTTCAAGAGCCTCTCCAAATAGCAGCTCTGCACTCCAGTCTGGTGTTGTTTAAAACTGTCTGTTGTAGTAAATTTAGAAGGTTTATTAAGCTTTGATTTTGGTCAGCTTTTGCATTGGTTTCTTCCTTAATTCGATGTTGTGGAGAATAGCTATAAGAAAGTATGGTACATCAGCAGCTTTAAAGGTAAGCCTGAAGTTTGGCATCTCATCGCACTAGTGTGCAAAGTGCTCATCTCTTCTGTCTCAGTTACAGTTATATAATATAGAATAAATATGGAACATTGTAAATTTGACAAATGTAGAAGGAGGATGCTCGGTGTATAGGATTTTTTTGGTGTATGTGTTCAGTGAATGGTAGAGAGCTCTGTAGGACAGATATTTGTTGAAATCTTCATTGTTCGTTGTGCTTTTCTGTGTATGAGCTAAATCATTTATAAGTAAATATCTAAGCTTTCAAAGAAACTTTAAGTTTGTTTTTTTTTTTTTTCAATCAAACCACTGTTACTGAAGAACTGTTATTATCAGTGATGGTATAGCATCAAGCCAAGTTACATCCAAGTCAGAAATGCTGGTGCGGGCATTTGTGATTGTCTTGCTCTAATTCTTCAAGACTTTGCTGTGTTTTGCTCAACTGGTCACTTTTACATGTGTGTGTTTTGCTATTAATTGTGAAGTACTGTGACAGCTTTGGGAGAAAATTCCCAAAGAGCCTTTACTTGTTCATTCCTGTTACATGAAACTGGATTGGGTCTTTTTATAGATGTGTTGTTAAGTATCTGTTTGAAAGATACATAGAACTTGAATTTAAGTTGTTGCACTGCTTAAGTCTACAGTTTAGATGGCTTGATTATTTTTATGAGTAAATTAGAGAAATGGAAATGGAGGATAAGCCAAAGGATTCCATTTGTTCTTATTTTATTTAAATTCATTTTGAGCTACAGTCTCTACAAGGTCAAGTTTTCAATTTTTGTTGGGGGAAGGTAAAAGAACACACAAAGGAAATGGTTAGGGTTTAAGAGTCTCTGAATAAAATGCAAAAAAGAGGATTTTTAAAATAACATATTTGTGGACCTTATTATAATTTGTGTGGAGTACCTCAGAATGCCTGGAATCTGTGCTTCTCATGTGGAATTGCTTAATGATTTCTAAATTTACTGGGCTTTTATTCTTTATATCTATTTCCTGAACCTTTTCAGGGCCTGTTTTTTCCTCTCTTAAACTATGAATATTAGGAACAACTTTATAAGATGAAATCAGGCATTCTTAAGTTGTTATATGATTGCAGGAGTCGAGGTCTTAATAAATATGCAAAATGTCACCTCTGTTTGCAAATGGCAACTCTTAACTGCCTGCCAAAACCTTTTAGTTTGATTAAAGGCAAGGCTGGCCCAAAATATCGGAAATATGCATCTCCCTGACTAATGCCACAGTGTGTTACTCTTGCTGAAGTGCTAATGAGCAAGTACCTCTTAGCCAAATATATTCTACTGTCCTTGTTTTTGTCAGCTGTTCTAAGGCCAACTCTAGTACTTATGTTGGATTGGTTAAAATTATATTAATGTTTCATTTAACGTAATATTTATTTATAGCATATATAAGAGCTTTGTGAATCCTCTTTTTTTCCCCCCACTTCTGATAAATGCACACATAAGAAAAACCTGTGCACGTTAAGTATTGTGCTTAGGTGCTTTGGGGCTTGAAGGGGCTGTAGAAGCACTACCCTCTGCCAAAGAAGTATGGCGATCACAAGCCTTCCCTGTCGTCCTTGATCTGCTAAGAAAGGTGATTCTTGATTGTGAGAACTGATAAACATTGGAGGTTGCCTAGAAAGGAGTGGAGTTTTCCTTGCTGGAAATATTTAAGACTCAGTTTGGATGACTCTGGATCATCTAATCTAAGGCTTTGCTTTCAGTACAAGGTTGGACCAGGTGGTTGCCAAAATGCCTTCCAATCTAGGCTCTGCTATGTCTCTGTGATTGTTCACAAGGAAAGGGTAAGGTTTATACATTGAATTCTTCCTTAGAGTAGTATGGGGCAAGATTTTGGGTATTGTTAGTTGTCCTTTTATGGATGAAGCAGGGGTTTTGAGGTATCCCGACACAACAAAGGGAACCCTGTGGTTGATGTCTACCACAGACCACCCAATTGAGGGGAGCCTATTGAAGAAGCCTTCTTATTCCAGCTACAGGAGGCATTGTGCTTGCAGGCTCTTGTCCCGCTGGGGGACTTAAACCAGCCTGACATATGCTGGAAAAGTATCATGGCAGGCTATGGGAAAGCCAGGACACTCCTGCAGTACATTGAAGATAACTTCTGAGGCCAGATAATAGATAGCCCCACCAAAGAAACTGCAGAGGACCTGATGGTCACCAATGCAAGTGAACTAATTGGTGACATTGAGGTTGGAGGCAGCCTAGGCTATAGTGACTATGCACTGGCGGAGTTCGCAGTCCTGAGGGGTATTGGTCAGGGAAGAGTTAAGTCAGAACCCTGGATTTTAGGAAAGCAAACTTGCAGTTCTTCAAGGAGATAGTTGATACCACCCTCTGGGAAACTGCCTTAAGAACAAGGTGATACCCAGGTGAAAGAAATCAGGAAAGGATGGCAAGAGACCAGCATGGCTGAGTTGAGACCTGCTGATCAAACTAAAGGGCAGGAAGGAGAGATGCTCAGGCAGTGGAAAGAAGAGAGTGGGGAAGAGGTGTCCTGAGAAAAGTACACAGTCACTGGCTGGTTGTGCAGGTATGGGATCAGGAAGGCCAAGCTGCACCTGGAACTGAGACTGGCAGGAGACACAACTAATAGTAATGATGGTGGCTTCTAGAGGTATGTCAGGCAGAAAAGGAAGGTCAAAGAAAGCATACTCTCCCTGAAGAGGGACGCTGGCAAACTGGTAATGATGCAGGAGGAGAAGACTGAGGTACTCAAGAACTTTTTTCCCTCAGTCTTCACTGGCAACCTCTCTGCCCATGCCTCTGGAGTGGATGAACTGCAAGGCAGGGTCTAAGGGAGCAAAGTCCCTCCGACTGTAAGAGAAGATGAGGCTTGTGACCACCTGAGGAACATTAACGTACGTAAATCTATGGAAGCTGAGAAGATGCATCCCAGATTTGTGCGGGAATTGGCTGATACAGTTGCCAAGCCATTCTCCATGCTATTTGAAAAGTTGTGGCAGTCAGGTGAAGGCCCTGGTGACTGGTAAAAGGGAAACATGACACTCACTTTAAAAAAAGGTAGAAAGGAGGACCTTGGGATCTACCAACTTGTCAGCCTCACCTCTGTGCCTGGGAAGACACATAGACTCATAGAATGGTTTGGGTTGGAAGGGATCTTAAAGATCATTAGTTCCAACCCCCCTGCCATGGACGAGGACATCTTCTAGTAGACCAGATTGCTCAAAGCCCCATCCAGCCTGGCCTTGAAGACTTCCAGGGATGGGGCATCCACCTGTTGCAGTGTCTCACCACCCTCACAGTAAAAGTTTCTTCCCAGTGTCTAATCTAAATCTCCTCTCTTTCAGTTTAAAACTGTTAGTCCTTGTCCTATTATTACATTCCCTGATAAAGAGTCCCTTTAGGAACTTTGAGCAACCTGATTGAATAGGAGATGGCCCTGCCCATGGCAGTGGGGTTGCAACTAGATGATTTTTAAGGTTTCTTACCTTACATTCTATGATTCTACAATGATTTTTTTCTTTCCCTTGATTTAATTTGATCATTTGAAGTTTTCTACATCTTTCTCTTAGCGAATCAGTTATCCTGGCTGTATAGGTTGAACTGCAACAAAAAGGGTTTTATCCTTTTTGGACAATCTAGTGATTCTGGAGGAAGTTTGAATTCCTGAAATTCTGGATGTAGGTTGTATCAGATGAAAGTATAGTCTTAATGAAATGGTTTATGGTAGTTGAGGCCCTACTTTGCCAGGAAGAACAAAATACCCAACTTCTGATGCCCTTGTCATTCACATGGTTGAAGGGTATGAAGGAGAAGGTTCCAGTACTGTTGCTGGAATCAGATTGCTAGAGGCAGGAATTCAGGTCAGATCCCTTTGCTGGACTGAAGAGACCACAGAGAGAAGATGGTTAGTGCTTGGTGAGATTTTACCAAATAATCACTTGTATGTTAATTAGGGAAAAAAAAAAAAAAAAAAGAAAAAGGAAGACTTTGTTTGAGATGTCCAACTGAATGGATACTGAACTTTCTTGATCCATGAAACATGCGCTGCCCAATCAGAGCTTTGTGGGAAGTTTGAAGTAGTGGAACAAAACCCTATGAGTGTAAGTAAACTATTGTGATGTAAAGTAATTGTTTTTAGAATCTAAAGAGTTTTTAAATATTACATTATATAATACCTTCATGACATGGGAAAGCTATTTTTTTCATCAAAATGAAGAATTACTTGAAGTATTAAGAATTTGCTGACCTCTGCTCTACAATAATGCTTGTTAGCTTGTGCTCACTGCTTATTTAAAGGGCAGTTTAAGAAAAAAGAAAAAAAAAATTGGAGGTAAATCTTGGTTTGTATAGTAGTTTAGTGCTATAAACTCATAACAGATTAACTTCTGATATGCTGCAAATAAAAGACTACTTTTGGATATTCTTGATTGAGAAGTTTTGAAGTTCACAGGTTTGCACAATTGGAGAAGTTTCAAAGCTTCAGAGATATAGTAGAATCCAAAACATTGACTGATACATACAAACAACTGTGAATTCTTTGCATGAGCAGTGTGATGAAATGCTAGTAAATATGAATTAACTTCTATTTCTAATTTTTGCAGACAATAAGCTGATGTCTGCAAGCAGGTATTGACTTGGTTGTGTCTTCAGATTTTCATCACTTCATTTAAATGATCTCATGGGCTGCTTAATTTGTATCTGTTTTTTAATGTTTGTTTGTTTGCAGTTTTTTCTTAATTTTTCTTGTACCTACCAGATTGTGTTAGAAATAAAGGAATTTTGGCAACTCTGTTTTAAGTTCTGACTTGTATTAACTAGTGGCAATCTGGTATCTGTTGGTCGCCTGCCATTCCTGTTGTTTGATGAAGGCAACTTTTCTTTCTCTTGTGTTTATGTTACTGCTTGGTTTGTTTGCTTTTAAACAGACCAGTCCCACACCCTACAAAATAAAGGGTTGAATAAGCTACATGTTAATGCCTGTCTACATTGTGTAGTGGGTTGAACACAAGGCTTAGCTGATATACCTGTGTAGCACGGTGGTGCAAGTTGGAGACATTAGTTTTTAGCCAAAAGCAGTATAGTCATGTCTGCATGATGGTGTGCCTGAGCTATCAGATGTCTCGTAGTGTTCCTTTGTCAGTCTGGTTCAGACACTAGCTTGGCTTGATTTAGCTCAGGATTCTTTGCCTTGTGCTACATTTTGCAAAGTAGATGTGCCCTAGCTTGTTGCAAATGACTGAGTACCTCATGTGTCCTGATCTCTTCCCTAGATGGCAGAAAGTCCTTTTTATATAGACATATTTGATGTTTTCTAAATTTGGATTATCTAGAATGGTGCATGTTATTCTTGATAAACTCTTGCTGAAACACACTTAAAGGCTGCTTAAAATATTTCCTTGTGTCTTCTGGAAATACCTGTCATGATGTGTCCTGGCATCGAATTTTGTCTGTTTCACTGCCATATTACAGTGGTGGCTCATGCTAGGGTACATTCTGCCTACTAATCAGTTTACTGTAGAACATACATTATGCATTATCTCTGCATTTCTGTACTTTCAGTTGGTAGGTCATGCTTTGGATCTAATTTTCAGTGTTCTGTTTCTCCTGTATTTTAAAACTTCAGTTGTTTGTTGTTTGTTGGGGTTTTTTTGTGTGGTTTTTTTTTTTTTTTCCTCTGTTTGGCTAATTTTCTCCTCCAGGTGAAATCTTTTGTCTGAGAATTGAAAAAAATTCTTTATGGTGCATTTATTGCATAGGTACATCTCTATAAAAATCAGTGGTTTTTTGCTGGTCTCTAACAATGAAAGATGAGGCTGGAGGAAAAAATAATTTGGGAATGAAAGTTTGTTTTGCCAAATACACCTTTTTATTGGACTTTTTTCTTTTTTTTTTACATCGATAGGCTGTCATGCAATTCCTCTTGCTTCTTTCAAGTTGTTTGTAGGCTCTTCTGTCACAATATGGCCATAAATATTTCATTATATGTTTGAAGAAGTGCCTTGCTGAAAGCAGTAGAAGTCATGGTTTCTAATTACATCTGGGTAGTTGTTTCACATGACTCTATTGACCTCGTCATGTGTCCTGAATTAAGCTTACACCACTTAAATAAACAAAAAGCTGTAAAAGCTCCTATTATTACATTGTTATATATAATAATAAACACAAATGGATATACCAGCAGCAGAATCTGGATCTTAGGCTGTAATTTTTAAATCTAGTAACTTTTCTTCTAGATGGAGAACTTGGCTTTTTCTTCTGCTTGGTCTATTCTTTTTATTGTTCCTTGTAACGAAGCAGTCCCCTTCTGAAGCTGTAGCTGTTTTCAATCTCTGTTCCTCATTTGAAAAATCCTGTTAGCAGAGTAAATGTGGTAGAGCTCTGCTTCTGTCTTGGCCAAAATAGGTGTACTGTAAGGGTGTATGGAGAAAAAAATGGGAAGTTTCTGGAGGAATAATAATTCTGTTAGAAACCATAAATGTTTGGGAGATGTGTTTTCATTATAAAGCTACTTTTTCTTTGATTTAGTAGATGTCTGTTTACTGTGCAATGAGTATATTGCTTAGAAACAAAGATGCTGCTGGTTTATTTTAATCATCTTATTGTAAACCCTCAAATTAAGATGCAGTCCATCTTTTCAATCAGTGTAACCTGAGTCTGATTTGAGAAAATTGGTGTTAACTACCCTCCTTACCATAGCAGAGGTAAAACTGCTAACACATGAAAAAAGATGGTTAAGGAAGAGCTTACCTACAACCAAAACTCTCCTTATACTTTTGTGGGCAGGCATGTTTGTGTGCTCTGTCCAGGAATGCCAAGTTGTGTGAACTGCCATGTTGTACAGGCAACGTGCTGGGAGTTAAAGTTCTACAATAAATACATCCATTCTGCATTTCATGCATTAGAAATTTTCATTTGTGTTTCTTCTAGCTTTTGTTTTATTGAAAACAGTTTTTTTTTTCTTTTTTCTTTTCTTTCTAAATGTTTCTCCTTTCAGTCTTTATTAACATTTAGGGTCAGTGGCAGTTGGAGGGTCAAGATTGCTTCCCTTAAGCAGTTGGTGATTAACCAACAGAATTGGTAAGGTTTTTAGGTATAGTCAGTAATATGGCTAGTCAGTAATATGAAAGTGAAATAAGGATGTGCTTCTGATGTTTGAATTTTGTGTAGGTGTTCTAAGAAAGAGACTAGTGGTGGCTTAGTCCGCTTTTAAAGGCTGTAAACAGATAGGAACTTGCAACTGAGCTGGAGATTGAGGTGTTCACTCATTCTTACTTGTCTGCCTTTTCTCTCTCAGGACTTTACTGTCGCCTTGGATCAGCCAGCGTAACTCTTCCTAACTTGATGTCTTGGCTGTCTGGGTTACTTCATGTATACTCTACTGCATGGTTTTCAAAAAAGAAGATAAGTTTGACAGTACTGGGTTAAGGAACAACTGGTTGTACAGTTAAAGTGGCTGATCTGAGGGGGGACCTTTCAAAGTGTGAGGTGATGAGCTCTTGGAAGTAGTAGCCTCAGTAATGCCTCACTTGCAGCACAGTTGAAGAGAGTGAACTGTACTAGTAATAGCCTTTAAACAAAGTCTTTCCAAGAATGGTGATCTTTTTAATCTCAAATCTATTCTTAATCAAGACAGACATAATTGATATAATATATCTATAAGCTGAAATCTATGCATACTTTGAACTCAGCGAATTCCATACCTTATAAAAGTATAAAACTGGCAATACATATTTGTAATTTATATGCAGTGGAAGGTCAGTATGATAAAATGCAACATTTTAGAATCCTTCTGGCTAATTTTGAAATTACTGTTACTTCCAAGAAAATAATGGGATCTTTGAAGTCATGGTGTTGTCTTCCTTGTAATGCCAAAACATTAAAGGCAAACAGAACTTGATGTATTCAGGTATTTAAAAGATGAGTAGACATGCTGTTTAGAGAGATGGTTTAGTGACAGTTTTTGTCAGTGTTAGGTTGATGGTTGGGCTAGATGGTCTGAGAAGTCCCTTCAAACCTAGACAATTTTATGGTTCTGTCATTCTTTAGAAAACTTCATAGAGCTTGATTGAAACCTCAACTTTGCGATTCATGCAAACTCAAAGATTGTGTGCTTGTCATAGTCATTTCAAAGTAAAACATACAAATGATAAAAAATCCAATGGGGCATATAGGGTGGATGCATAAAATGATACACCACTTGTACTCTGTAGGGTGATATCTCTTCTTTCTTGGTAAATTGTATGTGTGAAATGTGTGATGAATACTTCTATGGAATTTTGGGGACTAGATAACTGTAGTGTAGAAATGACAATGTGAAGAGGAAGAAAATTGAAACTAGTAAACACTATTTCTAAAACAGTTGAGATCTCACTGTTTGGTATGAGTAGGAATGTGTATTGTCATTTAGCACTTCATCAGAACGGTTTATGCTGCCATCATGAGGAAATTTTACTACAAGTAGCTGTTTCTACACTGTGGTACTTGTTCGTCATTTAAATGATTCAACGTTAAGACTGTTGAAGCTCCTTTTAACTTTCCTTGACTATGACCACAGAATTAATCACATATTTCAGTTAATTAATCTGGTTTAAAAAAAGCCCAAAAACTTCCAAAAATCTTTCAAGCACAAGCATTGAGGAATAAAGTGAAGTGTAAAAGTGAATCTGGGTAGATCTGGGGATAAGGATTCTGCAGTTTTAAAGATTTTATTTTTTTTTTAAAAGAAATCCAGTGAAGCCTGCAGGATACTTATCTTCTGACATTTTAAATTAAAAACCACAGAACATCTTTTCTAATCTTCTAGATCCTTATTGTACTGTTTTTAGCCTGCAATGCAGAAGGAAAATATTCTAGATTAACACATCATTTGTGATGTAAAGTTTACAATGTACATTTAGGCTGAGCAAACACTTGGAAGCTTCTGAAATGGAATCCCATTGCTTTATCTTAGATGGCAAAATTAAAATTTAGTCTGTTGGAAGACAAGTATGTGGAAGACAAGAATGGCTTTGGCATTTAAGAATGTTAAATCAGGAATAGTTCAGAGTTTTAAGTATCTTATACGGTCTTAGAGAGTAGTAGTTTCACACAGGTGTTCCAGCTGTAATTTCTTTGTAGTACCAAGGATGTCATGTTGAAGGGAGAATGTTTTCATCTAGAGAAGTCCACTGCAGGTTTTTTTTGTGTATTTTTTAAATACTTCTAGAGCCATTATAATTTTGAGCTTCTTACAAAATTACTTTTTCTGTGCCAAAAGCTTAATCCTTATGAAAGCTGTTCACACAGTTTCACATGGCTTCAAAGTATTTCTCTATGCAGAATAACTGTTTAGCACATTGATGCTTTCCTGTATTTGTTCCATTTTAGATGACATAACAAATTTGGAAAACAGGTCCACAAGTCATCACAAGCATCTTCTATGTGTTCTTGATCTTTTATCTTCAAAGGATCTCAATAACACAGATCACATAGTTTAAGGTTCCCTTCTATTAACTTATTATAGTAGCCCGTTGGAAATTTGAAAATTGTATCTCATTTTATGTTTAATACTTCCTTTTTCATTGTTAGTGTAAAGACTAATCTGCTTCCCTGTGCTCCTTTTTTAAGTAAGAAAACTTTAGGTATAATGGAGTAATTGTGAATTTGTTGAATCTAAATGCCTGTGCAAAAGGGGTGGTCCTGTTTCATGTGATTTTTTTTTTTTTTGGGG
>VZRU01013130.1:145910-236646 GCA_013398155.1 Pedionomus torquatus
GGGGGGCGGGTAGTATATTTATCAACTAATCCCTTTTAGAATTTGAAATTAACATGTAAAAACTTGTGTAGTTTTTGGTAATGAGACAGTTCTTTTTGAATGCATGGTAAAGAGATGAAATTTGACATTTTCTGCAAAGCCAAAATACATCTTGAAACAGGTTGAGAAGAATACTTCATTAGGAATGGCCAGGATTTTTTAGAGTCCTGTATAAAAATTCTGGTTTGCAAATGCCTCAATATAATCAGAAAATTTCATGTTATAGATAGTTCCTAAATTCAGAAGGTATCGGGGCCGAAAACAGCAGCTGAAGTATTGGGGAGATCACAAGGAGTCTTTGAGCAGAATGAATCACCAGGATGGTGAATTGTTCACAGGGAGAACTGGGACAATCTGGGAAGAGAAGTGGTTACTTAAATAGCCAAAATAATTGGATAAGGCAGTCTAAAAAACATTACTTAGCAGATGTGTTGATTAAAAATTTCTATAGGCAAAAAACCTCCTTGCAGCCAGGGGCTAATTATTGCTTGTACTGGTAGCTCAGTGTAACGAAGGCATTTATGGCTGATTCTGGAAAGTGATCAGAAGGATGTGATGTGTAGCACTGCAGGAAGAGATTCATCCTGTTCTGCCCCGTGTAGCTTGTGGGAATGAGCAACGTGGGAACTGGTATCAGATTATGTGAGTAATTACTGTTGTATTTGTATAAAGTTGAAGAGTGAAAGTTTTTCAGCCCCCTGCAGCTGAAATGCAACAGTTTCTTTCTGATGTAGCCCTAAACCTTGTATGTGCTTGTTTCTGGTATTAATGTACCCCAAGGAAATACTGCCTGGGACAAGGTTGCTAATGGAACATTATGTAAATATTATTTCAAAGCAAAGACAAGTTACTGGTGACTTACTATGATTTCTTAAAATATTTTGGGATAGGCAGAGATCACTGTTGTTATTTTTTTTTTTTTTTTTTAAACTTTGTGAGCACCGGCAATTAAATGTAATCAAAACCAAATGTTGAGTTATGATGGATTGTCACTTAGTAGATCTCACCCTATCTTAGGTTTTAATGGAAGTGCTTGTGTAGCATTTACTCCATTTACCACTTCTTTGCATGTATTTTCATATCTCATTTATAAGGTAAAGAAGGAGTAATGGTAGTATTTCTAGACTTTGAAGTTTTTCATCCTGTGGTGATGAGTAAAATAAAAGATGGGGAAAACGTCTAATTCCTCACACATATGTTTGTTGAACTGTAAAGGAAACACAAGGCTTGCTTTTTTACAGGCACTGTTTTTTTTAATCTTATTTTTAAAATGATATCCCTTAATTAAAAGAGCACAGTACTTTTGCCTTTTGTTGTTTGCATAGCATTTTATTGTGGTCAAAACATTTTTATTTTAAAATGAATAGTATATGTAAATACAGCTAATGTACCTTTAAACTGTAAAAATGGACCTCTTCTGCTTTTGTGTCATGCCTTTCATATTGCTCTTTTGAGCACAGCCACAATACAAATCCAGATAACAGCAAAGATCAGAGGATTCACAAGGAGCATTTCAACAATGAAAGTCATAGCAGCACTGTGATAAATAAGACCTCCTTCAGGCCCCTTCTCCTCCCAAATACGGAAAGAATTTCAGTTGTGTGGTTTTAAATGATGGTATTTTCTCAAAGGCTTCTCTGTCTATCTGCAGCGTGACAAAATTATATAAAATACATCTTCTGTACCTTGATAGACTGGCACAGAGTGTCTTTAGTTTCTCAAAGACGGTGGGTTGTCTAATACATAATTGTAAAGGAAAAACTTTTTAGAGAAAATAAGGCAAACACTTCTCTTGCAACTAGATTTATGAGGAAGAGCTTTAAGGCACATCTAATAGAAACAGTGTGACCTACTTAAATTAGCATAACATGTTAGATAATTGTTTTAACACAGCATATTGTTGAGACAAAATTTAGTTACCAAGAGCAGTCACAGTGAGTTTTCTGATTGGTTTGCGTGGAAGTTTGTTACGGAAGAGTTTTAAACTTGTGATTAGGCTGAAAGTAATTTTGTGATAGGTAGTATTTTGATAATTTAGTTACTTTGAAATAGGAATCCTCAAATGTGCCAGGGATCTCTTAATAAAGTTAGTATCTCACAAAATTGCAGAAAATTTAAATTTGTACCTCTGAGGAGAAACATACAGATTTAATCCACCCATGCTGAACACGATCCAATTTTATAAGAACTTCCATTAAAATCATGCTTGAAATAACTGTTTCTTCTTTGCTTTGAGTAATTAATCTGAGGAGGGATATTTCTTGAAATATTATGTTTAATTTGGTTTTATATAACAAGATAATTAATTTGTTCTAGGTGGTTGAAAACCCAGAAGGTGATAGTCTGCAAAGGTAGTAATGCAACGCTACTGTCATCTCAGCTGCAGAAGTTTTGTGGCCAAGGACTAATGTTGAGAGCTCATTAAAATAATGCAACTCTGTTAAAATATTGATTTCCTATTTTTAGGAATGATCTGGGATATAATATCATAATTATAATTTCTTGTTATTTTTTATTTAGATTGATTGCCTTTGTCTTGAAACATGTGATAGAATGATGGCACTAATTGGATGTGGTCATGCTAGGACATCTCCAAGAGCAAGTGGTTTTACTATCAGTGTAAAATCAACTAACATTAAATGTTCAAACTTACATCAGTTACATAAAACGAGTTAATTATGGTTTATTTCCCTCAAGCTGCTCTGAAGCACTGAAACTGATGTAGAGATCAGTTTTGGTCTTTTCTTTTGGTCTTTCCTTTTTCTATGTGTGGATGACCTGTTGGGAGGAAATGATGGCAACGAGGTAGGCGGTATTTTGCTCTAATCTTCTTCCCTCCCCTTGCTTTCTTTCCCTAGGCAGAAAGAGAGGAGTGAAGGCGTTAATGATTTTTTCAGCAAATGGGGAGAGGGCAAGTGTGGTCCTTTTTAATGACTGTGCTTTGCTTTTGAATGCTTATGAATGCTTCAGGCTTAATCATGAGAACGGTTAATGACTGACTGAAGCTGATGGTCTGTAAACAGTGCTATGAAAAAGTATTATCTTAGGTATGTATCACTGCTCAGTCCTTGTAAAAAGATTCTAATGTTTCATTTGAAACCGTGTGTTTTTTTCCTGTGGTTCACATACTAAATGCCTGAGATAATATAAGGATTTTGTACTCATCTCTTGCTAACCATTTTGAGTTTTCCATGCTGTAACTTTAAATGTGCATTGTTTATTTAGTGCCATGTTTCTCAAAGCTTGCTTTGTGATTAGAATACCTGCCTGAAAGTTGTGTAGTGCTGTCTTAAATAATTAGGGCAGTGAGTGTTGGATATTCCTGGCACATGCTGTTAACATGGGGTCTCTCCGCACTTATATTCCAGGTTTGTGAAAGGTCCTGATGAGAAGGGTAGGATTGTTTCTTGGTCATTGTGGACTTTACCCTCGAATTGATGATTAATTTTTATCAAAGAGAATAAATATTTGCAGTATTTCAAAGGCGTTTAAACAGTTTTTGTTACGAGGGATGAGGAGTGGAAGGATTTGTAATGCCTTCTAAAGTAATGAAATTGCTGTAGCAATCAAAAGCTCTCTTGCAAATTTTAATGCCTTATCTTGTCAAATATCTAGCTGTTTCTTATAGTGGAGAGTCATAGGTATTGCTGTTATTCCAGGTTTGAGTCTATATCCTTTGCATTTTTATCCTTGTCGTTCTTAAGGGCAGGAAAAAACCAAAAGCAACAAACCCCTCTTCTCTTTTGGCAAAGCACTTGAGGTTAGTCGGGTGCTGTAAACATGGATCATTTCACAGGCTTCAGAAGATTAATCAAAATAGAATTAGTGATTTTCACTTGTGTGTGTAAGTCAATGTACGTTTTAAGGCACGTCCTGCTTCTCTGCTTTGTTTTGTGTAGAAATGCATCCCATGTTCTTAAGCAGGTGTCCCGTTACCTTGTACACTGCTATTCTAGTGCTTTTAGGTATTTCATTTTTTTGTGTTTCCCTAAATCTCATTGTTCTTTTAGCATTTTGTCGGGCCTGTTCAGTTCCTAACTGTTGGACTGTTATTCAAATATGTGTGATACATTGTATCATTTAATGGTTAAGTTTTTAATTTCTTCCATTTCAAGATTGTGTGTAATAATGGAAATCACAGCAGTGTAACAGAATATAAAGGATTTCTAAGCATTATTTTTTCCTGAGATTAAATTGACATGCCGAAGAATATGCCAAAATTAGGTAAATAAAAATCCTTACATCAACACTGAATAAACAGTTGACCGGTTGACTATTTCAAAATACCAGTATGAAATATAAATATTTCAGAGAATAGATTTCTCTCTACTTTGGTTTGTAGTGCTGAATGGTCATTTAATGGCACGAGTCAACCTAGTAAATGAAGAAGTTTTGCTATACAGATTAAATTTTTTAAGTGCAGTGAACAAATAAGAGTATAATAAAAAGTGCCATTTGTCTAATTAAGTAAATATTTCTTCAGGGAGGCTGGGATGACATAAGCTTGATTAAAACTATGTATACAATGTTTCTGTCTTTTAACTGAAAAACACTCACCTTGCTTTTAGTAGTCTAGGTGTTCCCATGGGGACAAGTAAGTAGAATTCTGTAGATGTAATCCAAGAACTGATGCATACGGTGTTTGTATTTTTAATGCAAAGATTATAATACATTAAGATTACAGTTACAAACAATCTTGAACTGATTTTAGTATGGAATTCTCAAAATATTTTGTGTCATTTCAGGGATGAATTTGTTTCTCTTTCCTGTGTCTGAACTTTTTTCATCCTTGTGACCTTCAACTGGTTTTACTATGCTGGTGTTGATACTAAAAATATTTTATCAAGAATATTTCAGATTACTTGTAACAGTGATATTAACTGAATGCAAGCCAGGTCTGGTTTAGAAGCCTTACTTAGAAAAGCTTATTTTGGAAGTGTTTTCATTTGCCACCCTGACCTTGAGTTTGTACACCCTACAGTTTCTTTTTACTCTTGCTCTTTTGAAGCACATCAAATTATACGAAGTGCTGTGAAATGACAGTGTTTCATTTGCCTCTAATTGTAATGCTTCTCTGTAATCTGATCTGTGATTTGTGCAATATACAAGGCATTGTAGTTACAGTTTTTGCTGGTGAGAATTTTGAGTAGGTTATTCTTATAGATAAGAATTTACCAGGGTTGTTAACATAAAATACATCTGAGTTAAAAAGGGTACTGTATGACAGTACTCATATGTAGAAGACTTAATTTTATCGTGAAGATCAAAGATGGACTCAGCCTTCCTTATTTGCATTCCTATAATATATATGTAATATACCCTGAGCTTCATCAAGGGCCAGCATGCTGAAGTTTGGATGCCATTAAGTAGGCATCTGTTCAGTTTGTGTTAATGAATTATGGCTTTTGGAGAGAGAAACTTACTCCATTCTGGTAGCTCAAATAAATTAGGATTTATTTGGGTCATGGTAGAGAGGAACCTGCCTTCTAAATTCAAAGTAATTTTTAAAATTGCTTATAATATCAACATTCTGGCTTCTACATATGTTTGTAGCATCTGTTTTTATTAAATCACTTCAGTGCTATTTACATGCATCCATACTCAGTGAAATAATAAATTTCTTGGGTTTTTTAGTAAAACTTTATTCCTTTAAAGTTTGACTAACTCAATATTTTTTTATTCAGTCATTTTACTTTATTTTCTGTTCAATGTTTTCATGTCACTTGGCAATCAATATTTGTTTCTAAGTAGGATGAAGTAGCTTAATCCCATTTCAGGCTCTGTGTATTTTTCATATAATACTATCATGTCTTCATGAATGCTTTTGTTGTTTAGAAGAGTTATTTCAGATTTAAGAACACAGAATTATCTCATACAGCAGGAAAATGTAATTTGATTCTCTAATTTTCATTGAACTGAAAAGCAGAATACCAGTAGATTCTACAGGGCACAAGTTTTATGCTCATGTTTACAAATTTGTTAAGCAGAAAATTGAATGATCGCTCCCAAAGGGTCTTTTTGAAAATAGTCAATACCCGGTCTAGGCCTTTGCTCTGTAGAACTGTTTGGGAAAGTCTTGTTATAGATAGGTCAAGTTGATTAACTTCCTTTCACAAGGAACTAGGTGGGATTCTGGTTTGATTTGGGCTTCTTTAGCGTTTTGGAGGGGGGTTGCTTGATTTGTTTTGGAATTCTCTTCTCTTTCTGGCCAGTAGAGATGCTGCTGAGGATTCACAGCCTTGTAGCTCTGACACTGGATTTCAGGCATGTGAATCCCACAGCCTTTCTTCACCAGACCGGTATACCCGACCTGAGCTTTCTCAGTGGATTGCAGGTGGCAGTCTGTGTGATTTGTGTATGTGGCAAAGCTGGGGCGAAGAGGTATTTAGTCCTTCAAGCCACGTCCTTCCAAAGCCGATGAGAGGGCAGTGGCAGGCCAAGCAGAGTGCAGTGGCGAAATGCTGTGTCACTGATGCTCAGTGCTGCAGTGGGTGCTGTGGCCTGGGGACCTCCTGCTTTCTAGTAACAGCAGTCTTGCTCATCCAGTCTACTGGCAAGCGATGGGTGGCTGGTAATAGCTCTGAGGATGTGGCCAGGTGATACATTTACTTGGTTTCCTGGTAAAGGTCATGGGGATGATACAGAGTGAACCTTGCGATGGAGGGAAACATTTCCGGAGTATGAGATCATCCCCCAAAGTTTATGTGGGTTAGAATTCAAAGGTGTACAGTATGACTGTTTATGTACACCAGTACAGAATAACTAATACATGTGTACCTCTGACTGTTGGTAGCGATCAGGTGAATCCTGGAAGTTGGTTTCCAATTGCAGGTTACTTGTGGCTAATTGTTTCAGCTGGAATTGTGGCTGGAGAGAAGGCACGGTCATCAAGAGGGTACTTCCTCCTTCCTGGCTATGTCATGGCCAGTGGCTTTGTATCTGTGAGGTTTCATGACTTTCGGTAGGTTAATTTACAGCCCAAATATTCCTCTGCTGCCCCAGAAAACATCCTGGTGGTTTATTGTTGACAAGAATGATTCTTGTTTGCTCTACAAATTGCTGTAGAGTAATTTAGCCAGCTGTAGGGCAGAATGGCCTGGTTGAGAACATGGTGGCTGATTACATAGCAACTTCATTGCGATTTTAGGTTTGTAGGCAGGAAAATTCACTGCTTTAGTTCAACAGAACACGGTTATCTCTCTGACAGGCAGCACGCCAACTGTATTCAGTTGCTCCTGAATCAATCGGGAACCTTTGACCACAATAAAGAGTTGTTCATCTTCTGCTCGAACGCTTGCTAAGCAGTAAAGAAACATGCATTGGTTATCTGACATCTAGATCAGGACTGTGGTTTATTAATCTCAATTCTGCTACATTCTTTCTTTGCATAGAATCATAGAATGGTTGGAGATGGAAGGGACCTTAAAGATCATTGAGTTCCAACAGCTGACAGTTGAAATATCTGGTTGTAAGACCTACCCGAGATACAGAATAAGTGAAATAATTATGTAAAAAAAAAAAAAAAAAAACAAAAAACAATTGGCCATTATGGCTCCAGTATCTCTAAATGGCTTATTTTGGTCTATGAATGTTAGGTTTTTGCTTACAGTTGCTTAGTTACCTATCCCGCCTTTACATTCAGAATGAAACACTAAAAAATTAGTGCTGTAACTGGAAATAGAAACTGAGTTCTGTTTTTTGTTTAAAAGTCTTGGAAGGTGTGATGTGTGAGGAATGGGGAAGCTGCAGTGTAAAACACAGTATTGCACAGGAGTTGCCAAGTGGTGATTGTTTCTGGACATGAGAGCTTCTGTTTTGGTTCTTCAGTGGTGCAGGCTTCACTCATATCAGTATATGTCCTTTTGCTTTGAGGTGCAGTAGTGAACGCCGTTGTTCTAGCTTACATCCTGAAGTGTTGCCAGAAGGGGCCTTTTTGTGAACCCTAGTTCACAAAAAGAGCTAAGTTGCTGCTGGTACATACCTCCATGTGCCCCTCCAGCCATTCTGTATTGGTTATTACAGAATAGTGTGCTAAAACCTGATGTCTTTAAGTGCCATGGGACATTATGGTAGAAGGATGATGGCTGTATTAGTATGTGAAGCCTGAAGAAGGATCCTGTCTCTTGAGCACCCAGAGGACAGTAGAAGGAATGGAGCCTTAAGCTATTTAGAAACGGGGAGTGGCAACTTCCAAGAAGAGAGGGAGGTGTGCCGTTTCCAGTTTGGGCACAAAGGCCAGGAAGATGTGCTTTCAAGTACTAGTGGCAATGTGTGATTAGTACTTAAGCTGTGATTTTTCACTTGATGTAGAGCTGGAATGCCTCAGGTTGGTGGAGGCTGTGCAGGCTGTGCTAGAACTGCTTGTAGCTGGAATGGCTTTCAGGGAATGCTGTTTAGATTGCCTTGCAAATCAGGACCCTGATGTTGGACTTTTGAGCATCTTTACAACCTGTCACTAGTAAAGTAGCTAGGAGCAGTTTGAAGTTTGAGCTAAAAATATAATTTTGTTTAGATGAGATTTTAAGAACTTTTTCCAGATTGGAACAAAGACATGTAAAATATTATTTTGTAATCCAAGTAAGAATATCTGAGAGGACTAATGTAGCAAGCAGATATAGTGGAGTTACTGGGAGTGATATGAATTCTCGGATGTTTGTAGTAAATTCTAGGCTATGTTTCAGGGGTAGGACTTTTTAAATCCATCTTCAGACACTGACAGAAAGTCTTAATCCAGACTTAATATTTTTTGAAATCTACTAAATAAAGTATTCATTGTGGAGTTCTTCCAAATCCAGTGTGTTTAAAAGTGCATTTTGTCCAGTAGTATTTGGCATTTTTAAAGTTTTTAGTGACCAATTCCTGGAATGCTGTTCAAAATACTTGGAAGCTGATGTCTGCCTAAAGGACAAGTAGTTTTAAGCCAGTGCCACTGGTGTCTCTGTGTGACATCAGTGTCTCTGAGGAGGAGCAGGGAGTGAAACAGAATTGTTCGCTTTAGTATGTTGCATCTCTAAGATTAAGGTTCTGGATGCAGAAATGTGTCTGTATTTAAAATAAAACTTACTGCTATACCTTGGAGTTGCTTCTCTATTCCTTGAAGGGCAATTCTGAAAGGAAAATAAATTCCTTAAATTTCAAATACTTTACACTTCAGGGCCCTCATTATTTCTGCTTTATGGAGTTCCATCACACTTGCCAGCCTGCATGGTCACAGAGAGGAGTGCGTTGGCACTTTGTCTTGCAAAAGATGCCTTTCTCAAGAATTTCACGTGGTATGCAAGTTGCTTCAAAAAAAACTTTTTGCAGCTTCAGTTTGCAGAAGCAGCTGAAAGTGAGGTCCTACATGACTGCTACATGTTTTCATATCTGTAAAATGAAGTTTGGGAGCACATTTTTTCCTCTTTAAAGTGGAAGCATTTTGCCACTGAGAGGCTTCCCTAAAGTGAAGGAAAGAATAACTAGGTTTGAAATGTCTGTGTGCTCTGATTTGCATTCCAAAGTGGACTCTCTTAACCGCAGTACAGGATGACTGTGTGGTGGCTCTGTTCTGTGGAAGGTGTAAAGCTCCACCTGTGATGCCTGGTTGAGAGGAACAAAGATGGATTTATGGGACAGATGATGGAGGATTGCATAATGCTTGAAAAGTCTCAAAACCTGTATGTTGTTGCTGGTGCTAGTATTTGGTAATAGCTGGTGGAGTTCAAATTTCATACCTGGACAATTTTATTTATTTCTTTTTACCACCTCACAATACTTTTTCACCTGACCTTTCAATAGCTGGCATGGGGCTCAACTGCAAATGTAAAGCTCCTTCCAAAAGAGATTTCACTGATTTTCATGTAATAGAGATGCTAATTTTATGTTCTAGGATTCGGTTTGAGAGAGTAACTTCATACTCACTGTTTCCTCCTGAAAATAAGTATGAAACAGAAAAGCGGTGTGGATATCCTTGCTTCTCTTGGGAATCTTGCCTTTTGAATCAGTTTTGTGTCAGCATCACTACACATATTTCAGGACATGACAATATATGGACAAGGGAGTATATGGAGAAAATGTGGGGAAACATTAATGTCTTTGTGTGAAGTGTGCAGCTCTTAGTTATTTGATTAACTATGGGGATGTTCTTTTTGCAGGTTCCACTGGAATAATGTAAAGATGGTGGAGGAAGAGAATGGGTAACAGGCAGCTATCTTGAGGCTAGAGAAATGGTCTATCAAGCTGAACAAACCTGTAATAGGCCTACCTGGATAGTGCCAGGTATATGGCAAACAAGCTGCTTTAACAGCAGGAAGGAAAGAGAGCCTGGAGAATGAAATGTACAGAAAGGCAACCAGATACCAGGAGGGCCGGTAAATGGGAAATTTTAAAGACTAGAAGGTGGGATAGGAGGTAGATGTGGTTTTTTTTGCTTTGGGGAACCAAAAGTTTTTGGATGAGTTTTAGGTTTTCAGTGAGAGTCCTTTTTTCAAATTTGCCATTATTTGTCAGTGTTCTGACAAATATTTCTGAATATTTCTCTATTCTTGTGTTTCATACAGAAAGAAAAAGACTTTGCGTTGTGTCTTCCAAGTACTGCTCATTATATTGAATATCTTTGTAATAATTTCTTTGTAAGCAGTACTGTTATTTTTGAAAACTTCATTCTGTCTTTATGAAAACTAACCGTTTTGTATGCATTTTGATATATCTTCATGTAACTATCAACAATGTGCCTGCTTTAACTTCTAGACTTGCTGAAGTTGATTTAAATTCCAGTAATGTGGTTAGCTTCTGTTTCTCCTTCAGTCTGCCTTTTTAGCTTAAACTGATTTTTCCATTCGTTGGCCAAGGATGCTACTTGTTTGGAATACTGGAAAGCAGTCATCAGCTTGCTCTTCTCCAGTCTTTCAGCCTATCCCCACTTCTTGAAGTGCAGTTACAGCTCAGTTGAGTATTGCATACCTTTTCAACTAGCCGCATTAAATCCTGTAAGGGCTAACAGCTCAGGCACTTCAGTATTAAGGTCACTGTACATTCTGGAACACAGTATTTGTGCCTCAAATTTAGTTTCTTTGTTTAATTTTGTTCCAGCACAGTAATAAGTACTACATAGCAGGCTATGCCAAAAAATACTAATGTGGTTATTTTAAAGTAAGTTCGTTGGCACTAGAACACGGAAGTAAAATTCAAACAAACATGACTGCAGTTTGAATGAAACCCACATGTCTCTTTTATTGGAGATGGTGTTTGGCAAGTAGGTCTGGATCCCAGAAGTAGTTCTGTACTGTAATCAAGCCTGCATGTGGAAAGAAATAAAAGGGGCACTTGGTAAATGTTGGTTGGCATTATGTGGAGGCTTTCTCTTTGGTCCTTACCAGATTTTCTCTTCCTCCTTTGTCTCTCTTGCCACATGTTCCCTTCCTGCTTCCAAATTGCTGAATTGGTATGATGCTTTGATGCTTACCAGTGAAGGGTTCTGCTTCTCTAAAAAACATCTTAAATTCAGCTTGTCATCCATTGTCATCTGTTATCATCTCACTTATCCCCATTTTTAAATGCAATGTAATGCTGCCCACCCATTTAAAAAATGTTGTAGTTTCCACCGCATTTTAAAATTTAAATGGCTTTTACATTTAAATTGAAGTTTCAGAGCAATAATGCTTCTGTTGTGTTAACGGTAGGAGCAGGAGACAAAAGGAAAACTCTATTCTGAATATTCCCACACATCTCAAATGCTGTGGCAGTTTTATCCCTTCATAAATCTTTAATCAGAGGATTTCAATACTTAATTACCGAAAAAAAATATTTTAACCTTACATCATTCCTTTGCTGTCAGCCAATATTTTTCTTACTATGTGAATAAGCTAGGCATTAAGGGACTAAGTGATTTTTTTTTGTAAAATGGCATGGTAAGCCACTGGCAACCTCTAAGACTCCTGGTTTATAAGCCTGTAATCTGCTGATTTGACACTAACATTCTTTTCAGCTGGCAAATCAAATGGAAACACCCTAAATCCTGGTTGGGGACTAAGAAGAATTATTCTGAGATGAGAGTTGCTGCATAAATGTGTTAATGCTGTGATTACCAGTGTCAAGAAGGCACCAAATAAAAAGTGAGTAAATACACAGTATAGAAATATAAATGCTTTAGGGACATACATGCAAGATGACTTGCTGGGTCCAACTACAGGAGCGGAGCAGAGTGACTTGTATGACCCTCGACAGCTATTGCAGTAGGTGATGAAAGCTAAGAGCATCCCTGATGAGGCAGCAGGGAAAGGTGACTCTGACAGTCTGGGTAGTTTTCTCTCCCTCTCACATGCCCACTACTTTTTTTTTTTTTCTGTGTGGTTTCTGAGAGTCACGGGTTTTGGAATTAGTGCTCCATACTAGGCATGAGAGAGACTGTGTTTCTGAAAGCTGCTTTTTCAAGTTTGTTTGTAAAAAATTTAGCTGATACCACAACATAATTTGTGCTTGTGTTGCCTTTTCAAGCTTTTTCTTTACAGCCGGGAGAGGTATAAAAATTTCTGCAAAACAGCGTGCCCAGAAGCTTGTTTGGTTTTTTTTTTTTTTATTAGCCCAACTGACAGGTCTGGAAAAACAAAGTTACTTCTTTGGGCAAATTGTACTCAGTTTGTGTTATCCTGGCAGTTTTATAGGACTTGAGAAATTGGTGCTATATGCAGTGACCTATGAAATCTGCATGGTATTCTGTGTGCAAGCTTACGTTTCATTTATTGTGTAAAATGGCCTGTGATTCCCCAGGTTGTAGCTGGTGGGAACAGTCAATTACTTGACTGAGCTCTATGTATAACAGCGTGCAGAGCTATTAATAAGCATTCCCACATTTTTGAGGGCCAAGGCCTTACTCTGTAGCATGTGATTGTTTTGGGCTTTTCTCGCCTACTATTGTGTCTCTTAATGTAACGTTTATCATGTTTCACAAATAAGCTGCCTTTTCTGTACACCTTGACAAAACCTAGTTAAGCAATTTGAAACATCGTAGTGCTGTTAAAACACTATAAAACCAGTTGAGTTATATGAACAGGAAACTAAACATTTCACTGAGATCAGATTTAGTTTTAGATTTAAGATACATTTAATGTAGAAGAACAAGCTCCAGTTCTTTTAAGTCAGACTTTAAAAGGTACATAGAATAGTGACAAAGTTTTGTATTGTTTTCATAATGACTGAGATTGATGATAAACTTGTGATTAACAGAGAGAAAACAATGCAGTCCGTTTCCAAAACTGAGAGACAAACTGGAACAATACTGTAATATGACAGTAAATAATATGTCATGGGGTAGAGGTATTAAATAGATCATTTTAATGTTGTTGACCGCAGCTAGCACAGGTAATGGAATAATTTATTTAATATTTTGCATAAACTAAGCAAGTCTTGGTGTGAGTGTACTGTACACCACCTTGACTCCTAAGAGTAGTGTAGGTAGGTAATCATTTAAGTCTATTTGACAGTCATGCCACTGGGCTATACTGTGGCTACTGCTTTCCAGTTGTCTTTTCCTCTCTTGAGGAAGGCATGCCCAAATAAACTTTAACATAACTTACCATTGTAATGTATATCAAAAGAAATCTCATTTTTTGTATTTGTTTGATTTTAAGCTGAAGTGAAATACTACAGGAATGCATGCACATAATTTTATTTCTATATTCAGTAGCTTAAATAGTGTGGTTTAACATTCAACATCCTATCCTTCTCTCCCACATTCCCATAATTGAGAATGTAGCAGGAGAGGATTTTTTTTCTTTTAGCAGGGGAAATCTCAGTGTGGTTTTTCATACTGCTGTAATGTGCAACGCAGTCTGCTGTTGCTTATAAAACAATAGTATGCGTTGTACATTTAACTGAAATCTTTAAAAGATGTTTTTGCGACTGAGTTCAAGGTCACGGATCTCATGCATTTTTCAGGAAATTCTTGTCAGGGGCTAAAATCGTGTTTCACCTGCAGTCTGGATCTTCATTAGCTGATAGGAGGGATTTGCGGCATTGGCAATAAGTTCTGCCGGTTGCTGGCTGCCTGCCAGCGCAGGGCTGCTGTTGAAGGCAGCAGGGCTGCTCTCGCTGCCTTTCGCCAGCCTGAAAGGCACCGTGTTTTCAAGAAGAATGCGGCGCAGGATTTCGTGTCGAGTCAAAACCGACGGGCTGTCCTTGCTTTACTGAAACAATTGCATGCTTCTGATTTTGTAGTATGTGATGTCATGAGGGTGTTGGCTTTTAGGAATTTCACTACTGAGGAAGCAGTTTGAAATGCATGCAGAATCCTCCAGACCTTCGAATATGCACTTGGCTTCCTTTTAGTTAGCTTTGAACAATCGTATAGATGGATACATACATATGTTTATTTTTGGCAAGGAATTAACATATGGAATATAGAAACGATTTAAGTGGATGTAATACCTGAAGGCAATGTCGAGTCAGTCTGGATTTTCAAACTCCTTTCCTCTACCAGGATACCCATTCTACCAGGTGTCATGCAGGTATATTGTGTTTTAAGTTTTATCTTTTAATGCACTTGAATATAGAGCTGTAGCAGATTTTTGTTTGTTTGTTTGCTTGTTTCCATTTCTTTGTTCTGTGAGGAAAATTACAAAATTGGAGAATTAAGAAGCTGAAAAACATAAATACAATTTTAAAGCGATTTGTGCCTGATTTTAAAATAAGATTTGCATTTAGGTAAAGCAATTTTTTTTTTTTTTTATTTCTAAACATACTAAATAAAAAGAGTTTTTCTAACTGGAAAAAGCAAGTTGTAAGCCTGGAGACTTTTTAAGTGAGTTATGTATTTATGTATTTTAGGCATTTATTAGGAATCAGGTATTTATGGTTTTGAGAAATGGAAAATGTACAGATTTCTAGAAACATGAATAATTTTAAGTCTCTTCATGCTGAATTGCATGAGGTAAATAAACAAAGGTGCTTACTGTCATGCTTTTATGACAATTCACAAAAAATGTGCTCATGTGGATGGGTGATAAAGGCTAGCTTTATGATAAAACTTAATCATACAGACTTCTTATTCTTTTGTCTTTTTGATTTAACAGTCCTGTTTTATTAAAAATACCTCTTTCTGAAAGTGCTGTATAACAGTTTTCAGTGAATGGGTTGGATTCTAACCATGAAATTACTGTTCCTGTTCTGAAAGACTGTAATATTGCATAATAATTAGAGGGAATGTATTACAATACTTCTTTGGCTGAAAGAGCTCAGGTTTCTGGCACACCTTAATAAAGGAATGTAATCTCTGTTTATTGTGTCTAAATCTGAAGTTCCTGCCTCTCATGCTGCAACAATAACAGAGGGAGAGGAAAATTGGAGTTGGAACGGGCGTTTTGTGGTATTACTCATCTTTCTGTAACACATTTGAAGAGTAGGATAAGGAAATAGGAACGTGCTAATAATTAACTTATTCAGAGAATGAACTTGACAAATAATCTTCATAAACTGCAGCATACGCAGTGGTGTGGGTGAATTTTGTAAAGCTGCAGTGATACTCATTTGTCAATAGAAACAAAAGTGGTTCTGCATAGTGATCATTGAACCACTTTTCTGTGTATTTATTGAAATAAATTCCTGACTTATTTGCGTGTTTGTGTCTCTGTAGCACTACCAGGCTGTCTGGTCAAAGGTACTAGTAAGGTTTTATTGAAACCAGAGTTAGCTCTTTAGAGGTCAATCATGGTTATTGCTTGTGGTTGTTTCTTGGCCTAACTTTTGAGGACACTGAGGTCTAGTAGCCTTTCTCCTGTTCTTTTTCTGGCCCTTTTTTTGTGATAATAGGCATGAACAATCTGGAAATTAAAAATGACAGAAATTCAGTAAGTGGCAGCTGATGTAAAAGCCTTCTCTTCCCAAAAGTGTGTTAGATGCTTAGTCAAATGCACACCTTTTCACTCCTGCAACCGAAGATTAAAATGACCAGAGCTTACCGCCTGTCTTTCTGGTTTCCACAGTGACCTTCTGGACAGAATGAAGGTCTTGTGGGTGAGATCAAAGTCCTCACCTTTCTGTTGTGAAAAGGGATAGACTGAAGTTCCTGAACTTTTTGATCCCTGTTGTTTAACTGCATTTTGTTTTTTAATTACCTCCTCTCTTTCTTACATGTTTTTAAACGGTTATTCTGCATTTCATTGAAGCATGTGTTTAATAATTGTCAGATAAGATAATTTATTTCTGAGGTATGCAACTAAGATCATTAAATCCCATTTTATGTATGCAGAATTGGGTCGATTTACATCCTTTCATCACTAAGTCATTCCAACTTTGCAATTCTGTTTTTGTTCTGGTACCTACAAAGATAAATTCTTCAGATTGTGTACAACCACTGATAACTTGACAGCTCCAGCTATGTAAAATTAGCGTTCCTGCAGTCATTTTAGAGCTCATCCTCAGTGTAGAATTTACCTTCAGAATAGTAACATATGTCCATTTCTTACTGGGGAGCGGTACAAAGGCGGGACTGAGCTAGGTTTTTTATTCCACACTAGTTTTGTATTCTGGTGAGTGAATGTTTTCCAGTAAAATACAAAGGCATTAAGACTATGTTTATCATAAGTGGTTTGTGATCTTCGTAGAGTGGGAAGGGTTTAGTGTACGTTATGCTAAGTTTGTATGTTGCCAGAGACATTGATTCTAATATGACTTGCATCTCGGATGGCCTAAGTCTTCATCAGAGTTCTGGAAAAGATCTGCCTCCAGGAAATTTTCTAGAAATTGGAATTGTCATTGGAATTGCACGGTGTTTGGAATAAATTGTGTTTCCTGTTACACACAAGGAGTAATAGTTTAGGGATGATATTCTTTTGGAAACGTGATACGAAGTATTGAAGATAGCCTGTTCTGGAAGAGTGTACAATCAGCATTTTGTTCATTTCTGGCTTTCTAAAGATTGCTCAGGACATTGTTCATACTTGATCCTGGAGATGACCAAGATAGTCTCCAAAAATGGGTTGCTCAGTGGCATGATCCCTTGGTTGGCTGTGAATTACAGAATTGCATATATCAGGAGTTCATCTTGGGGACAGTGTTTTTGAGTCATATGGTAACTCAATTTTGGTATCTATGCAACACAGAATTGGATTTTCTTGGAAGCATTTCCATATTTGGACAAAATCTACAGGTTAATAGACTGTGTGTTGAGATTGATAACCAGTTTCTTGTGATTTCTTTTATGGTACAGCATAAGAGATCTGGTTTAGGTATTAGTTGTAGAAAATTCATCCTCAAGTAGTTTACCATTGTTATGTTTTGTTTTGGTTTATATGTAGATTTGTTATTTAATATAGAAATTAAAAGAAAATTTTACCATCTATCATTCCTGTACTTTTAGATAAGTGGCAACAAATACAAAAGTAGTATTGGTGGTTAAACTTTAAACAGTATCCAAGACATACAAGTAAACTGCTATATGCTGTCTTACAATGGCCAGAACGGCATTAGCCAGGTAGCTTGCAGTTTTTTCAATCATATGATGTTTTAGTGATCGTTTTCTTTCATATGTCATACAGTGCAGAAGGAAGTCTGTTCAAAAGATAGTCTTTGAAAGTATGCTTTTAATTCTTTAATTCTTTGTTAATTCTTTGATTTTCATAAGCAGTAGAGATTAAGAACAAAGTTTTCTCTGGCAGAGCTTGCAAAGGTTATGCTCATGTCTTTTTCCTAGTTACCCTGGTATGGCAAGAGACCTTTTTTGTAAGAACATTTTTTAGTTCTCATTGCTTTAGGCTGCTAGAGCAAAAGAAGTTTTGTGTTGGCAAAGAGAAAAGGAAGAGATCTAGTGTCCTAACTATGTTTGACAAGAGAAGCCAGAGCTTTCAGCTCCCCTGGGATATTGGCAGATTGTAGCCGTTTTAGAAAATGGTCATTGTTTTTATGTTTGCCTGGAAAATACACATTCACAACCAAATTTGAGTAGGAGGACTTTTTAGTAGGAGGAATTACATCTCTTTCCTTACACAGAAATATGAGGTAGTACAAACCCCAACCCTGTGTCAGCTATAGAGCATGTAATGGTGTTTCTGTATAATGTAGTTGGAGTTCTGCTGGTAGACTCTTGATACTCTTCATAAGAACATTCCTCTTTCAAAAGGAGTCTTCTTGTTTCTGCCACAGATGCAGAGGGGTCAAGACGTGGGTATTCTCCATAGTTGAGATGTGTAACTTTCAGTAGTTACATTCAAAGTAGTGAAACTTTTTAGGGTTTCTCAGGGCTGTCATAGTCCTTTGATCTAACTATTAACAGAACCTTCTGCAGCCCTTTGCAATACTGGAATTTCATCTTCTATGGAAGTTGACGGAAACCATATTCACAACAAAAGGCTGCTCTTTAATCAAGACTTCCTTGGAATCATGCATGCTATTATATTTTTTTCTGTCTGTTGGAAAGAGGAAAGGAAAAAACCAAAAAGCTGTGCAGGGGAGACTGAAAACTTGTAATTTTGTGTATTCAAGATGAGTTAATTGTATCTGTGCAGTTGATTCCAAATGCAGTAATGCAAATCCCATCCAGTCATAACATTATCATAAATTAGGTATTATAAAACTAAGCGACAAACTGCAAAACACCCAAACAAAAAATGCTTAGATGGAGGAATAAATCTTGATCACCTCCATGTTGTAGAGTGTTATGAGAAAGTGAGTGCTTTTATAACATTTTTCTAGGAATAACTAAATCGGTTGAGCAAAAATTTCTGTATTTTTTGCTCTCTGGTTCAGAGGCATTCCCTTTCCCCTGTTGGGAGAGGAAGAGGAGGAGAAAGGGGAGGGCAGAGATTTTGACAGAATATATGCAAGAACATAGTGTGCTAAATTTGAGCTGGCCTTAGAAGCTGTTTCCCCATAGAATTCAATTTTTATATATGGTTACAATAAAATGTAGCTTTTTTATTGAGAGAGGGATATCCGTTGCTGCTTTTTAGATGGATAATTACTTTTTCAGGACTTGGGAAGAACTAGTGAAGAAAGTTGGAGCTCCTCTCATTAGCTATCTCCTTTATGTCTAAAAAGGAATATATTAAATTCTGATGTATGTAAGAGAGGGGAGCGATCAAAACCTGAAGACAGTTGTATATATTTAATCTTCTTCAATATTTAAAATGTGGGCAGGCTATTTTTATATTAAAATTGTTTTAAACATTATATGATTGCTTTACAGGCAAATGTAAAGATTGCTTTTAAGCAAAAAAAATCCTTTTTTTTTTTTTTTTTTTCCAGGGAGCCTCATGATTAGAATGTCAGCAGTTATTTGGGCTTGACAGAACAAACAACACATTAAAAAACTTCACATAATAAAAAGTAACTCATTAAGCAAGATTGAACTTGAAAAAGAGTTTTGCTTGCAGGGAATAGATCTTCAGTGCAAGCTGCTCTTGGAGAAGCCAAAATGATAGCCAAATTGTTAAAGACGAGGCAGATTGCAAGGTCTCCATCTCTAAATTTTGTCCAGAATTTACAAGCACAAAATTGCGAGTGAGAGGTGTTGATTCAGGTGTGGACTGATGTTGTGGTTCCTGTGCGACTTTCCTCAGTTGTTTCCTTGCAAATGTGGAACTGGGTAAGAATGCTTTTCTTCCAGAATACCTCTCATAGTGTGGGAGGTCTCTTCTCTCTTCCCTGTCTCCCGACTCTCCTTCCCCACCTCTTTTTTCCTCACTCTATTTTATTCACTGGAGAAAAATAAAGTGTATATATGTATATATATAAAATTTCCCCTTTCCTGTCATATCTGAACTGGAAATGAAAAGCTGCAGCTCTGTGCAAATGGCCAGCAGATCAATGCAATCCCACACGTGACTCCTTTGTGATCTGCAGGACCAACTGGGAAACCGTGGGTGTCTTGATGCTGTCCCAGTGTTAAAACGAGCACTTGTGAAATGGTTGGTGATGGTACATTTCTGGTTTCGCCTGTGTTGAGTTACATGTGGAATTGCCTTCTTTAGGTATGTGAGTCACTTCTGGCTTTCTTAACACAAGTTACCTTCTGGCTCCTCAGCTCTCTTTCCACATTCCTAGCGTGGCTCGGGCTACACTTGCTGGTAAGACTGTAATCAGATGAATGCATGGTAGATTGCAACAGTTCAGTATAAATCATTCTGTCAGAAAAGAGGAAACTCGGAGGAAAATGTGAGCATTGTAATAATGTTATTTATTTAGTGTTCTTAAAGGGAGGCCAAAGTATAAACTGTATATACAAAGCTCTGAGGCGGATTGCTTACTTTTTCTAATTAATTCTGACTACAACTTTGAATATTTCTTTTTGTTTGTTTTGTGATATCTGGTATTTCAGGCTCTTATGTGCAGAAATGTAATTGCAGTTCTTCTTCTAATGGCATTGATATTTGGCCAGCAGAACCAGTTACAACAAGTTCTGTGTTACTCTTTCCTGTTGAGCTATTTTCTAACATACTCTTCATTAGTTGAACTAGCCTTTTTCTTTTTCTTTTTTTTTTTTTTAATAAAGATTCAGATGTAAAATCTTCTGTACATTCATTATTGTGAGGATTTCAGCATGAAAGGGCAGTGTGTTTCTTTATTTTTGAAACACTGTGTGTTATTTTTATTGTTTTAGAGAAATTTGTGCATATATTTGTGCTGAAACAAAACACTAACTTGGTTTCTTTAATGATGATAGTTGTTGAGAACTCAGTTCTTTTCTTCTTTCTGTTACTATTTCTGCTTCAGAAGTTGGCTAATGTCCTTATGGAATTAAGTTAACGAATTATCATATTTCTTAGTTCAGTAGTGTGATTCCCAAGATTTATAGTGTGATTGCTTCTCTTAGAGCTGAAGCTGCTTGGATACCTTTTGGATACATATGTCTGGAGGTTTTCTGAGATTTACTTGGTGTTCTCTGGGTGTCTGGATTAAGTAGCAAAATGTATGTTAAAGAACCATCCTTTAACACCGAGCGTTTATACTCTTAATACATTTGATTTGAAAATAAATATGGAAACTAACTTTGTGTCTTCGAAATTTAGCCTAGAGAGAAATACTGTTCTTTCTAAATAGGAAAAGGAAAATATTGTTGTGTAATAAATCCTACAGTTTAAAGGGTGGTCCTAGAAACGGTCCTGGTTTGTGCAGCATTTGGTTGATAACTTGAGAAATATAAGCTAGGAATTTATTACAATTTGGTTCAAAGCAAAGAAGTTGAAGCAAGCCCTGGTATAAAATTTATAGAGCATGAATTTGCAAATTTCTTCTTTATGCAAATTCAAAACTTATTAAATCAGAAATGAGGACATTGCAGAAGCTTGAAAGTTATTTTTAAAACAATTAACTTCAGGAAAATTATAACCAATAGTGATTTATGTTTAAATTTGAATAATTGTCAGCTAATATTTGAGTTATAACAAATTGTTAACTATAGATAGTATCTATTCAAATAAGATGTTAGGTTATATTTAGTCTCACTTGTTATGCTGTTATTTTGGCAGGTGTATGATTTATGACATTGTTAATCCAGTTTCATGAGTCCTGCAACTCATTTGAAGGACATTTTCCTGCAGAAAATGAGCATAAATGTGAGGATTTAAGAAATAGATACTTACAGATTCCATTTTTAGATTTTTTTGCAAAAAATAGACTACTTCTTTTTCACATGCTGAGGAAAGCCATCTCAAGTTAAAGACAGTTATTTGAAACAGGCACTTGGTTCTGTTGATGTATAAACTCCTCTGTACACTGCTGAGATGACTGCAATGCAGATGATGCTGATGGTGCCAGCCTTTTCAAAATTTAGATCAGGTCTTCAGCTCCTGTAAGAGGTTTCATTTACTTATAACTTTAGGTAAAGAATAATCATCTGCAGAAGACAAACAATTACAGTGGAGAAGATTGTAATAGCTGAGACTATGACCTCATGTGGGGAGGGTGCCAGGGCTCTACATAACCGTGTTGCTTCCCAGCACGTCTGTCTCAGATACAGCTTGTCTCAGGTGACAAATCAGATGGCACAGAGAGCTTTCTCAGATAAGTTCATTTTCAGATAGTGTTGTGCATTAATGTCTTTGCTTGGAAGCTCTTGGATATTGTACTATTAAGCTTTGCTTGCTGTGACATCACTGACATTACTGCTGTCTTCTCTGTGTCTACTGCCTTGCCTTCTCCTGATGTGGGAAAACATCTCCCTGCTGTGTTGCTTTTGTTGGGGTGTTTTGTTTGTTTTACTTTCCACATCCAACTGTGCCTGCACTTTCTTGTGCCTTTCCCTAAAATGTTGAAGACTTTTCCCTTGTCCCTGAGGATTTACAGAGCCTCCTGTTAGAGGCCATGTCTCTCTGCAGGGTTATTTTAACTTCTTAAAGTTCTGTAGTACTCCTCCTCCTCTTCCCCTGTAAGGTATCCACATTTTACCTACTGCTTTAACTACATCCTGGGTTTTAAAAAATCCGTCTTGGCTCTCCTGTTAAACTGCATCAAGTTCAAGCTTGTCTGTCTTGCTTTAAGACATGTCATTAGCTCTGTCCCCACTCTGGTTTCTTACCAGATTATTCCCTCTGCTTAAAGCTATTCAAATATAGCTGTAGTAAAAATGAATTGTTCTACGCTTGTCTGCAGTTGACTGGGTAAGATTTCTAGATTTGAAATATATCCTGATTGGCAGAATTTGTAACTTGTGGTGTGTAAGATTACTTATTCACTTGTTAGTGTTCTGAAAACATAACTGTCTTGTCTTAGCCTATTTTGGCTTTTACTAATTTCCCTCCCCTCCTTCTGTCCTTTTTCAGGTTAAAGTGAGAGTGTTTCCCTTTGTTTTCTAAATAGAATATTTAGTAAATGGCCTGTGTCAACTTGTAATAGTAAAATTTCAGTTCAGAATTCAGAATTTTTCCAATTCAGGAAAAGCAGCGCCAACCTATTAATGCCTGCTAAGAGTCTTTTATGTTCCTTAGCTGGCAGAATGTTTTTCTTTTTATGGATTTATTGCTGCTATCTGCCAGGCCTGTCTTACTTCCATGTGATGAAAACATTGGGCAAATCTGCAATGGATTTGCTAATATAAACTTTTCTATTGCTGTGCACCGTGGGCCTTGATTTCATTCCATTGTGCTTTCTCTGTATATTCTTTGCTGCCTACTCTCACCCTGCTGGGTCATGATTTGCTGTATTTCAGATGCTAAAAGCTCCTAACGATAAGCCCCTTATTTTTAAGCACAAGCTGTTCTGAAAACCTCAGTTGCTTAAATGTTATACTTTTCCATGTTTTAAAACCTAAATTTTCTTAACAGCTAAGCTATTGAATATTTGTAGTTGTGAGTTTACATAGTCTGCAATGATTTGAAAGAAGCTTCCTATCTAGTTTGCTAATATTAACATATATTAAAATATTCTTCTGAAATTTCCTCTGCTCTTTCCACATTTCACTTAAGCTTGGGTAGAGTGTGATTTATCAAAGCTCACAGGGATACTCTCATAGTATCTGTTTTCTGTGTTGAGACTGTAAGCGTTTTTAGAAATCGGAAGCACTGCAGATGTGTAGTCAGTTGCAGCATTTGTTCGTTCATACTTTAGTATTGGATGGGTCAGGAACCGCAGTAAGTAAGGCTTAGGTTCTTAGAAGCGATTCTGTTGCCTTGTTAGTTCTGTTAAGTAGTGGTGTTCCAGTATGTGAATCCATTCTCTGTTCTGTTATTTTTAAACTATTGCCTCTTCATTGGTTGTTTTTCCAGTTGTGAATATCCTCGTGCTGTTTGTTTTTCTTGACAGTTTATTCAGCTTCTCAATGCATGACATAAAGCATATTAAGCCCAGCTTGAATATTAGCCAGAGCTTTATTGTTGTAGGGATTGTTCTTAATCTGCTGATCATTGCTAAGTGCGCTGATTTGGAAGTGGAGATCTGTAAGTGTTAGGACATGCATCTTGAATCCAAGCCATGAATGTTTATATACTTCATTGCAAATATTTCATCAGATTTCTACCTTCACTGGAGTCCAGCCGGAGGCACCGTGTATTGTGCAAGTTTTTGTGGTTGAAGTTTAGAAATGTAGCTCAGTTGGTTGAATTTTTAAGTGGTTTTTTTTTTTTTTTTTTTTTTTTTTTTTTCCCAAAGAACCCTTCCTTTGCTGTGCAGTGGAAAGATAAACTGCTTTAGGACAAATTCATAAACTTGTATGCCATTAATTGACCCATGTGAATCTGCAGAAACTAGTTTGAGTTTGGGAGGTTGGACTAGATGATCTCCAGAGGTCCCTTCTAACCCTACATCATTCTGCGAATATAAGGGTAGCTTTTACTGGGCCAGTATGCTGCTGTCAGCCTTCTGATCTAGGACAACATGTATCTTTGAAACTTGGAAGTCAGAGCTATGCAAACAACCATGGGTACTCAGTGCTAAGGCTGCCATTTTGGTCTTAAAACTGTGGGGGGTTTTTTGTTGTTTTTGGTTTTTTTGTTTTTGTTTGTTTGTTTGTTTTTTTCCCCCAGCTGGCATCTGTTGCTTCCTTTCAGCTGTTGATTTAGTCTGTCATGACAGGGCTCAGGTCATGGCGCACTCATTTGCGCATATTGCTGTGTTCTTGTGTGGAGAATTCTCACATACACAGAAGCTGCAGAAGTTTTCTTTGGTGATAAAGCCAGAGCAGAAAGCAGAAATAGGAGATGCCTCTTGGGCAGGGGTGGCTTTGCAGTCTTTATATCAGACAGCTATTAAGGCTGCTGCGTGGAGTTCAGTTTGTATTTTCACAAAAAGTCTCATAGTTCTCTTCCTGTGATCAGATGCGATTGGTAATTTGTTCTTTGCCTAAGCAGGCATCCTCTTGCACTCTTCTAGAAAAATGCTGCTGAAGCAGTGAGAGCAGACTTGATAACCCAAATGGTGTTTGAAGAAGAATGAAGGTTGTTTCCCTGCATTCTGAATCTCTCTACCATTATGCTTCCCATCCAATTTGCTCATCTGTTGCTCTTACTAGGATTAAGTCTGGGTTTGCTGTTTTTTCTGGAATGATAATGGTAATAATTTAGTCTTATTTATTTTTGTTAGGTGTAACACATGGTTATTTTGTAAAGTACCAATGCCCTGCAAATATTCTTCAAAGAATGTGTAGTCTGTTTACTGCCGATGTGAATCACTCAGTTTTGGTGCTAATACATGAAGTTACATGGGAGTCTAATCTGACAGTAGATGAATGTGTGGTCACTGAGTAATCATTAGGAACTCTCATCCTGAGAGTATCTGCAGATTAATTCCTTGAGGATTTCTTTTGTTACTTGGTTAGTGAAGAGCAAAAGATTTTTTATTATGGTGTGTTGTGAAGGTAGAGGCAAAAGGACTTTTACGTGAGAGGGAGGGCAGCAGATAGCGTGTCTGAATACATTTTTGAGGCAAATGATTTTGTGGTGTAAAGATGTGAAGACCTCTCTCTCTAAATATTAGAAGTACTAAGTATACAACACATCTTAAAATGCGTCATTTTTCTATTTGCTACTTTGAAAGAGTTGGTTATACTTTTTACCTTGGAACTTCCTTTCCCTAAAATCATAACACATATTGGAAGTTTGCACCTTTTGAAATCTAATATTTATATTTTTCTCCTAAGATGCAGCTTGCCTTGTATATCATGTATCCTGATGTTCATGAATGTGTAAATTCTTTGTTTAAGATCTTTCAGGAAAATGAGATAATGATTGAAATAATTTCAGTAGCCCTTGGGCTAGAAGTAGACTGTCCGCTTAATGCGTTTAATATTACTGATGTCTGGAAGCTATTGTTCCTGAGTTACTGCTCCTTTCAATTAGTAAAAGTAGTGTTCTGATACAACAGAAGTTAAATGTTTCTGTGCACAGTACAAATTGCAGCATTTGTAGGATTTGATGAATTGCTAAAACCGAGGGCTTTGTAATTCAACAAAAATTTGGAATTGCTTGGTCTTTTTTTCTTTTTTTTTTTTTTAGCTCAATAATATGAGTGCACGTTGATAGTTGATACTTGTTTCCATCACTTTGTAATTTTATGACTTTAAAATAAAAAGAACACAACACAAAATATTGTAGAGTACAAATGTAATTAGGTATCGCTAATAAATGAGGTCTATTTCCCAGAATAGAGTAAAGCCAAAGACTGCAGTAACAGAATCATTCCTTTTATGTAGACAGTGCATGATTAAGGTGCAAGTACAAGTGATAAAGATAGCCAGCAAAATGTTTTGAATGATTTAAGCTAATAATTAGGTATTTGGCAGCATGAAAGTGTATTCCTTTATTTTGGATGTGACTTTGAGGAATGCTTTATTTTTAGTTAATTAAAGGTATAGTAAATCTCCGTGGAGCTAAGATCACTTGTTTTCTCACCTGACTTGTAATACTGGTTAAGCTTTAAATAACATAGGAACGAATTTTGTACCAAAAGGAAAATACAACTATGAGATTAAAGTGTGTGTGTGTGTATAAATCTTGTTATTTTTATTGCCATTTAAATGATTACATCTAAAGATATAATTCTAAAACCACTATGACAATGTGAATTGTTCATCTTGAACTCTGACTATTTTTTTTTTATTTTGCTTCACTAGAAAATTTTGGTCATTAGCTTCTATAGTACGGTGGTTTAAACAAAGTAAATACAGGTTCTTAATGTTGTAGATTTTTTTGTTTAATTGATTTTTCCAATCAATATACATACCAGGTTTTGGGGTTTTTTTTGGGGGGTGTGGTTTTTCTTTTTTTGGTGCTGATTTAGAACATTCTACCTGTAGAACTTGTTAAGTTGTGTGAATAAGCTTATTGTTGTTAAATGGTGCATTTTAGAAAAGCAATCTGCACTCAGAGTTACGTGGTCATGATTTGGAATGATATGCAGAAATAATGGGCTTTGACTCCCTACTGCTTTTTGCCCGTGCAGTAATAGGTAATTCATCAAGGATGCTTTTTTTTGGTAGAAAAATATGTACTTATTTTCTGAGAATAGTCAGCTCTACTTTTTGTCCATAGCTGTTTGAGTACCTTAATGAATTCTGGATGACAATGGCAATGATGCCATTGATTTAGAAATAATAACAAACCAAACCATTCAGCTGCATAGAAAATTAAATAGTGAGCTGAGAGAAATTTTTATGTACTATATCTAACAGCTGTGGACTATTTAACATGTACTGTTCTTTTTTTCCATCTGTGTTCTTTTAATGACTTAGCAGTGATTTAGATCGCTTCCTGCAAAAAAGTTGTTGGGCTGTTATCTCTAGAAAGGCTTCTGCAGTGGTTGGGAAGTACTTTGCCTCAGCAGTGCGCTTTCTGTCTTTTGGATCAGGCTCGCTAAGTATTTGTGGCATTAGTGAAACTGTATGTTTGGTTCAGACTTCAATTCCTCAGATGCTTGATTTCATGCTTCCTCCCAAAATTTCGAGTTTCCTGTCAGCTCCTTTACTTTCAAGAGATCTGTAATTAATTCATGATTCTCAATGTAGCAGTACCTTCTCACTGATGTAAAGGTCTTACTGGTCATTAGAACTTACTCATTCTCACTGTATTGGAGAGGTGCTTTTATTCTCCTCATTGATCTACAAACTTTTCAGTACTGACACTTTGTAGACATCCTTCTTGAATAGTTGCTTTAGAACTCTTTCACCAGAAGTCCTTTTCTAGATTGAATCCGTATTTCCTATTTAGGACATAGGACATAGTGTAATATCAGATAAGTAAGTTCTATTTGTTCCTTTGTGCTCTTCTTCTGTTGCTTTGGTTTGGTCTTTGTATTGCAGCTCATTATGTTGGCTGTAGTCTGTACTTACTATGTTCCTCTAGGCTTCTTCTCCTGGAGAATTCTAATTCATTCTCATTCCATGTGCCTTACTCTTCATCTTTTTGGTGGTTGTTTTTCTGTGAATAACTGTTGCTGTTGACCTGTTTTGTTTATTCAAGCAAGGGATTGAAAATATCGCCTATTCATACATTCTGTGAGGATTATTCACATTTCTGTCTCTATAAATGTACATGTCAGTGTATCATAGAAAGGCTTTTTGGCATCTGTAACTACTTAAGAATCTGTATGAATGTAACTGTTACTCCAAATAGGTATGTACGGTTTAAAAAACAAAACAAAACAAACAAAAAAAAAAACCCATGAGGAAGAATCCTAACATTTCACTGATTAGGATAGCATGTATTCTGTATTGATTTATTTGCATAATAAAAACTGATGGTCCTTTTTGGTGTGGTGTTTTTTTGTTTTTTGTTTTTTTTTTTTTTTCTTATAGTGTAAACAAATGTCCTTAATATAAACAAGAAGGTAATTGTTTTGCCTGGGCAATCTGACTACATTTGCAGTTGATTCATAGCCCTTAATTTGTATGTTATAAAATTTCTAAGCAAAGTAATTTCTCTGAACTTTATGTAAATGCTAGTTTTTCTGCCATTTTGCATTTTTATCTTCATAATCTAGTATCAGGTGAGTTTCTTTTTACATTTTCTGATAGGACATGTTATGGTGGATTTAGGCCAAGAGGTTAAATAAAAAAACCCAAACTTTTTCCTCTTTATTTGCTGATCTAACCTGATACTCCAAATTTACTTTGAATATTATTGCTTGACGATAGACTATGAACAGCTACAAATAATGACAAATTCCGAGATTATCAAGATGTATCCATTTGTCAGCTTGTTAAAAAAAATGTATTGTGGTTATACAAAATAACTACTACAGTTTGTGTCTTGTGGTAGCATGGGGAAAAATTACCACCAAGTGCTCCCTTTTTTATCCCCATGTGTATTTTTATCAGGGAACTGAAAATATTTTCTAATCTCCGGGATTGTTTATGCACACTGTGACTAATGAATAGCCCTGTCACGTCAGGGGTTTATAGTTAAGAATCTGCAGGATCCAAAACATAATGTTTTTATCTTCCCCCCGGCCCCCAAGCAGTACTTACAGGAATTGTCTTTGTTTTTCCTCGAGACTAAAATCTGGCATGCTGTTGGGAGCAATTGGAAAAGACATGAGAAGCTTTGCTCACAGCTTTGCCTCCAGTCTTTTGCAGTTAACTAATCTGTGATGATACTGACTTAGACAAGTCAGTCCTTGATAAACATTTGTGATTTCCTACTGACATGACTTACAAAACTTACTCTGCACTGACATGAAAAGAATTCTTGCCAGCCATCCTAAAATTCACATTCACCAAAGTGTTTGGTAAATAGCAAATGTGAAATCTAAACGTGGGGAAAAACATCATAAAGAGCAAGATGTTTGAAGGGGAAAAATTGTATTGTTCTTGAAACCTTAAATTGGTATTTTTATTTTTAGAGAGTAGAATTTTGTTTCACTCAAACTGTCAGCAGCATGAATAGCAGCAATTAAAATCCCTATTGTCTTCTCGAGGCGTGAAAAGGGTTTTGTTGTTGTCATGGTGACAGTTGAGTGACAGCTTCAAAGTGAGTAATTGCTAATGAGAGCTCCATTATGAACATTTACAATGTTTCAGAAAGGATTTCAGGATGAAATAGGTTTTCTTCACTGGGCTTTCAAAACATCTTTTTTTTAGCCTGATGTTTTTGTATAAAGAAATACTGTCTAGGTGACTTTGTTTCAGAGGGTTCTTTTTAAGAGCCATGTGAAATATCACTGCTAGTTGCTTTAATAAAAAGCTCTGCTCTGATGAGAAGGGCCAAATTCACAGGAACTATTGGCTGATGCAGTTTAGAATTTGTAGTACCCTGCAGATCCTGTATATTGAATTGTGCTCTAGCATTCTTTCTTCTCCTTTTTCCTCAAAATCTATGAGCTGTTCCTAAATATGCCAAAAATCAACTTTGTGAATGGTAAGAATTTTAATCTTTGGGGAATCTGCCAAACTTATGTTGTGTCTTGAGGCTCAAAATGAAAACCTCAATGAAAGCCTCAAACATGCATAGGGCCATAAAGATGATCAGAGGGCTGGAGTACCTCTCCTATGGGGGCAGGCTAAGAGAGTTGGGGTTGTTCAGCATGGAGAATGAGAAGGCTCTGGGAAGACCTTATGGTGTCCTTCCAGTACTAGTACTAGGAAGAAATCTTTTACTGTGTGAGGGTGGTGAGGCACTGGAACAGGTTGCCCAGAGAAACCCCATGCCTGGAAGAGTTCAAGGCCAGGCTGAATGAGGCTTTGAGCAACCTGCTCTAGTGGGAGGTGCCCCTGCCCATGGCAGGGGCGGGGGTTGGAACTCGATGATCTTTAAGGTTCCTTCCAACTCTAACCATTCTGTGATTCTACGAAGGATGTTCAGAGTTTTTTCTGTTTGCTTCTGGCTCATAACTTTATGAGCTCAGTAGTTCAGGACATACATTTACATCAAAAGCACTGTTTAAGAATGAAGTTGAATACATTATGTTGAGAGCACTAAAGTATTTTTTCATTCTATTGTAAGCTTTAAATATAGTTGTTTTCTATATGTTTTATAAGTAGACTTAAACTTTCTAAAATTACCTCTCTGAGTTTTAACTCATTCCATGAGTGTTCATTCTTAAGATGCCTTTTTACAAAAGGTTCGTAAGATTCCTTTACAGACTGACAGAAGGAGATATACTGGTTGGTGGTCTTAATTCCTCAAACACTGAGAAATGTGAGTTGTCCTGTTTGAAGTGTTTCTAAACTGAGCATGCCTTTAACCAGTTTTTATATTGTTGTAGATGAATGACATCTCAGTTTTTCCAAGTTTCATTTTCACTGATCTGTTCGGCTGCTAAGTAGTTTAAATAGTATCAGTGCTGTGATTTGGCCTTGCAGATGATACTGTTGATAGGTGTCAGCTATGCAAAGGGTTATTGCACTGTTGTCCTGCTGTTCATTGGAACTTGTGGCGTCTGTCACTGCATAATTTTTTCCTTCTCGATGAAGGCAATGCACTTTCTGGTTAAGCATTTAAACAGTATTTTGTTTGGGGATTTTTTTGTGGTTTTTGGTTCTCTGTTTTGTTTTGGTTTTTTAACTGTTTTGTACATTAGTGTTTCATTTTCTCAGTATTGAAATTATTTCTGCTACTATAGTTATAGTGTCCATTATAATTAGTTTACATGAAGAGGGTTTTTAGTGGGATGAGTAATTTCTAGGCATTTTGATTTAAATAATACACAGAATTCTCTTTCAGAAAATATGATGGGTGATTCTGGTCTTGGACACAGAGAGGAAGGGAATGCGTGCAGAAGTTTGTCATTTAAAGAAAAATAAATGGAAGCATTTGAAAACAATTTTTTTTTAATATGGTTAATACGTGCAGCATGAAGCAAAACTGTTTTGTGATGCAGTTAGCAAATGAGACAGTCTTTCCTTTTTGTATAAAATAACCATATTTCACGTTGGTTAATGCTAATAAGGGCCTATAACCCGTCTTTCTTTCTGTAGGAAATCTGCTTCTTGGTGGTTAAAATAATGTGATTAGACATTTAATCACAAAATAATAGATGGGGCAAATGCATACACAGCCCAAGAAAAATTTTCATCTTACAAGTTCTACCATAATCATTACTTTTCTGCCTGCATTATAGTTGTTCTTAATTTGTGGTCAGGAATTGTTACCTACTATAATTCAGGTTTTAAAGTAAATTTTGTAGGTTTAGTTGTAATAAATTTTGTTTGTGCTTTTTAGATGTATTAGCTGTTAACATTTGCTCTTGGAAACTCCACAATGGAAATAATGTGGTGCTGTAGTACCATTTTCCTCCTTTGATCATTTGGATTTTTCAGTAACAAGAAAATGTTTATATATGAAAACAGCTCAGTATCTAAAAGGGTGTTTCTGGTAGAGATGAAGAAAACTGAGTAAGGAAGAGTAAGTGTGCCAGAGCAATGTTACTCTGTATCTCAAGGGCTTACCTTCCCTTCCTCTCTGTATGTTGTGGTGCCAGCTGCAGGTGCCTGATGGTTTTCCATGCATAAAGTGTTTAAAAAGTCAGTGGAAAATGTTCTTAAGAAAGGTTGAGATGGATGTGTTGTGAACTCCAGCTGTTTTTCAGAAGGTAAAATATGTCTGTGCAGTCTGTCTGTTTGCTTCTAATTCAGGAATTCTATAGTGACCACAGTGGTGTGGCAGGCTGGTTGGACTGAAAGTCACATAAAGTAAAAGTCTTGCTGGAGATGAACATTGTAGAGAGACTGGGGATGGGAGAGCTTGGAGCAATACATGTGCAGCATCGTTACAATATTTGGAGTGCATGAAGCTTCTCATTTACGAAATAATACTGTAAATACAGGCTCTGAGAAAATTGAAAATTAAAAGTTTCCGAAGAGTCTATTGTATTATGGAGGTTGCAGTAGAGGCGATGTTGTGAAGACTGAATAGCTAATCTCATTTTAATTATTTCCTGAGAAATCTGCTAATTGATACCACTGAGATTTAATTTGTAGAAACAACTGCTACTGCTAATGTCCCACATTCAGCATCTGAATATCTGCATTCTAAAAAGTCTGCACTATTTGGAATCTCATAGGTCAGTTAATACTTTGGTTTTGATTCTTGAATTTGTGAATATATAGTCATCTTGATTGTAAAAGTTGTATGGTTGTGTATGAATACAGCACAAGTGGTTATAATATGGTTATAGTAGGGTTATACATTAGCTATTGTGTGAAGAGGAGGACAGGATGTTTTGTTGGAGAGCTGGAATTACCTGTACTTCCAGCCCCAGGGAACAGTTGGGAGCTCAAGAAACAGAAGAGAACATCTCAGTTGTAGAGGATTAGGAAGCAAGGAAAATCCCTGTAGTGCTTAAGTGACTTACTTTATTTGCTGGAATTTGGTTTGCCTAAGGAAATGTCCTGTGAAAAGCCAGTGACCTTGGCTGTGTGTATCACAATGTGACTTGCCTATTGAAGGACATACCATTTCTGGGTAGTGCAGTCCCTCATATGGTGTATTTAGGTAGTACTTGGTTTCTGAGCTCTCGTGATAATTTTTCTGTAGTAGAACTGGAACTCTTACAAATTCTTTTTTTTTCTTCCTCAATGACAACTGCATAGAATTAATTTTGTCATGGGTGTTTGGCATTTTGCAGCCCAGTACACATTTCCCCTCCCTCCGTGCATGTGCTGTTCCTTATTGCTTCTGCATCCTTACTTGTCTGTCTTTACTCAACTGTTCCCACTCCAAGGTAGCATAACATGAAGATCAGATAAAATTAAAAATACTTAGCTGCCTTGAAAATGTTCTGAGAAGATTTTATGCAACACCTAATTTATGAACTGTGCATGATACTTGTGTACTTTTATCAAGTTTAGCAAATCTTGATCAATCTAGAATACAGTTGTCATTGATAAGAATATGTGCAAATGATCTAATTCAAGTGAACATTGGTTAAAATACATTTTAGAAGAACTCTGAGATTTCAGTGGTGAAACTGTGGCCGTTGGATTGAGGGAGGTGATTCAGTCTCTGCTCCACTCTGTTGAGACCCCACCTGGAGGACTGTGGTTCAGCTCTGGAACTCTCGGCACAGGAAAGACATGGACCTGTGTGGGTCCAGAGGAAGACCAGCTGAGAGAGTTGGGGTTGTTCAGCCTGGAGAAGAGAAGACTCCAGGGAGACCTTATAACAGCCTTCCAGTTCCTGAAGGGGACCTACAGAAAAGACTCTTATCAGGGAGCATAGTGATAGGATGAGGGGTAACGGTTTTACGCTGAAAGAGGGTAGACTCAGACTAGATATAAGGAAGAAATCCTTTACTGTGAGGGTGGTAAGGCGCTGGAACCAGTTGCCCAGAGAACTTGTGAGTGCCCCATCCCTGAAGTGTTCAAGACCAGGTTAGATGGGGCTTTGAGCAACCTGGTCTAGTGAGAGGTGTTCCTGCCTGTGGGAGCAGGGTTGGAACTAGGTGATCTTTAAGGTCCCTTCCCACCCAAACTGTTCTATGATTCTGTGATAATTACATTGGAGTGTCATTACTTGTTATATGTGCATCCCATTTTTTTGACTAAATGCAATTTTAATAGAATCCAGATGAAGAGTAGTGAAATGTGGCCTCTAGCTTATCAATACACTCACTGTTTGTGGATCTGCAGTGGTGCTGGAACATTTAATACTGTAAATATCTTATGTACTAAGGTAGTTTGTGGCCTGCAATAATGTTTTAATAAGTATGTAAGGTGACAATAGAGTTCATCCATACTTCTGATATTTTACAGAATTGCAAAATTTTCATTGTAGTGCCCTCTTTACCTATTCTACCAAATGCGCAGACACATCAGTTCTTCAAGGATGTAATGAAGTTGCGTAAACTATTAATGCAACTTAAAGGATAGTCCTTGAAAAACTTCAGTTATTCCCTTGTATTTATTTGTTGGTTGACTTATTAGTGGTTCAATGAAAGACACCTTTAAGATTTTTTTTTCTGTTGGCAAGCAGTTAGAAAACTGGCATCTTGCATGTGTCTTTCATACACACCACTTGGCATTAGATGAAGGTTCATTGCTTCCAAAAATAGCTGATGTTACATGTCATGTAACTTTTCTCCTCTTAAGAATCTGTTGTTAACTGTGGCAGGAAATATCTTAAAAATGGGACCACCCTCTTCGCATTTGTGATTTTGTGGGTAGGGCAAGACAGTGGTACGCCTGTTTGGTTTTTTTTTTTTTTTTTTGTTGTTTTGTTTTGTTTTGTTTCTTCACATAAACTTATTGGGAGGGTTACTAAGAAACATAGCATGGTTCTTGATCCTACTCTCAAGATTTTTTTGTTTTGTTTTGTTTCCTCCAATGACTCTTCAATATAAAATAAAGGGAAGTGGTCTCATGATTCACAGTAGAGAGTCACTGACTGTGACTGCTGTACTGTGGCTCTGCTGTTGCAGCTGGATAGTTAGGGTGTGTTCTGCAGATTTGGATTTGGGGTTCTCTCTGTTAAAGGGGAGTCCTCTTAACACCATTACTGATAACAACTAATAGTGAAATAATTATATCTAAGTTATGGAAATCCATTTTCAGTAGAGTATCTGTTAAAGATTAGGTGCTGTTCAGTTTCTTTGTGGAAACAGCAATGTGCAGTAGTGGTTTTGAATTTTTTGTTTGTTTTTACAGGTTCTCCCCCCTTCTTCTATTTGTTGTTCTTCCCTGTAGGGCATGGTGACTAATCAGAAACATTGGTGTTGGAACTTTATTATTACATTATTAAATAATGATAGCATGTTACTTAAAAATACTTAGACCTTCTGCTTTTTGTGTGTAAATTACAATAGCTATTTCTCAGTAGAACTCTACTGGATTTTTTTTTCTTCCCACAGTAATTCTCAGTTGCCATTTTATGATGTATCAATGAAATAGCTTGTTTCTATTTTCTAGTTTTCACACAGATAAAATTTACGCTCGTGTCAACAGAAATATTTGAGAATGAAACAGGCATGTAGGTATGTAAGGTATGTAGGACCAGACAGTTCAGGGTGCCAAAAAGTTTGAGCTGTTTTTTCTTAGTGTCTTAAAAATATGATGTGTTACTCTGCAACCTGTTCACCTCAGAAGAATGTAGAATATGCACATGGTATTTGCAGAATTCGTGAGCTGTCTGAGAATAGTTAAATTCCAAGGTATTAACACTTAAGATTGTGGTGTATAACAAGGAAGTCCCAGAATACTGTGTATATAAAACAAAGTCTGTGTCATACAAGATTAAAATAATTAATCTTATTTGTCCTAGAGAGTATCTTCTTATTCAGAAGCAGAGCGTTTTCCCTCCTTTTATTCTGATTTGTCAGTAATTTGCATTACAATGTAGTTAAGTACTTGGAGCTAATGAATGTTGCCACTTATCACTTGTGGAATTTAATCAATTGTATTAGCATCACTACTTTAGATTTAGATTCTTAGATTGTTTTCAAAGAACAGTAATAAGATGGCAGCATGTGATACCACAAAAGCAAATATTTCTAGGCTGAACTTGATGTTTCAGTGCATTTATTTAAGTCATATGTTTGGAGGTGTGATTTTTCAGATGACATTGATTGGTTCAGTTTTGAAGAATGGCACTGGTGATTTCATCTTACCAAATAATTTTGCTGAACTTGCTTTCTAGGTATCATAATGCTTTAGGCTTTATTATGTTTGAATGGAATTGAATCCTGCTTTACCGTGTGTTACCTCACAGCTGTGAAAAAGTACACTAGTAAAAAGGTCGGCCTTCTTCTAGCATCCATATGCTTAGTACTTGAAGTGAAAAGAATAACTGGTATAGTCAAAACAGTTTCTTCAAAATAAACATTATTTTATGTTGGATATAAATATTTTAAAGAACGAATTTCTATGCATTGGAAGAGGTTTCCCATAAATCTCATAAACAATTAAACTTGGAAGACAGCAGTGTATCCTGTTTAGCTACATCCAGAAATTCTCAGTCTGTTCTCTCTTTCCAGGTTTGTTGGAATTCTTTGGGAAGGTTGATGTAGTCCTTTCCACTATTGAAAAACAATGAAAGTTTTTGCCTCTGTGTACTGCAGTAGCACCCCAAAAGCTACAAATGAGCTTAAGACTCTAAATTGGTAGGCACCTTTTCTCTCTTTTGAAGGTCTTAAATGTTAATAAAATGGTGACTTCACAAAAATAGGATTACTCGACCAGGTCACATGAGAAATTTGCTTCGGAGCTGAGATCTAAATCCTGATCTCCCAAATCCCAGTGTCAAAAAATCATTACCTTTTTTATCTGTTAGTGAAGTAGAAAAAACTTAGTGCCCTTCAAGTTTTACAAATTTAGACACTTCTTTCTCTTTCCTTGTGGGAGAACCTCTTCTCTCTCTTTGTAAAGACACATTTCCAAGTATTCAAAATAACTGAAGTGTCATCACTCAATAAATTAAAATTATTTCAAATTTATAATGCAAAACTGATGAATTTAACCTTGAAGCAGCATCACTGAGTCAGCGATGACTTATTCAGCTAAAATGAGTCACTCTGAAGTTTCACTCTTTTCTGTGCTACTTAGACATTTATTATTTTTTGAAGACAATGTAATTGCAATGTCTGTTAAGGTACATTCTAGGAATAATTGTCATTTGCTGGTCACTTATTAGAATTAAGTAAGTATGGGCAGCTAATGTTCAGAGTAATGATTCATGACTTTGATTAATTTCAATGGGTGAATATGAGTAATTAAAGTAGAAATTAATATGAAATTAGGTTTCTACATGCAGGACATAAATCATCAGGAGGAAATAACATAGGGTTTGTCCAGCTACTTACTGTTCTCTTGGAGGAGCTGTTCCTGATTTGAAAGTTTTCACTTTCTGTAAGTCTAAAAGCTAATCAGGTTCCAAACAGCAGCTCTGGAGCATTTCTTCCCTTTTGTGGAGGTTATTGCTCTAAGCTACAGTTTTTTCATGAGTACACCAGATTCATGTGGAGGAATGAGAGAACAAGTGAGCAGGTGTGCAGACAAATTAATTCTGCTCTTTAGGAAAAGCTTAGGAAAGCAGATAGGACTCTTATTCAAGAGTAGTTAATGTATTTTACAGTTGTACAAAGTGAAAAGCTAACAGGTACGAAGGTAAAGCTAAAAACGTTTATTGCAGCGTGTCATACTGTCCAAGACGGTAGGAAAAATCATGGATTTTGTTTCAATTGCTGTAATGTCAAATGGAGTTTCAGAGAGGAAAGGAAGATCTCCAGAGTTCTTGAGAAAGTCCTTGCAATGTTGATGTCTGGTGGTGGTTTAATTGTACCGAATAGTCAATATGTAAACCACAACCAAAACAAACACACCAAAAATCCCCTAAAACAACTGAATCTTCTTTTGCAAATAATTAAGTTGCTAGATTATGCATTTATTGAAATGTTTTTTAAAACATTGTACATTTTCTATAATTAGTAAATTAAAATACAACTAAAGCACTGGAAGTATGAAAAGATACTGTGCTGCTTGTAATCCTCTTGATCAAATGTGTGTGCATACAATATTCAGCATGTTGCATTTGGGTTTTTTTGCATTTTAAAAGTTAACATTGAATAAAACCACTTTTTTACTATAGTGCTGGTCTGAATTTACCTGGAATGTCTAGCTTGTAGTCTCACCCTGCTCACTCGTGTGCTTTGGAGCCCTTTATTGTTGATCTTGCTGCATCTGAAGGGGAAAAAACTCTTTAATTCTCTGAATTGTGAAGGACTATATAATACCTATATTTTCAAGAGATTACCAAGTTTTCGGTAAATGGAACATCTGCATTTTCCAAAGGCATTTTGTCATTGTATATATTGTTAAATAATTACCTAAAGAACAAATATTACTTCATGTGAAGTTACTTCACCTTCATAGCTGCCAGTTTCAGTCATGTGCTTGGTAGAGACTTGCTTGGCATTGAAAGGAGTTAATGCAGGATCTGAAAAAGTTTTCAGAATTTCTTTCAATCTCTAATCCTGCCGGCGCTCCCCATCTTCACCCCAAGCCTCGTCAGCAACGTGAGAGCTTGCCTGCTGCCAGATTATCTTGCTTCAGTATTGCCCTTGCCTGTGTGTCAGCAAGGACAAGGAAACTAGTCGAGTGGTGAGGCATGCAACTGGAACGCTCCACAAGTGGTGCTTGTGTTTTGCTCTGGCCGTCTCATTGACTGTGACAATTGGTGGTAGTGGTTTGAGGTCAGAAAGAACCAGCACGGGACTGAACCTCCCAGGTTGCTGGCCAGTTCAGGGGAGATGGTGGAGAACTAGAACCTTGCACTACAAAGGTGAGAAGTGGGTAATACTGTGGACTCTGGCTGAGAACTTACACAAGGCCTTATTTCTGTCATATTCAGCTACGTGAGCTCTGTAGTGGAGCTATTTGGGCAGTGAAAAGCCTGGTGATAAAGCAGCAGCAGAGCAGTGCTGTTGTACTGCTGGAGGTGTTATCTCTACTGGCTTCACGTTGCTGAGAATGGATTGCTCTGGTGGATTTCAGTACAGCGGAGCTACAGGACGAGAACCAGAGAAAGCAGCTGTAACATGCTGCTCAAGTGGTACAGGAGGAATGTAGCTGATAACTCCTCTATATATAGTGATGTACTAAGAGCTGTCTTCTGGCTGGGTTTTGCTGCAGCCTTGCTCCCTGAACCAAAGTTAAGGAGCTTGTTTTAATCCTTTTTGACTGTTGATATTTTGGCTGTTATATTTGGCTGCTGACTTCCAGGCTTATTGTGAAAGGTTGTAGTTGCTTCATCCTTCTGGTTACATTGAAAAATAATAGTGCTTTTCATGTGTTTAAGGAAGAAGTTTTCATCTTCTCTAATGATATAATGTAGTTGCACACAGAGTCTTAATTCAGAGCTGAAGAGGTGTTCTATCCCCAAATGACTGCATGCTATCCAATAACGGCTATTGATGTTTGCTGATATAAATGAAACCTCTGAACCACTTCAGAGAAAAACAACAAAGTAGTTTTAAAAATGTACTTGCTAACTAAAGCTGTTTTTGAAAGAGTGAAAATGTGTTTCTACTTTACTTGTGCTATTTCCCTTAGCCACTAGATCTTCATATTGTCATTACCTGTGTCTGCTGTGGGCTTTTCCTGAGCTGGCTGTTCGGGCACTGTTAATGTGTCTATTTAGTAACAGTAAGAAAGTGCTGTGTTGTTTTCAGTGCCGCTCTTCTCACAGCTGTCTGATTGCATTTTATTTTAATAGTTTATTCTGTAATTTTTACCTTCTGATAATGTGGAGCGTTGGTTCAAGAAATTAAACACAGAATGTGATTACATGAGAGTTTTCTTAAAACTGATTTTTTTTTTTTTTGGTTCACATACTTAGATGTTCAATACGTTAAACTCAGTGTAATTTATGCCAATAGTGCAAATTGTTATTAATCCATTGCTATAGGTTATATTGTGACTTGACGTGCTTTGATTACATAGTGGTGGGTTTGGGGGTTGAGAAGGAGAAAATGATTACCTTCTTTCTGCAGAATTAGCTCATTGGTTTATATTTAGTCAGAAAATTTCTGGCGTTACACACACCAAAGTAGTTCATTTTCAAAACAATTTTCTTGTGTTTCTGCATTGAGTAAAATAATGAAGAAGATTTTAGAGACTGGAAGAGTTTAATACGATGTTGAAATTCTTAATATCTTAATGTTGCATTGGTTTGTTTCTATAAAACTTCTCTAATAGTGTTACATGTATTTCAGCATTTTCCATTCTCTAGATGCTGAAGAGAATACATTAAATTAATTCTACAGTAAATTCTTTGTTTGGAAATGTCATAGAAGTTTCTCTGGTTGTCTGACTTGGGGCCATTGAGTATTTCTACATCTCCATAAGAAGTTGGCACTAGGTTATATTTCTTTGAGCAAGTTTGACTGAAGTTGTCAACAACTGATGTATCTATAAAACAGTTATATATATATTTTTTTTTATATATATATGAAGAGCTTTATGTTGAATTAAAAAGATACTTCTGGATAACTTATCAATTCTGTGTATAATCTAAAAAGAGAATTTCATGTCTGTTCTACAGTTCTAATCCCTAAAATATTTATATAGAACTAACTTAAGGCTTTGAATCACAGTCAGTCTCTCACTACACAGTGAGGTGACTTGTACGTTGGAAACATTTGGGTGAATAACTTTTCCATAACTTTTTATCCCCTTTATAGCTTTGGCCTCAGAACCATTTTACATGACGTATAAAAGAGTGGGATTAATACACAGTAACGCGTGATAATGTATTGATGAATGTGATGTTTCAGTGCTGTAGATGCTTTGTCTTTTTTGAAAGGAAAGTAACCAGGAACTATGTAACTCAAAGCTCTGAAGAACTGGTCTCATAGACTCCATTAATTTGCACTTGTTGCTCAAGATGGGGCCGTCTTATATTATTAGTCTTCTCTCAAGCAAAAGTTTGATGTTGTATGCCTTTCAGGAGAAATTTTCATAAGAAAAAATATTTTACAAGTGCATTTAAATTGGGAGGAGATGCGTCTTATTTTATCCAACGCAGTGAGTTGAGTGAGATTGGGGAAGGAGGAACTCCTTTAAAATAGTCAAGAATCACACAAACCAAAAAGAAGTAATGTCTGCTATAAATTTTTAATTTTGGCTTAAGCTGTGTATGAATAGAGCTTGAAGTATTTCAGAATTATTTCAGAATTAAGCATAAGATAGGCTGGAACAGTTTGTTACTAATGAAGGAACTTACATAAATATATATTCCAGTAAACACAAACAGCTGACCCACTGTGGGAATTGTGGTTTCTTAATGTTAAACGGTACTTCAGCAAATGTGATGCTAATATCCGTGTTTATTTTTTAGCCTGGTGTCTGAAGGGGATGAGGTTTTTAGGATCACAGTCAGTATCTCAACAGTGTTGTGAAGCAGTGGAGGACAAAGGTAGGGCTAGAGAGTGACTGAGGCAGACCCATGCATGTTTTGAATGTCCTTAAGTACAAGAAAGGCTTTGGTTGGAACATGTGTCCTATTAGACAAAAAACACGTAACCACAGGAACCCAGGCTATATAAATTCTTTTCTTTCATGGAATATTTATTAGTAGAATATAAATTAACTTTGGATTTAATTATTTGGTGAAGAAGTTAATGAGTAGTGTTACTAAAGCTTGAAGGAAGAAAACAGGGTTTAATGCCAACTTTTATGAGGTTTTGGCTTTGTGGTAGAAATAGGAACTATAGCCAGCATTATGATTCTGGGACAATTCGGTTTGAGTGAGACCTTGGGAGGTCTCTGGTGCAACCTCATGGTCAAAGCAGGGTCAGTGATGAGATCAGACCAGGATGCTCAGGTGTTTCCCCACTCTGGTGATGAAAAACTCCAAGGATGGAGACTGCACAGCCTCATTGGGCAGCCTCTTCCAATGTTTTACCATTCTCATGATACATCTTTGTATTCTCGAGGTGAAACAGCTTCTCCTTCAAGCAGTCTGAAGCTTTGTTTCAGTTTATGCCTGCTGCCTCTTGTGCTTCTGTCATTCACCACTGTGAAGAGCAGTCTTTCTTGATGACCTCCTTGCAGGAGGTTGCTGGTAAGTCACCTAGCAGCTATTGTTTCTCCAAGTTGAAAAAAGTCCAGGTCCCTTTGCCTCTCCTCACAGAGTAGGAGCTCTTGGTGGTCTTGTTGTCCCTCAGCTGAACTCACATAGTTTGTTGATGCCTTTACTGTATGAAGAGGTCCAAAATTGGATGCAGTATTCTAGACTGTAGCCCTGAGAGAACTTCATGGATATCAGCTATAATTCTTTAATTCTTTTGTGGACACTTGTGATTTTGTAAGAAAACAGTATTTCATTACAACTCCATTCCCATGGAGTAGGTTGTGGATAAAGTGTTTCCATTTTATGGAAAGGGGAAAAGGGCACACACAGCAGCCCAGCAAGCTCTTAGTCTGCAGTATTGTCTTCTGATAATCGCTTCTTTGTATTATGCATTAAATTCAATAAATAATAAATCAGAAGTGCATTTGTCTTAAGAATTTAGAATCTGTCTTCAACATAAAAAAAGCTGATGAAGAGAAAATGTTTTGAGGTTATAAGTCTTACATGGCTGAGGAATATGGTTTTTGAAAGTAGTTTTATTCAGTTTTTGTAACTGTTGTATTAAGTTGTTTCAGCTTTCTACACTGTATGTCTTTCTTTCAGCCTCCATTGGTAAATTTAGATATTATATGTATGAACTTCTCTTTTATTTTAACCAGTTTTGTTATGGCTTAAAAATTGAGATATATGATAATTTTGTGTGAAGTATTCCTTAAATACTTTTTCCAAAATAATATGCTTACATGGCAATGCTTGTTGAGGGGCTTCCTTGCTATACACTTTAAAATTGTGGTTGATGTGGGAATTTAAGGATATGGTGCCTATTACCCAGCATGTTTTAATCATATTATTTAGTGATACCACCACTTTTTTTAATTGGAGAATGTGTTTATTAATTGAGTTTGTGTATCAGATCCAGAAGAAATAAATAATGTGATGTATCACTCTACATGTTGTTTTCTTATGGCAGGATTGGTTTATAGCAATATTTCACAAATAACTATTCTGCAACATTCCTACTGTAATATGGTTACATTACTCTGTGTAGTTTTCTGTTTTGTGAAAGGCTACGAGGCAGAATTCAATACTGAAAAAAAGTTGCTGCTTTCCAGTCATACCAGTGACCCCCACTAGAAAGGCAGGCAAACAAACAAATAGAAAAACCACCTTCATGCTTCCTAAATTTTTTGATTAAAAAAAAATACTTGCTTTCTCTATCATCTGTCTTTGAAGTGTCTATGTCTAATTGGATTGGTGGGACCAATTGTCCCAACCATTTAATTCTATAGGAGCCAGAGTTATATGCATCATTGTAGAAATATCTGTGACAGCGTTGGAGATAGAAGGAAGTGTGTGTTTACATATATATCCAGATATACATATATATATATGTACAAATAGGTGTATGTCACCAATGCATGTATTTAACTATTGAACCTACTCCTGCTTCCGTTTGAAATTTTCAAGATTTGGCTTAGATGTTCATGGTATCTCTAAGAATCATAGAATGGTTAGAGTTGGAAGGGACCTCAAAGATCATCAAGTTCCAACCCCCTTGCCATGGGCAGGGACTCCTCCCGCTAGACCAGGTGGCTCAGAGCCCCATCCAGCCTGGCCTTGAACACTCCCAGGGATGGGGCAGCCACAACTTCTCTGGGCAACCTGTTCCAGTTTCTCACCACCCTCACAGTAAGGAATTTCTTCCTGATATCTACTCTAAATCTCCCCTCTTCTGTTTTAAAACTGTTATCCCTTGTCCTATAACTACACTTCCTGACAAAGAGTCCCTCTCCAGCTCTCCTGTAGGCTCCCTTAAAATACTGGAAGGTTGCTCTAAGGTCTTCCAGGAGCCTCCTCTTCTCCAGGCTGAACAGCCCCAGTTCCCTCAGTGTGCCCTCGTAGGAGAGGTGCTCCATCCCTCTAATCATCTTTGTGGCCCTCCACTGGACCCGTTCCAACAGTTCTATATCCTTTCTCTGTTGAGGACTCCAGAGCTGGACACAGGACTCCAGGTGGGGTCTCATGAATGCAGAGTAGAGGGGGAGAATCACCTCCCATGAACTGCTGGTTGTGCTTCTTTTGATGCAGGCCAGGAATCATTGCCAGCTCATGTTGAGCTTCTCATCCATGAGGACTCCCAAGTCCTTCTCCTCAGGGCTGCTCTCCAGCCATTCTCTGCCCAACCTGTATTTGTGCCTCAAACTGCCATGTCCCAGGTGCAGAACCCTGTACTTGGCTTGGTTGAACTTCATGCAACTTACGCTAGCCCACCTCTCGAGCCTATCCAGGTCCCTCTTGATGGCATCCCTTCCCTCCAGTGTGTTGACCATGCCATTGAGTATTGTGTTGTTGACAAACTTGCTGAGGGTGCATTCTATCCCACTGTCCATGTCTCTGGCAAAGATGTTAAACCATACTGGTCCCAGTACTGACCCTTGTGGGACACCACTCATCGCCAGCTGCCACTTGGACATTGAGCTGTTGACCACAACCCTTTGAGTGCAGCCATCCAGCCAGTTTCTTATCCACTGAGTGGTCCATCCATCGAATCCGTGACTTTCCAATTTGGAGACTGGGATGTGATAAAGCTTTTAAGACAAGGAAATATGTGGACTTGATTGAGTCTGCTGTTCACATTGTGACATTAGTGAAATTTCATTTGCACTAAAAATCAAGATTATTTTTATTAGCAAAGTTCCAAATTCATTTAGGGAGTTCTGAAGGTACTACATTTTATTTTTGAGGTTTATGGAGAATAATGTGTCTTCACATACTTTAGTAGGAAAGAAAGGATCAGTCTTAAGTGAATTCCAAGCCTGAATTAAGATGATGTGTTATAATAATGTGATCTGTTACCTTTCTAATTTTATTTTTCTGTGCTCAGAAAATTTTTTAATTTAATTTTCAATCCTGAAGGCACAGACTGTATTTTTTTCTACAGTTGCAAAAGTAAGGAAATAGAATCAAATTTCACTTTTCAGGAATGTCTTCTTTTCTAAGTATTTCCTTTTCTTTAAAACTTTATCGCACTTTTTTCCCTTAATTTCAAGTTAAGTGAATGTGTTTTTTTTGAGTTGATAAAATCCTGATGGTGTCCCATGATATGCATCAAAAGGATTTGTGAATCAGTGGATGTCTGTATTAGTCATGGAGTTCTGTGATGCAGTAGTGTATTCATCCTTTTATCTTTTATTTTAATGACTAGAAATATCTGTAGTGATTTTGTGGTGCTTTTTCCATGTTAGCTTACCATTGATTTATTAGCTCTATTCTTAAAAGGATGTTCATTACCAACAAAATGTTTCGTGCCAATATTACTAGTGGATAGTATAAATTATATTGGGTAGTTCATTAAGAGAGAAAAAATTGAAATATTGACTCAGTTTCAAAGAAACTTGCAGTTCACTTTTAACCTCATCATTAATGAGCTAGGGAGAGGGAAGGACACTATGTGAGAGCATGTCTGTTGGTTTACTGACTGTTTAACTGTCAGTTTTAAACTTGTGTTGTCTGTATGCTTTTGCAAGGAAAGGTGAAAATAGGATATAATCTGATGTCATGCCAACTGTCCCCTGGCTGTCTCTGTAAGCACAGGATCTTGTGGATCCTGTTGACAATCTTGACTGATTGTCGTCACAGACATAGCTGCTCTAGACAGTTTCTGAATGATACTCTGATTAAATAACTAAACACTTGTAAATTTTCAGGGCAATAGTCTAAGGAGGATATGCGATTTGAGACAATTGCTTTTATTTTCTCATTCTTATGTAATAGTTCATATGTGAAGATGTTAATTAAACTGTATGAGGGGGTGAAATTTTGACCTTATGAAAATCACCCAGACACCGATTACAGTGGAGCAAGGATTTTAGGACTACTCTGAGGAGGTACCCAACCATTTTAAACCACAGATAATGTTCAGTATCTTGAAAAGGTGGGAGTTTATATGCATCCAGCTTGTGGTGAGTGATACTGCTTCTGTAATACAATTAGTTGATACTGTTCCAAATTCCGTCTGTATTACACATTTTTCTTCTAGTAGTATTCATTGTAGAGCTTTGGCACAAAGTTCTATTTGGTTACTTAAAGGCCTTATCCAGCCATATTTTTGATGTTTCCATGGATGGAGATTCCACAGCCTTGCTAGGCAACGTATCCAGTGTTTGACTGCTCTCATTGTGGACAAAAATCTCCCTGCTATCTAATTCCTTGTTGTAAGGCATTAGCCATCCGTTGTATAGGTTGTTTTGAATAGTACTGCTTATTCTTAATGAGTCCTATGAGGCAAAACACTTAAACTCTCACTTTTCAAATTCAAATAAACCACTGCGTTGTGCAAAACTAATTGTTAGTAATAGTAGTTTCATGTTTCTTTTCCTAGCCAAGTCCCAAGGCTCAAAGCTACAGATTTGCAGAAAGTTTTGGTTTCGTACCTCTTCTCCTTGTCACTGAAATTACCATCTGCATTTTAGGTAGTAATGGAACTGTCCTTCTGTTTCTCTCCTCTTACAATTATTCAAAGGGAGAAATTAGTCCAAAAATGCAGTTGCTCAGATACTTAAGAAGTGTTTACTTTCCAGCTGAAACTTTATTATTAGCTGGCAATATTTAGTCTATTACTAATGGACTTACTCTTTATTACAGCAAGAGGACTAATTCATCTTCTGAAGGCCTGGTGAATTTATTTCATGGAAAATAATAAAACATGTAAAAGTGCTAGTGTGGTATAATAGGTAATGTCATTTCCTAAATAACCCTAGAGCGCTTCTGGAGTATAGTCTTTTTTCTTAAACTTAATTGTAAAGTGAGTTATTAATGACTAAAAGTCTGCAGATGAGAGCTTGCTGACAGTTTGTCTGCCTCTGGAGAATAAAGCTGACAATGTACTTTCATTTTTAAACCTAACTATGTATTTGTGTTTTTGCTATTGGTCCTAACCTAAGTATCAAAGGTTAAACAGACTGCTTCAGTCCTGATTTAAAAGAAAAGACTTCCAGTTTAGAACTGTTTGAACTGTGTGATAGAAATGGTGTTTAATTGTAACTGTTATAATTTATTTATTATATTCTATGATATCTGCAAGTTCCTATGCCTTTATTTGGACGTATACTCGAAATCAGAATATCAACTCACGTAAAAGTGCTTCTTCAGAAAACAATACTTCTCAGTCCTCTTGTGAGAAAAAGACAATTCTTTGCTTTGTAGATGTCAGCACTGTAGGCTTACTGGAAATCCTCTCTCCTGTTGTCTGATTTAAGGGAAAACTGAAAAGTTAGAAACTGCCAAGGTTCTTCATGAGCCCATCTCTGTAGCAGAGGTCGGTCCTCACCACTGTAGGAAATGGCTGCTTGTGCTGGGGCTGTGGGGTAATTGGTGTCTTAATAGGTTATTCACAGATTTTAATGGCTGTAGGGCTAGATTTTTTGCGAGGCTGGAAATTGTCCCTTTTAGTATAGGAAAAGTTATGACAGCTTTAAGCTTTTCATTGAAAAAGTTAATTACAGTGATCCCTTATATATGACTTCCTGTAGCAAAGCATATTGGAAAAGAAGTGAAAAGTTTGTAACATCCCAAACATCCTCTGCCTTGCATGGTCCAAGTGGGACTTAGTGTGAACAGTTTGTGATTTTTAGTTGAGGGTTTTGTTGTTGGAGGGGTTTCTGTGTGTTTTTTTTTTTTGTTTGTTTGTTTTTTTTTTTTTTTTTTTTTTTTTTTTTTTTTTTTTTTTTTTTTTTTTGTTTGTTTTTTTGTTTTTTTTGTGGTTTTTTTTTTTTTTTTTTTGTTTTTTTTTTGTTTTGGAGTTTGGTGGTGGTTTTTGTTTGATCTTTGTTTTGTTCTTTAAATCAAAGCATGTCCTGAGCTATTTACATTTGAATGTTGTGGGTGCGTGAGCTGTTCGATTTTTAGATGCCCTTTAATCTACAGAAAGGCTGTTACCTCTTTGGAATTTTATTATTTTGAAATCCCAAAATATTTCTTTCGGGATTTCATCTCTTTTGGGAGGAGGGACATTTTGCTGTGCTAGACAATTGGGCCAAATCTGCAAGACCTGAAATTGCTGGGCATTATGGAAGAAAAAACCCCAAGTTCTCTTTACAACAAAAAAAGTGGATGAAGTGTTCATTTTTTATTCTTTGAGGTATAATTCATTTAAAAGCCTTATTATTTTTGTTTTCTGAATATACTCGTAATGTGTTAACATTTTGCTGCATTAGATCAGAATTCTAGTTTTGAATGTTGTTTTCCTAAATATTAACTAAATCCATAAAAATCCAGAACCTTAAGTAAGTATGCTGTTGGTTCATTACTCTCTAATTCTAAGGCTCTCTAACAGTGTGTCAGCCACAACCTTTCTCATTCTGAAATAAGGTCTTCAATTTCTTATTTCTTTAAGATTTGTGATTTTTTTAAAAATAGATTGTTGCTTTGGACAGGATTGCAGAGTAAGGGATTTAGTAAGTGTGAGGCTATAGAATTTGCCTTGTGTTTTCTAGACAACTAATTCAAATTATCAATTTTGGGGAAGAGGGAAGACTGCCGCCTTACCTTGAAATAAGCTTTCTTCACTCCGTATTTTTGCATTTCATGGGTACAGTTACACAGATAAATAAAAGAATTGCCTTTAATGGATAGTAATATTTCACAGAGGGTAGCAAAATATCTAGATAGTACTCTGAGGGCAAAGTTGATAGAAAATCCCAATTTTAATCCAACTTGGATGAAATACTAAATTATATTGGTTTATATAGGCCTTGCAACTGAACAACTGAAGTTATATATGATCTTCTGTGTCGACATGTAAAGAAAAAACCATTGAAGAAATACCATACTAGAGGGGGGAAAAAAAGGCATGCAGCAAATGGCTTCCACAAAATCTCTCTCTGATCTCATTAAACATTGCAAATTGTCTAAAATGTTACCCAGCAACGTTTTGAACTATCTTACTGGTTTTGTTCTGTGAAATTTACAGAAATACAAATCAGTAATTTATGTTGTTTAATGTCTATGTTATATTTAAATAATCTGGTAACAGTCAGGTGTAAATAATCATAAATTCAAGTGTGTCTCTCTAACTAAGGATTGCAGCTAGTTTACTTGTAAAATATTAACCTGTTTAATAATTAAATGGTACAGTGTGCCATTGGCAAAGTCAACAAGAATACAGAAAGGAAAGGAAAACATTTCTGGCTTGAAAAGTACCTCAGAAATATGTTTCATTTCTGGAGTAGTAGCAGCAAAGCAATTCTGCATTCTAGAGATCATTGATATATCTTACTGAGTTTAGCATTATTAATTTCTTTTTTCTTTTTCTTTTTCTTTTTTTTTTTTTTTCATTTCAGCCATAACCAGCAGACCACGTCATTTAGACATCCTGTGACAGGACAGGTTTCTCCAGAAAATATTGAATTTATTTTGCGAGAAGAGTAAGTAGTTTTATACCCATGACAAAAGATCTAAAACAGTAACATATTCATTTATCATAGTTCAGTAGTTTGATCATTCTTCTGTTATTGTAACAAAAATGTCATAGAGATGGTTTATGCTTAAAAATTTGCTTGTGATAGTTTGTTTTTGATTCTAGCACTGTTCCATGTTAGGGCTTCAGAGAAAATCTTGACCAAATCTTTAAAATCAAACAGTCAACACTCCACTTCCCCTCAAACAAACAAAAAAGTCAATATAATTAGGATACTTAAATAATAGTTGTTTTAGCCCTATCTAAACGTCAAATATACAAACCATAAATGTAAAATGTCTTTAGAGCAAACTGTTTTTTACTGAAACCAAAATACACAAAATACTTCTAGTTTCCATTTATTTTCTTGATTTTTCTTATGTTTTAGATTTTCCACATTCCCTGTTTTCAGCTAGTATTTATTAAAAATTATTTTATAAGTCATTCTTAAATTTATTCTAGAGAAATAGAATCATATATATTAGTTTCCAGCATATTCTGTCTTGATTGCCTGATTTCAGAAAGAGTAAAGAAAAAAGTAGAAGAAATGCGTGTGTTCAAATTGGTGCATGCTGAATTGCTCCTGCAATTCCTCCTGTTATGGGATGACTGGATATCTTCCCTGGACTGAGTCTAGGTGAAAGTTTTGCATCGCTTCAAAAGCCACTCCAGAGGGCAAGAGGAATGGGATGAAACCAGATAGCTTTTCCTTTTCCAGCCTGGTTTTCCAACACTCTTTAAGCAGCCTCTAACCTTCATGCATCACAGAGGCTGGGCATCATGCTGTGATGTATGTGGTGGTTTATATGGCTGCCCATAGGATTCTGAACACTTTGTTTCAAATTATGTGACATTTAATTTAAATCAGTATAGTATTAAGGAAAATGAAGCCCAGAGAAGGGCCACGTGAGACTCCCAGGAGACTGAGGCTTTTCTGGTGATGTCTTCTATCATGGACTTGGAGAGGACAGGACAAGTCGAGTATGGTTGTACAGCCCTCAGCTCAGAGCTTCTGGTACAGCCTGGAGAAATGCTTTTCATACGTTTTAAAAAACCAGACAAACAACAAAACCCCAGCAAAACCCCAACTAAACAGCTGCCCTTCTCCAACCCTTAATCAAATCCAAGGGGCAATCATATGTTAAGGCTCATGCTGAGAACCAGCATGAAATAGAACATTGGACGTATTCTACAGTGTTGGGGAGAGGCCTGAGAATAGGTACCTCAGCTGTGGGATACTACTTTGGGATAACTACTGAGCTGGAGGTCACTCCAGGTGTTATGCGCTGCGGTAGGTGGCTGGCTGCGTTGGAGAGGTTTGGCTTGTCAAAGCTGTTCCACATCATATTTAGCAAGAAGAACAGATATCTTGCAGTGGAGCAAATCTCAAAGACAAGATGGACAACAGGCACTGTGCATCTATGTTCCAACTTCCATCTGTTAATTGATTTTTATTTAATCTGTTTTAAAGGTTCAATCATTTAATATAAAGAAAGTTGGCACGTGTAAAGGAAAGTAGGTGTTTGGCTAGAACTCCTTGGAGTGCCTCCCTGGGTTAGTTACACTTCCCTGGGATGTTTCTGGTTTTGTAATTGCAATAGCAGATAAAGCATTAAAAGCAGAACTGAAAGAATGATTTGCTGGTGACATATCTTTTATATAGTGATAGGTTTTAGTGATCTTTTGTATATCTTAGAAGCTTTTCTAAGCTAAGGTGTTTATTGGAGGGCAATCAGGTGACTGGGCATAACTTGTCATTTCTGGATATCACTTATTTACAGAGGTGGTGTCAAAAGTGGAAAAAAATCTTACATAGTAGAACTAAGAGAGATGAGCGGGTTTTATTCTAAAAGAGGAGGGAATGGCTGGAGTGATATAAAAATATCATAGGATCATAGAACAGTTAGAGTTGGAAGGGAACTCAAAGATCATTGAGTTCCAACCACCCTGCCATGGGCAGGGACACCTCCCACTAGACCAGGTTGCTCAAAGCCCCATCCAGCCTGGCCTTTAACGCTTCTAGGGATGGAGCAGCCACAACTTCTCTGGGCAACCTCCAGTGTTCCAGTGCCTCACCACCCTCACAGCAAAGAATTTCTTCTTAATATCCAATCTAAATCTCCCCTCTTCCAATTTAAAACCATTACCCCTTGTCCTATCACTACACTTCGTGACAGAATCCCTCTCCTGCTATCCTGTGGGCTCCCTTCAGGTACTGCTGCTTCCCTTCAGGAAGGCTGCTATAAGGTCTCCTGGAAGCCTCCTCTTCTCCAGGCTGAACAGCCCCAGCCCTCTCAGCCTGTCTTCATAGGAGAGGCGCTCCATCCCTCTAATCATCTTTGTGGCCCTCCACTGGACCTGTTCCAACAGTTCTATGTCCTTTCTCTGTTGAGGACTCCAGAGCTGGACATAGGACTCCAGGTGGGGTCTCATGAGTGCAGAGTAGAGGGGGAGAATAACCTCCCATGAGCTGCTGGTCACGCTTCTTTTGATGAGCCCAGGATATGGTTGGCTTTCTGAGGCTGCTGGTGCACGCTGCCAGCTCATGTTGACCCTCTCATCCACAAGCACTTCCAATTCTTTCTCCTCAGTACTGCTTTCCAGCCATTATCTGCCCAACCTCTATTTGTACCTCGGATTGCAATGTCCCAGGTGCATAAGTCCGGGTAGATGGTGTCTAGATGACATACATACAGAGTGTTTTTAAAATCAGATCGTTTTAACATAACAGTTCAAATTACTTTAAAGATGTAATTTTCAAATGTGTGGGATGCTCTGGTTTCCTTAACTTTGTACTGCTTCAGAGTAGGTTTTTACACAGATGCTGTTCATCACAGTCATATCTGAATTCCTGTCAAACGACACTGTTGTCATATGTCGATGTCTCTGCTGAAATCAAAGGAGCTATTAACGCGTCCTTGGCTTTAGGCCTAGGAATTGTAATACAGTTAAGCTGTGTTTTCTGTGCTTTTCCCTTGGGCACCAGGGGTTTGTTTGGAATTGGTGTTGTTGATCCTGTATGAGTTGAGAATCAGGGTCGTAGATAGCATCTTGTGATAAAAGGACATTCACAAACCTGTGAATGTGGTAGGAAAGCTTGGATTTGCATGGTCTGTGGAAATTTCTCACCATGGGGTCCTTTTAACGAAGAGTAATTTTTTCTATATCTGAAGATTTCAGACAGTGCTGTTGTACTGCAGTAGGACTCTTAAGGGTTTCATAAACCGCAGTTTGTTCTTCAGTGCTGTTGTGATATGATTTATTACTTATGGGTTGATTTTAATTTAAGATTAGGGGCAAAGCCAGGCGTTGTCACAGATGTTGACTGGAAGCTACTGGAGAGATGTAAAGACAAACTTTTTCAGGCTGCAACAATCATATCTATTAAAAGGAAACATTTAACATCAGAGAAGTAATTTTCGGTAATCTAGAAATGATGAATATATGGACTGCTCTGGCCATTTCTCATCCAGGAAGCAATGTTCTGGCAGGAAGATTTGAAATAAAGTTTTGGAAAATTATATCAGTAAATGATGTAATCCTAGCTCAATTATGAGTCAGTTATGAACCAGACACCCTTGCCTCACTTGATCAAATGAGAATTGAATACTTTCAGTAGGAGACTGAGACAGTATTTCACTAGTCTTAAGGCATTTCCCTTTTTAAGCAACATCACATCAATCTTGCTTTTTAAGGCAAAATCTGATTTCCTCAACGCTGTTGCAACTGGAGGATAAAACCTAAAAGTATTGCGTGGAACCTGTAAATTTTTAATTATGTTATCTTTTGATCCTTATGCTATCCCATCTTCCTAAAGGTGTTATTTACTTTTTGAGAAGTTTCCTCACCCATTCTTAGCTGAGAGCACTGTCAAATCCCCACCTCTCGTTCTGTTTTTCCAAGCCAAGCAGCTTTGGTCACTTAGCTTGTGGGATGTGTGTCCTGTACCTTTCCCTAGCCCTGCTTCAGAGCTAGTTTTCTGAATGACGCTTTTAGATTTGTCTTTTTCTGATGGGAGTGATTGATTACAGGTGAACTCACTGTTTTTTATAATAATATAAGTTTTCCTTCTATATTCCTTTCCTAAGAATTCTTAACGTACTTTGGCTGCTGCTACTCATTATGTTACGATCTAAAAATATCCTTTCTTTAGATTGCCAATTTTATTTTTTGCAATAAAAAATGCAGTGATGTTTTTAATTTCTTCTTCTTTTGAATTAGTTTTCTGTTGTTGACACTGAATTCAGTTTACTGAATGGTTACTCATATGTTAAGAGTATTTTTCTCTCTGTACCTGTCAGTATTTCAGCTTTTGTCCAGAATAATTGTCCTCTATTGATTTGGTCACCTAACAGTTATCAGGATCACCTGTAAATAATTTGAACATCTTGGTTGTATGGGAAGTCCCTCTGGTAGCCTGCCTCCATTTTGTAACTTTGCCTTAATTTCTGTGCTCTACTTTTATGTTTTAATGAACCCTTAATCCACAAGGGGATCTTTCCTAAACAACCAATGGAAAAATGAGTATTAATGGTAAAGCTGCTGGACATGTGTTATGTCTGGTTTAACCACATTGTTATACATGCACTTATCTGAAAAGTCTGTGATAGAATGACTTAGGATAGACGTACTTAATGTTTAGATTTCTTCTCCCTTATCTTTCTTTAAATAACAATTCTTCAAATAATTGTACACAGAAAGGAAGAAGCAGGCACTTAGAGCTGTGTATCTACATCTATCTGTTGCTGAACACTAGTAGTTGTATATTAGAAGCTTACAGTATATTTGTGACAGTAGTGTGTTTGCAAGTGAGAGCTGTAAAGTCAAAAAAGATAAGACTTTGTCATATATAGAGAACTACAGAAAAAAAAATGATGTGCTTAATCCAGTGAGTATTATCTTCTTCTTTGCCTTTTTCTGTGTGGAACTGATAAAGCCTGTGTATCACCTCTGGGGAGAGAGCCATCTTGTCTATTGCATTTGGTTACTATAGCAGCGAAAATATCAGGTGGAGAGAAAGGATGAAACCCAAACAGCCCCAAAATAAACATCTGCCATGTTTACATTTCTAGAAGTACTAGGACAGTTAATTTTTTTTTAATCTGTCTAAATAGGAGATTTATTAGTGTTAAAACTAGATTGGCATGATATTATTGTGTCATATTATGTTCCAACAAAATAAACTTTTTGAGTTGCTGGTATGAATGTGGATCTTCTAAGTCGAATAATCTTTATGATCCTTTAGAGAAAAGGAATGTGCTCTCTCGTGAGTATTGCATTTTCAATATGGGCTACTGAAGTAGTAATTGTTTTGTGGCTGTTCAGTGTTGTTCTGTATTGTTTTTTAAATATACCAAATACTGACCATTTAATTCTTTTAGCTAGTGATTTCGTAGATTTTGTTGCTAAAACTGTTTAAGTGTAACAGGGAGTTGCCTGACAAGGAGATACGATATAGAGTGTAATTTTTAAGTATTTAAAAAAGATTTATAAATGTCTGGAGCTCTGAATGTAAGTACTGTAATTTTGGATGTGTGTGCACATCCCTGGGGGAGGTAGTAAGAAAACGATCCTGAAAATAGAGAAAAAACAGCACTATGAAGACAGAATGGGGTATCTTGGATAATAAATATTATCAAACATCTTTGATAATTGTGATTCTGAACTAATGTTTCTGAACGCACAGGGTAAATGTTGTAGTCATTTATTTATAAAGATGAATCTGTAAGTATTATTAGGACAGTGTCAACTTTATTAAAACGTTGGGTTGTTTCAGGTTATTCTGCGTGTTCTGCACATATTTATTTGCTTTTAAGAACAGACCAAATATTATTTAGCTGTTAAGAGACTTGAATACTTGAGTTTCATTATGTTCATGCAAATCTATTTTATCTTTAAATGCTGTATTCAAGTTCTTAAATTAATTTTCAATGTTGTTTGGTATTTTCTGTTACATTTCAGGTACAGAAAGTTTGGACCACCAGTGGTTGCTGCCAAAGGCATTATTTTAGGAGAATAATAATGTATTTTCTCTTTCAATGGACTCAGTATCGCTTTTGTTGGCTGTTTGAGTTCTTACACATGCAACAACCTCACATTTTTTAGAAAACACTTTTCTCCTTGTGAATTTGTTTTTTCCCAGTTGAAGTTCATCATTAATCCTGGTACTAGAAAAGGAAAGCTTGATTTATTGGCAGTGATCATTTTCAGAACCACCTGGAAGAGAAATTGCTAAATGGTCAAATTGCAAATGCTTAGAAAGTATGTGTTTATTGGTCTGTATTCATTATGATTTCCTGATAGTGATGGTCTTGTTAGACATATAAAGCTTATCTTCTTCTGTAGGTCTAAATTTATTTTAACACCACCCCCCTTCCATTCTGCAGCGTGTTTAACCTACTGTGAAAACAGTGTCTTGTGGAATAGTGAAAATCTGTTCAATCTGAGTTTGTCTATCCTAATTTGTAGATTAAAGCCATTCACCTGCTGTTATTTTTCTTTTTATAGTAATATTTTTATTGAAAAAAATTGTTCCAATTTGTTCAAACTTAAATTTATTTTTCACGTTTGTCTTTCCCAAGAAAGTTATCTCTCTATAAAATAGCTGCTCTATAAATGAAGAAACATAATCTGATCAGATTATGTGTAGTCTGGAAAGCCTACAGGTTTTCTGAATGTGTATTTTATGTGCTCTCTCCTCTTCCCTCCACCTCCTCCTTTTTCCCCTTCTTCCCCCATTGAGTACGTGGAAAGTAACAGGTATTGTGTGTCTGTCCTGCAGTATACAGATCAATATTTTGTGGTGTGGACATTGCAAAGAATCTAAACCGCAAGGGAAGAGGGGAGAGTTTTTGTCTCCAAGCGTTTTCCTTGGATGTGCATAGTTTTTGCAGTTTTGCTACTCATTTGTAATGGCCTTCTTAATGATACAAAGTCTAATACTTTCAGCATTTTAATTCATTTGGAGGAGGCAATGTAGAACACTGTCACTCTGTTAGTGTTCTTCACTTCAACAAATACCCAGTCTGTTTAATTGCCTCGAGCAGGGAAGTAGAACCTTTTTGATAAGTAAATATTTGTAAAAGGCAGGTAAGATGCAGGCACATTATAAGTCTGCGTTTTTTACCTATGTTGAAAGTTTGTAGAATGGGAAAGGAACAAGTGAGAACAGAGTCAAAAGCAGATAATAAATCTGGCTGATCAACAGAAATAGCTTAGTAAGGCAGCGTTACATACGGGAAGTGTCTTAATCAGCTTTTTGCTGAAACTGGATATTCCTAAAGCTGATTAAATGCTGAAGTAGGGTACCTGGTCTGTAAGAAGTAAGGCAAATTGACTCAAACTGATGTGATGAACTCTCATGCATTAACGGCTCCCCAGGGGTTTTAAGGACTCGCTGTAGTTCTCGTATCTTGAACCCAAATTTATGTATAAAAGCTAGAAAGATGGGGTTTATGCCAGATGAGCAAGGCATAAAGGAAATGTGGTCAAAATTGTGTTACTCCCTTGCAAGCTTAATTGAAATTGTGTGGTCACAAATGGAAAAATGTGCTTTCCCTGACAAGAAATCAACTATAAAAGCTTTTGGACGCACGTTGCATTCAGGTTGTGACTGGGGAAGAACAATGGTGAAAACCTCTGTTAAAACCACCGTTGAGCTACTGCAATCACAGACTCTTCTATGTTCTTATGAGTGATACCTGCTCAGAAATACTCTGTTCTCTTCAGAATTGGGTTGAATTTCAGTAATGGCAGCAGTAATGCTTGTGTGTCTTGTTAATAAGGTTGGGTTTCTTTGTTTATTCTGATATGACTGTATTGCTACTTGTTCCTAAAATACAATTTGCTAAACTACGTTGTTAATGATTTTTGAAAATACCACCTGTGGGTTTAATTAACAAGTTGGTGTCAAGCTTGGCTGCTGAGGCTTCTCATCACAACCTGTGTGTGGAATTCCACAACATTTTGCACTTCATTTATCTTCTTATTTCTTCATCTGGGCAGCTGTCCTGAATTCTTACTTGGTGAACAGGTTCTTATGGTATGCTTTAAATGGGTATCTTCATCTGAGCTAGTTATCAAGATTTCTTGAATTTTACTATGACTCAGAAGCCATTTATTTCTTACAATATCTGCCATGAATTGCGCCATTTCACTTAAAAGCTATTTTAATAATTTGTATTGTAGCATGAATCATATTTTGGGCAGATTCAAAGATCTAATGTTAAGTTAGTGTAAGATCAAACAGTAGACTAGTCTCGCTTTGATTTTAAAGAAGCCGCCTGTTATTGCAAAATACTGACTCCAGTCCTTCCCTCCCCAGTACTGGATCTTCCACATGTTTGCAGCTAAGCCTTTAAATTGGACACATTTTAGTTTTTCTGCATTTGCCTTATCTTCTCTGAGTGCTTTGTTATATCTTAATTCTCTGCTAGATTTGCAGACAATTTGGTGGGATTCTTCCACCTGTTATATTGGTAGATATCAGTCATCAAATGATGACACTGGCAGCAGCAGCTTGAGAAATAACTGAAATCAAAGTAATAGCAGTGGTGCAAAGGAAGTTTCAGATGCATGGGATATGTTTGATTAGCCTATCATTCATTGGGTCACTGTGAATCTTAAATATATAAAGGCAAAGCTGACTGTTTGAAACAAGGTGCTTTAGATTATGTGGTTTTGTTTGCTTTCTAGACAGAATTCATCTATGTCCAAGCAACAAATAAACCAAAGACCTTCAAGCATGGTCAGTGAAACGTCCACTGCAGTAACTACATCTGCGATTGATACAAAACCTGGCTATAAGGTAAAGGAAAAATGCTGTTGAATCAGCTTGATTATTTTTTTTAAAATTCAGTACTTTCATAATGCTGATTTTAACAGGGCAATGGGTTTAGCCTAGAAGTCTAATAACTTACCTCAAAGAAGAGGTAGTATCTTCTTTATATGGCGGAGGAGCACTGTGTACCCTCATGACAGTGTTGAATGATAATTCAAAAAATAGTGGTTATTGTGACATGTAAAGTTTGAGAGGCTTCTTAAGAATGGAAGTAAGTATATGTAATACTAGTATTTTGACAAATCTTTTGATAGTGCAGTATATAGGGGAAAATTGCTGCAGAATACCAGAAACTGTAATTTGAGGTTCTTACTTTTCCATGAAACCTTACTGCTGTTCCTCCTCTTAGTAGCAACTTGGGTCCTTTTCTGTCATTGCTGTAGTGCGCAAACAGTGCAGGCACCAAGTTTACACACAGAATGTTTAATAATAGAAAAATCCATTATTTGGCATTGACAAGGGATCTGAGTTTATTGTTGCACAAAATATAATAAAGCGCTATACTTGAAACATCACCATCTGTTTTAATGCTTCTTTCACCCTACAGTAGGCTACAGTACAGTGAGATTGATGGGGGGCTGGATAAAAAGAAGAAAAATACTGGAAAAATTAGCAGAGATAGGATAGATTTCTTAACCTTGTCTTTTATCTTCAGGGTTTTTTAAAATGCAGAAGTGTGAAAACTGTTAAGTAATTGAGTTCAAGAGAGGACTTTGCCAAATTGGCAAATACAGTTTTGTTGAGTTGGAATCACTTTTTTTTTTTTCTAATGTTTTGAATGGCTTGGGTGAACACTGGAGAAGATGAACACAATTTCACGAAAAACTAAAAGTATGTAAGTTATTTGACCAACACAAAGATTGTTATGTGTCAAATCTCTAGCATACATATACCTTTTAAGTGTTAGGTTAAGTTATCACTGAAAACAGTAGTTTACATGAATTACCTCATAAATTTATTTTTGATATTCTAGCAGTTGAACGTACCAAAGTGCTTGGGTGTTTGTGTTTACAGTATTTTTCATACTTATTCTGAATTTTTATTTTTTTTAAGCCAGCATTAGAGGGAAACTAATTTTTTTCACTCTTAAAACCAGTAAACTTAATGGGGACCCAATACTCTGTTTTGAGATGGGGATTTCTCCAGTAGTGCATCTGGCCTTGACTTAGCCAGGATCACACTTCTGCCAAAAAGCGTGCATCCTCTGTCACCTGCTTTTGTTGCTTCTCTTTATCACATGTTTGCATTGATCTGATAAGGCTTTGCAAACCAATGAAATCAAAAATGGTGACTGGTTACAACTTACTGACTTAACAGGGCCACTCCCATGCTAGAGGTTAGTTCAAGGGAAAACTCAGAACTGCTCAGCTAAAAGTGAGGGTAACACTCTTTCCATCACAGCTTGGAGAATATCCAGAATCACCTTCCAAAACTTGAGTTGGTCTGGCTTTGGTCACTGCTTCTATTTTGTTTGCAGTCCAGTATAAGTGTGGCCACGCATGTTTCTGGCAGGCACCCAGGTGTGGCTTGTTTTAATACGTTGCGGCTTTAGACATTGGATACACGAGGGCTCGTAGAGGGCTTGCCTGTACTTTTACACCAAATTTGTTTATGTAAGATCCATTCTGCTGCAAGCCCTCAGTAGATACTTTAATGGAATTTTGATTAAGACAGAGAATCAACATCTTTCTTGTATATGCTTTGTTTCATCATTGCATACGTTTCCAGTCTGGAAATCACTCCTTTCATTCTGTAGAGTCAGAAGGAGATCTGTTGAACCTAACACAAGATTAATTCAAGTTAAATAGTAATGAGAACAAAGTGAATAACCTGTGTCCTCCATTTTGAGGTTAACTTCTGGCATGCTGAGAGTAGATGTTAAGATCCTTTCATCTATTTCTAAATGTTTTCTTCCATTGATTCCATAGTAATTCTTTCAAAGGGTGAATTTCCAGATGCAGACATGAGACAGACATGAAGCTGGAGACACACTCAGTTTGTCGCAGCAAAGGTCTCTAGCTGCCTGCCTGTAGCTAATTATTCTCTCTTTTGAAATGCTTTCATAGTTTTGTCCTGCAAGTCCCCTCACAGAATCCTGGCCAAATTCAAGCCAATTTTTATATAGAGCCATGCACATTGAAGTAGCACCAAATCTGAAAGTGCAGGAACAGGTGCATGGGCTTCACTTGGTTATTCTGCAGAGAGTTGACAGCTAAGAATTGCTACATTTGGGGTGGAGAGAAGAAAGTAAGCTGCCAACTTCACAGCAGATTTGTTGTTCTTAGGTCAAGGTGAACGAGATGAAGACTTCTGGCTTGCTTATTGCAGTACTGAAGTCTGAGCTTGGATTGAGTACATATTCTGAAATAAAAAGTAGTTGTTTGGGAAGAGAATTTCACATGTTCTGTCCGACATTGTTAGTTATACAGAGTACAACAAGAGTAGCATGTTAGAAGAAAAAGAAGAAACCAAAATGAGGCTTACACCTATCAAAATGTCATTATGTTTCATTTATGTGCATGTAAATATATAAGACTTCATTTTGTAAGATGCCCGAAATGGGTAATTTTACAGACATGCCCATAGGTTCTTGGGGTGGGCCCCGCTATTTTGATGCTGGCACTATCTGAATAAGTTGTCTCTAGATTTTAGACCAATGTAGTCTACTCCTCCTTTTGAAATGTGAGGGATATGGAGCTCAGGAAATAAAAAGATCTGCTTGTTCATAGCCAATTCAATTACAAATTAGTATTTTTTCCCCACCTTTTATTAACTGTATTAAAAGCCATGTATATTGATTACAAGTGAAGGACATGGAGGAATAAAGACCTGTTTTGGTTTGAGAGTAAGGTACATTTGGAATTTAGTGTGTTAAAGCACCTGATGATGTGAATGGAAGCATATAAATGTGCTACACAGTACTTTGGCCAAGGCAAAAGTGTGAAGGATGATAGTGTAATGTATTTATTATTATCTATATTTTGAGAGGATGTTTTGGATGGATTATGAGCAAGAGAGCTAGTTGAATTGGTGATAATATTGATAGTTGCTGATATTTTTCCAAGGCGAACTGGTGAGTAAATAAAGAACGGGTCTAACAGTTGAGAGAAGCAGGCAATAGGACACGTATGAAATGGTGCCAGCTCTGTGGGACTCTGTGGAACTGGGGTGTAGAACACAGGATGTGGTTCAGGGCCACTGTAGATGAATGCTTGATGTGAAAACCATGAATTTCTGAGACTTTCAGGTTTTATTATCTGAAAAATAAGGCTTTTGTCTAATTTCTTAGAGATACTGAAAGAATTCATGAGTTCATTTGTTAGTAAAACAATGAGATTTTTTGAATGGAAGAATTTATGATATAGAGTTAAATAAGTGAGGTTTTTTTGTGGGCTGGTTTCGTTGGGTTTTGGTTTTTTTCCAGTTCTCTGTAGATAGAAAGTTATGTGTTCTCTTATGTGTATATTCATATGTGTATTTTTACCAAGGTACAGTCCTCCTTTTTGCTAGTTAGAAAATCTACTCCAAGTCAAAGGCTGTTTACTGGTTTGGAGTTTTTTTGACTGCCAAGTTTTAGGGGAAAAAAAATACATTTTTTAAATTAAGTTAGCAACTTTCCTCCCCAGCTAGAGGCTACTGGAAGGAAGAAGATGATGCAGTGATGAAAAGGGATTTGGAAGTTTTGGCTCTTGACATTTTAGGTCTTTTGCAGAAACTTATGAGTCATTCGTAGACAAGCCAGCATAACAAATGTAGTGAAGTCAAAAGGGACTTCTTTGTCTTCAGTGACACAGGCAGCTGCTCTGACCTGCATTTTTCAACACACGACAATGATATCAGAATATTTTAAGTTAGGAAAAGACTACTGCAGTACAGACAAATAGTTTTAATAATAAACCTTTTCTTTTATACTGACTTTTTATTCTAGTCAGTGTAAGCAAGGCATAACATTCAGTATTTGTTATGCTATGTTTTATTCCAGAGCAGAATGAGATGATTAATGCTATAGATTATGTGAAATTTTAAACTACATTTAGCACTATAAAATGATCTTTTGTTTCTGTTATGGGTATTGTATTGATATAGAGCACACAGCCTTAGGAGAACTTTTCCCCAGCCTTAGGAGAACTTTTCCCCCTCCTGTGTTATAGAAATTGTTTGGTCTTTTGACCAAGTCTAAGGATGATTTTTTTCCATTGTCGTCTGTGTTTTTTTACTTTAAAATAAGGTCAGAGAATCAAAGTGCTTAACTACTGACAGAGGATCTTGATGAAAAAAATCAAATTTAAACTCTGCTGTAAGGCCAGATCAACTGTACTTTAACTGTTCCTCAATTCATTCAGCCTTCTTAGGATAAATTTGAGAAACACAATTTAGCTTCCTATTTTTTCTGTTTTGTAAATTGATTTCTATTCAAGCATAGATTTTTGACTTTTGGCCAAAACAGTTTAAGGCCTCATTATTTGTTATTACCCTTGTAAAGTAGCTGTTGCATCTAACATTTGGCAACAGTATTTAAAAATCTTAACTGAATTGATCACTGCTCATTTTTCTTAAAAATCTTAAAACTAAGTAAGTGTGGCTTGGTGTGATGATCATATAATTTAGAACTTGGCTATCCTGAGCTGCATCAAAAGCAGCAGTTCGAAGGAGGTGATTCTGCTCCTCGACTCTGCTCTTGTGAGACCCCACCTGGGGTTCTGCTTCTGGCTCTGGAGTCCTCAGCACAGGAAGGACATGGACCCATTAGAATGGCTCTAGAGGAGGGCCATGAAAATGATCGAGGGGCTAGAGCACCTTGAGTGAAGACAGACTAAGAAAGTTGAATTTGTTCGGCCTGGTGAAGAGATGGCTTCAGGGAGACCTTTAGGCCTTCCAGTACCTAAAGTGTGCCTACAGGAGAGATGGGAAGGGACTCATTGTCAGAGAGTGGAGTAACAGGACCATGGATAATGATTTTTAAACTGAAGGAAGGGAGATTTAGATTAGATACTAGGAAGAAACTTTTTACTGTGAGAGTGGTGAGACACTGGAGCAGGGTGCCCAGGAAGTTGTGGATGCTCCTTCCCTGGAGGTGTTCAAGGCCAGGCTGGATGAATCTTTGAGGATCCTGCTCTAGTGGGAGGTGGCCCTGCCCATGGCAGGGGGCTTGGACCTAGATGATCTTTAAGGTCCCTTCCAACCCAAACCATTCTATGATTCTGTGATACATCTTTGTGTGGTCATTTAAAGTGATACTTGGGACATAGGTTCACAAGTTCTCTTTTGAAATATTTTCAGTAGCAAACAAAAAATACCCAACATCTTTCTTCCTTCCTTTAGTCTCAAACTCACTACTTGTAGGTCTGTGAGTTGGGTACCAGGAGAGATCTTGTAGTCATACTTGACATGCTGTGTTTGCACAAAGTGGGTGCTCGGCACCTGTGTTAACTGGGTGCCTTACACAGGGATGGTGGAGAAATCAGCTGGGAGGTTTCAGGGATACGATCCTCACCTGTCTGGGAATTGCTTATTGCCAGTGGAATGGCAGCTATGCCCACTCAGAAACCTGTTGCAGTTTACAGGTTGGCCTGGTGGGTTTGTGGAGCCCTAGGCAGCTGGGCTGCTCGGGTGATCTGTGCTGCCCTAGGCCATGGGGCAGTCTTGTGCAGACTGTCCCTGAGGTGTCAGGTGAGTTGTCACTCCTAGGGAAAAGCCCATGCTTAGCATTCTTCCTGTCTCCTAAATGTCAGGGTATTACATAGAAATGACCCTGGCAGCTCACCTGGCTTCTCAGCAGAGCTGAAAACAACATGATGTTTCCTGGCAAACAGACCTTGGGAAGACTACCTAGTAAAATCTGCCCTTTGATATCTACTGATGAGTGTTAAATCTACATTGCTGTTTTATATGCTATAACAACAGAGAAAATGTGGGTATTTTTTCTCCTTACTAATCATTGCTATTATCTTAATCCTGCATTGAGATGTGTGCTTATGACCACTGAAACATGTGAAATTTAGTGCAGATTGGTAAAGCCTGAACTCAAAATTATCAGAATCCGTTTAATGTTATCATATATTACTAGAATTTTTACTATTATATATGCTGTTTTTTCATCCAGATGTTGCCTGACAGGCAGATATTTTTATGATATCATCCCACGTGTTATAACAAATGTGCCTGTTTCCAGAGCTGCTGTTTGTCTGCAGCTGGCAGAGCATCACTACCCTGGCCATCTGAGAGGAGAGGTTCAAATAAATGAGACATTTGTAGGAAGGAGAGAGACTGTGTCTGGACAACTCTTTCCTTGGAGAAGTTGCGAACAACTGTAAGGGTTGTTTGTGCACCCCAGGTTCCTAAAGCAATTGCAGTAGCAAACTGTGCTGAGACTGGAAAAAAACAGGCAGATTATTTGTCTGCAGATTCTTGGTGTCTTTTTCATGGAGTTGTAGGGTTTCCATGTTTGTTTTTGAAATAGTTTTGCCCATGTGAGTCAAAACTGAGGTTGCAGTAAAACACAAACCATTACCTAGACCTTGTGATTTCCACTTAACTGCCTTCTAGGTCTTTTCCTTAGCAGCGACACTCTGTCTTCTCCTTCTGTTTGCAGGGTCAAAGTCCAAGCATTTTATTGCCCTGTCAACGCTGTTTGAATTTAAACAGGAAAGAAAATATAAAACAACCAAAAAACCCCTCAAACAACAAACAGCAAGAGCAGGATTCAGGCGCGCAAAGTCCTGTGTGTGTAAGAGATTTATACCATGTTGCAGAGAGAGACTTGCACACAGCTTTGGTAGTGCACTCAAAACTACTTCCCAAGTACACTAAAGCTACAGCAGTTCTGCCTTTCAGACTTCAGTCGCCAGTGCTGCTGCTGCTCCAATTGGCAGACCCTCCTGGCACTGATACGTTGATGAAAGTGGGAGATTGACTTTGCGATGCTGTAAATATCATTGCCTATTTACTTGCCCTTGAAAATGCTATAAATACTTTATTACTGTGTAATGAAGTATGAATTATTGCACTGAGGTTATTTGTACTACGAAATGAGTCTCGGTACAATTGAAAAACCATTGCTACATTATGCTTCTTTACAGATTGTGAAGTCTGGAAACAAAGTTCATAGCTTTGGAAAGAGAGAACAAGCTATCAGGAGGAATCCCAATGTTCCTGTTATAGTAAGAGGCTGGCTACACAAACAGGTATGCATGTAATCATCTGTTTCTGTTGATATACTTCAATACAATCGTCAAAAGTTAAGTGCATTCCAAATGATTAAAAAAACCCTCAAACGTTGATGATGCAGGGCAGTGTTGGGTACTCCCACCAGCTCCCGTAATGAGAGCCTTTGTGCACTGCAAGTGTGAAAAGCAAGTTTTACCTACAGGTATGATTCAGACATGGAGGCAATGATAAATGCACATTACCATTCTGGTTAAATGTTGAAGCTATAACTTTCTTTTCTAAATCTGGTTATTTTCCCTGTTTTATTCTGCTGGCTTTTTGCCGTGCTGATTTCGGTCTCCCTCAGAATGCACTATAAACCCAAGGTTGACTGTCAAGGTCTTATTGCATCTACTTATACTCACATCAAAGGCTTAATTCCAGCCCATGTGCTTTTTGTTGTCCAGAAGCAGGAGGGAGAAAATGAAGGGAAACAGGAACCCGTTTACCACATGTAGCTGTCACCAAGGCTGGTGTCCAAGCAAAGGCTGGATTATAGGATTTCATCCAACAAACAGTATTGTACAGCTGCTGCATCTTGAACTCTTCAGCTGACCGAACCACATCCTTGAATGCAAAAAGTAAAGCAAGCTGTTTGTTGTATGAGAATACGTCCCTGTTTCTAGTTTGACAGTCACTGTCCATTTGTCAAATTATCACCAGAGATCCAGGAGCTAGGTTTAAGCATGAACAGGAGAAGGCTGAAATCTAAAGCCTACAGTTATGATTCTACATGTACGGGAAGGTGAAATGGCCAACAGCCATCTGCTTCCTCCTGCATGGAGAGTTGCATTCTGCTATCAACTACCCAAGTTGCCACCCACTACCCAAGTCCATTCATTAATCTTCAGGACTGAATCAAAACTCAGACACAGTATGTAGCATGAAAAAGTACAGGAAGAAAGTCCTTGCATACTTAATGAAACTGCAGAAAGAAGAAGGGAAATATTATATACGGTATTCCTCCACCCATTTCCTTCTGTCCCCTTTCCTCTACTTGTAAGCACTTAAAGCTGGAAGGCGCTTTGTATGCTACTGGTCTCATCAGAGCCTACCTCAGCTGTATAAATTGTACTTGCCTAGATTACAATCTGGCAATTTTACAAGCTTCTAAAATTAATTTCAATGTAAATATTACTCCTTTTGACAAGCTATATGTATTATACACATAGAGAGAGGTATATAGATCTCCACAGGCATATTATATTATACTTCATTAAAATTTGCACATTATGCACCCTGTTGTATTTCCTAAGGAAAATTTGATTAAATTACATTTTAGGTATGGGTAGCATATGGGAGGTTGACTGTAGAATTACAGGGGATCATTGTCTGAAATGTGAGGTCATACTTCACAGCTGTGTAGTGATTTTCATCTTGGTCTATGGGCCATCCTTGTTGGTATTTGGCCACCCAGATACACACTTTGTTTCTTTATCGCAGGATAAATCTGTCTAGAAAAAAAATGCATTGGTTGTGTGTAGGGCTAATCTGAATGCTGTTTGGGATGTAAGTTTAATTACTTAATGAAAATTAGCAGTTTGAATATGTTACCCTAATTATTTTATAGCTGGATGTTTTGCCTCTTATCATTCTTAGCACATAATATTTTGCTAAAATATAAACCACTTGTTTCTGCAATTAATACCATATTTAGGTAAATGTAAACTTCTAGTAAACTACTCACTGCTACATCATTGTATGATAAGGTGTTGACTTTGCATAAATGAAGAGTGCATCACATTTCTTGCATTTCAGGATAGCTCTGGAATGCGATTATGGAAAAGACGATGGTTTGTGCTTGCTGATTATTGTTTGTTTTACTACAAAGGTGAGTAGGTACTGGTTCCTTTGAGTTAGTCTGTAACAGTGCAGCTGTTCAAATAACATTGCAGACATAAACTAATTGAACTATTCAGATACAGTTTGGTATTCAGAGAAGATGCCTAGTGAAACTTACCCATATGTCTTCAGAACACAACAATTTTCAGGCCAGACTTGGGGAACAAAGGATGCTGTATGATCTTTTGTCATATCATGTATCTTTGATATGCCAAGGGTTATGCAGCAAAACATTTGACAGCAAGACCAGTTTAAGATTTACCCCATCTGTAGTCTGTGTTGTGTTATCTGCTTGCTTGCATTTTGACGGCTGACTTCTGAGCGTGTGCTAAGGCCAGATCAAGGCATTGATCCAGCTTTAATCCAAGGAACGATGTAAGTTTTCTGAACTTACTACAAGAAAAGCCTTTCAAGAGTTCATTTGTCACAATAAGCTTTATTTTCAAAGCATATTCTTCTGTCTGAACCCAGAAAAAAAAAACATCCCCCAAAAAAGACCTTGACAAATGACCCAAACTGTTCTTTTTTTAAAAAAAAAAATCCATCTTGTTTCTTTAAATCATTTTTCTTCATGTGTTATTAGTCATAAGAAAATTCAGGTCAGAAGGGACTTAAGGAAGTGTATAGCCCAGCTGCCTGGTGAATGCAGGGTCAGGAAAGAAATCAGCCCAGGTTGCTCAGGGCATAATCAGTCAGGTGTTGAATAACTCAAAGGATGGAGATGCCACAGCCTCCCTGGTGGCCTGCTCCACTGCTGCTCTGTCCTCATGGGGAAGATTTTTTTTCCTTATATCTAGTCTGAACCCATCTTCTTTGTACTTAACGCATGTTGTCTGTCTGTCCATGAAGGAGAATGTTTTGTTACCCCACTGAAAAGTACAGTGAATTAGATTCTGGTTTTTTTATTCAACAGACAGCAGAGAAGAATCTGTCTTGGGTAGCATACCATTGCCTAGTTATGTAATATCTCCAGTTGGACCTGAAGATCGCATAAATCGCAAATTTTCTTTTAAGGTATGATCACAAAGCTTATTAGCTAATCATATGTTGAAATGCTTATTTGCATTGGAAAAGATGCTGTTATAAACAGAAATGTCATCTGCTTTCCTATTATTATTTTTTTAAAGTAGACAGGTTTATTGACTGCCTGTTCAAATGTGACATAGTACTTCTGTTGCTTAAGAATTGACGTTCATACGCTGTTACTATCTAAATGTCTTTAAAGGTTAATAGTGTGTCTGTGAGTAAAGATTCTGTTTCTAAAATTAGAAATTAGTATTGATAAGTTGTTTCAATACTGTTTACAGATTGAAAGAAAAGTTGATGTTTTTTCTTTACAAAGTACTTGATCTCATAGTGGACTGATGACCTTTTGCTTTTATTCTGTTTGTTTTTAAATAATATAATCGGCTATGTTCTTGCAGTTAGAAAATGATAACACTGCATCTTTTGATGTAGAATTTCCTCAGTTCAAGGGGAAAAAAAGTAACCAATATCTTGCTCCTTTTTTGGGGGGGAGCAATAGTTGTCCTAACAGACAATGGAGGTTTTTTAAAGAAAAAATACTTCTGTTTTGATTGGTTTGTATTTGGTTTTGTGTTTTTTTCTTTTCTTTTTAAAAAATCAATTGTATAATATACAGTTCTGTTGTTTGTTATAAAAACTCTACGAAAATGAAATAAAACTTTTCTTTATATACATTTCTTCTTGACAGTGGAGAAGCCTGTTCCGATTGATTGTCTGTGCTGCAGCACTAGGGCAAAGTTTAGAAACTTCAGTGTATGTTGCAGATTTAAATTTTACTGATACTTGTAGCAGGACCTGTTTTTCTATCAAACAAATGAGCAATGTACTTTAAAAAATTACATTCAGAAATCTGTTAAATTTAGTAGTCATTTTTAGAAACAAAAAATTCAGAAAATTGGATCTACTTTGGGAGATTTAGAAGGAAACTTTCTTTTTAAATCTTTTCTGTGCTGAAATTATGAAGAATGTACTCAGCTTAGACTTTGTCTTGCATTTTGATTTTTGGGGTGTTTTAAAACTGTAGACTGCCTTTTATTGCTTTGAGTTCTGTTTTCGAGATGGTAATGGTTTGAATTTTGTTAAACAAATATTAACTTGAGAAATGTGTTTAGAAACAGACCTTGTGCACTCTGTGGGAATGTTTATTGTACTTTTTCAAATGCATTGAACATGAGATAGCAGGACAAGCTACAAAGGAACCTTTGTTTGAAGAAAAAATCCACTTTAATATTTAATGAGTATAATTCATCAAGCTCTCCTTTTCTGGAGCCTTTTCCTAGGAAGAAGTACATATTAAAAGAGGAGGAACCAATGTACTTTTAGGCTTCTGCTTCACTTGAGTATTAGTGCAGACTTGGGAAGGAGATCGAGGAAGTAGTGATAGTATCTAATTGTTTTAGAGTTTAAAAAAAATAAATTATTTTATTGAAATGATGTTTGTAGGTGTCAATGGAATGTATATTAGGATCATTAGCTGGTTTAACACTGTCAGCGATAAGGGCGAAAAGAAACCCTGTGTGTGAGCATGTATATGTATATGCACACACACACACACACACGTTATTTCCAAGCAGTATGTTCTTTAGGCAAGTTCTTAAGTCATCACTGCAAACTTGTGCCTCTCCTTTCCTGTAAAGTGGTTAAACGTTTTCAGAAGCCATTGCAGACTTGCCTTGTTCCCTTTAGGATATCACACCTGTATGAGCTCTACCAAGTCTTTAATCTGAGTCTTCTTTTGAAAATCAGCATGAGCCATTAAGCTGATGACATAAGGTCATTGCTAAAAAGTTGATACAGACATAGGGAGTTGATAGCAAAAGAAACTGTATGCTAGAAATCTGTATAAAAATGTATGTTCCATATTTTAGTTTGTTGTGCCAATCTTAATTCTGCTTTAGGTGTTTGATGACTGACTGCAGACCTGATGTTGAAATTTCATTGTATTTAGAACCAGCTCCTAGGGCAGTAGGAGGATTTTGTAAAATTCCTTTTGCATGGATTCCATCCAACACTGATGTTCAGTGGTCACAGTCAGCTGTGGGTGCATGATGGCAGGAACGTGGCAGTACTGGCATTCCATCACTCACCAGCCATTACTTTTATCTAATCTCTTCAGTGCACCTTGATATCCAGAGCATAGACGGACATTCTGTTTCACTACGTACTGCAGCCAGAAATAGAAAACACAAACAAGTTACACCCAAAATAAAGATAGGACTTTTTCACATTTAAGTGCTGACCGAGTGAGAAAATGTGCCATGTCACTTTTTACAATTGGCTTGTGCCTTATTCATATTGTTGTGAATCCTCTGTTACAATAGAGGTATTGGCTCTCTTTTAAATGACTGTCTTAAGTGAAAATGAGTTTTTGAAGCTAGGAAGCAGTCGTGCTGAAAAATTTCAACATTTTGGTTTGTGTAACTAAAGGAAGGAAATTTAATTAGCAGATATGTGGATGCTCTTTGTATTATGATTCAGTTAGAAGAAGATTTCTAAAATATGTGCTTACTAGGATGTATATTCAACCCTGCTAGCTGTTAAAACGTACACCATAGGAGCTGTCAAAGTTCTTTTCATCATCCCCTAAGGCCCAGCTTTGAGTCTCATTGGGTGTTTAACAATTACAGGCCTGCAGGACTGCATACAGGCTGTTCAAATGTAATAAAATCCCTACTTCATAAAAGTATAACAGTGTGTATGTTAAATTATTTTGTTGAGAAAATCTGTTTTTAAGTGTTTATCTTGACAAATTTTTCACTTTGCTTATTTGGCCCAAGCAAAATGCGGTGACTGGCTGTAAGCTACTGTCATTAAGTTGTGTGTTTTGGAACTGAGGATCCTTACTGCATATTTGGGTCAGTAACTAACATCTTAAATATGTTTAATTAATCCAATCACTATAATTTTTAATACAATAGAAACATAGAATTGTCTAGGTTGGAAGGGACCTTTCAGATCATCAAGTCCAACCATTAACCTGACACTGACAAAACCACCACTAAACTGTATCACTCCCATGTGAGGGAGTGCAAATCCAATGTATAGATTTTCATGTGAAAAAGTTTGCACAACATTAATATGTAGCTGGAAATATTCCCTGTAATTAATAGAGAATTGACTGTACTATTTAATAATGCAACAATTTTAAACATGAATAGTATCAATTTATGAAGGTTATTGTTATTGCAGTCTCTTCCAAAGCCTCATCATGAAGTTGTCATGAAAACTATTTTAATTGGTCTTACATATGTTAAAATATACGAGAGAGTACTAAATGTAAACTAATTTATATGAATCTGACAGTAATGCAAATCAAGAAACTTGAAGGCCTACCAATGTTTGCTGCAAAGAAAGCAACTAAACTTCATGCAAGTATATGTTTGTATTAGGTGCATATCATGCTACCAAGTAAAGTCAATGCAGGATGCTCTGATGTTTCTGTATGAGGTAGGAAGTAGCATTGGAGACACAAATTACTCCTTTTTATTTTGATACTACCTTTTAAATTTTTTCAGAGATATACCCTTTCAGCATGAGGGCATTCAGAGCCTAGGAAGCCAGGTCAAACCATTACTCCAGAAGATGCTACTGCAAACTTGTTTTTAAGCATCTTTTCATTATTGACGCTTTAAGACTTATAAATTGAAGTATCTGTTCATTGCTTAGACTTCCTGGGACCAGGGCAAACTGCTTATCTGTTTCTTTGATCTCACTGATTTTTCTAAAAAAAATTGACATAGTTTGTTCCTTGATGTTCTCTAGATCATTGTTGCTTCCTTAGCCTCTCATATTGCTTATAAAGCTTCTCCTGGTCCCCTCTTCTGAGGAGGGCTGTAAATTTGAGAAGTGCCATTTTAGAATTTGGAAAAGGGAAGCTTCTGCCTTCTAGAAGCCCTGAAAAAGCTCAGTATTATTTGAGCGTGAAAGATGAGTTAGATTGTAGCGTGCTGTCGTTGTGTTTATAGTGAAGGCTCAGAGTTTTATTTCAGTTTTTGCTTGTAAATGTTTCATAAATACCACACTTCAGGAGGAGGGAGAATTTCCTGTATTTTATAGCTTATTGAGAAGGACTAACTTTGAAAGATTACAATTATGAGAAAACTGTTCCTCTCCCCATTCCTCTGTCCTGTGAACTGTGGCTTTTTTCTCTCCTAGGAATTCTGAATTACTGGAGGTGAATGTAACAGCTCTAGGTATTAGTTACTTTTGGTATAGTCTTTTGTTAAGTTTTTTCTTTGGAAACAGGAATCACTTAATGATTTTAACTTTTTTAACTTTTTGTCCTTGTCTTGTCCTATTGATATGCCCTTGGGGTTTACTGTCCATTTCTCCTTCTGTGCATTATGGGAGAGAGACTGCTTTTCTTCTCAATCTTTCCACGTTAAGGCATCTGAATGCATGAATAGGTACCAGTATTATTTTTTCCCTGTTGTGTGTATGGTGTACATGTGCGCATGTGCCGTGTTCTAGGCTTTTTAGTATGCTGTAGTCATTCTAATAGCTATTGCTTTTAAAAAACTAAATACAAAGGAAAGAACCGCTAGCTTCTGTGTCTACTAGCAGTGACAGCTACAGGACATTGGCACAAAGTGGCTTTTTTGCTTATAAAGCACGCTACTAATAAATAACTGAAATATATTTGAATTTTCCTTTAACCAGTTTTATATATTACAAACTTCAGAGTGTCGTGTTTGTTGATTATAAAGCACCATCTCCATTATCCCTTCTGAAGCTGTGACTGTTTATGGTTATGATAGCTTCAGTCTCTCAGGGGAGACTGGTGCAACATACTTCGCATTTTTATACAGTTTTCACCTGCAGACTCTTAGGCAATGCTTTCAGCTGTGTTCATCATGCACTGCCGGAAAGAGAACCTGACAGTCAGATGAGTTGCGTTGATCAGGACCTACAGGTCAGTTAAGACAGATAGATGTTCAAGGCATTTATTGATGTGGTATGAGTTTCCACAGTAAGTGAGTCAAGGTTCAGGGTTTTTTTTCAGCACGTATATATAACCAGGAACAGTAGGATCCTACTGAGTCATCTGCAATGGGGCATTTTCTGCAGAAGTTGCTGCACTTCTGAATTCTAACATCTTCTAGAGGGGCAATGTAGTCTGTGAAGGAGCCCTGCAATCATGTCTAGCGTTAAAATCACTGATTTCCTTTACATCTGGAGCTTCCAGCTTCTGGTCTCTTCTTACACTTAAATGCTTCTAAACTGTATTTGTTTTGACCAGTTGTAACAGTTTCAAAATAGCAAAAAAAGCCCCCAACAAAACCCCAGTAACAACAAAGAAGCTCAAACCCAAAGAACTCCGCTAGGCAAACATAAAAAAACCCCTTTGATTCCTAAATACCCAGTTGATCAGAGCTACTGTTTCACGTATGTAAATCCTCTTTTCCTGTGTGAAGGTTGGCAGCTAATGGTGAGAATGGAGAAACCACCTTGTATTCCCTTATTGGCCAATGCTGTTGGGAAGCATTATCAGGAGATGGTCTTGAACTTCTCTGTGTCACTGTTTCCTCCTCTTCCTTCTCCCTTTTCTAGCTGGCTGCTGTGCTGCAGGCTCATCCTTTCCACCATGGGTGTGATGACAGATCAGGGACTGATCCCTTCATAGACTGTATGACGGCAGTTTTCAAAAAAACCTTAGGCTTCCATCTTCCACGCTTGAGGCGCAGAAGGGAAGGCCACATTTCACACAATTCTAAGAACAGGCTGCAATAGAAAAGGAGGGAATTTTGGCAAGCAATTATTTTACTCGTTGGAGTTGTGAATGAGAGTTTCTAAGATCATGTCAGTTTGGGAAATTCAGGGTAAACAACTGAAATTAGAACATTTAGAGAGAGCTGCACTGAGTGAAGTGGCTTCGCTTTTGTCAAAGCTATTGCTGTGTTTCTGAAGCCATCTGTGATTGTAGGGTGAGGAGGGTTTGTTGGTTTTTTTTTTTTTTTTTTTTTTTTTTTTTTTTGGTGTTTTTTTGTTGTTGTTGTTTCTTGTTGGTTTTGGTTGGGTTTTTTGGTTGGTTTAGATTTTTTTGGTTGGTTTTTTTTTTATGGTTGGTTTAGATTTAGAATAATGAGGAGGAGAGGATTTCATGAAAATGAAAAAGACCAGTCATTTAGGGAAGTTTGGTGAAATACATTTAATCTTTAAAATAAGTCATAGGCAAATAAAAAAGTTGAGATTCTTTTTTTCCTTTTAAAAACCCCTATCTCAGCAGTATTTCATGGCATTAGCATTTGGGTGTGATTGCAGGCTTAGTTTTATAAAAAGCAGCTTCAATTAGTAATTTTGTTTTACTTTCATTACAAGAGCTTTCAAGCCAAGTCTTCAGTTTTTTTGAAATTAGGGAAATTAATCTTTCCCTACTGATCTGAAGCACACCTGTAATTTTGAGGAAATACACTCAGGTGTTTCAGGACGGATATGAATTAGTAATATCTATACTATCGCTTATACAAATGTGGATGAGGTTGGATTAGATTCAACTAGCTTAGAGTTACAAAGATGTTCCATGTTGAAGACATTTGAATATTGAATATATATAGAGAGGAATTTCCAAATACTGCTATTTTGAAGTGGAGTATTTTGGTGTGGAGAGATACTTGTCAGCTTTTTATGTACTGTGGTAATTTCATCAGTATTACTAACTTTAGCAGAAAGTCTTGTGATTCTGCAGCTAATACAGAGATTCAAGCGTGCACTTTAACCAAAAGATCTTAACATGCATTGCAGTCAGTTCTGAAGTAAATTATTTAATTGCTTGAATTGTAAGATTTTTGTCTGTATTTTGTCTGAATAAATTGCTTTATTAAATGAGCTGGGAAAATTGGCTTGCTTACGCATGTCTCGGTGAGAATTTCTTTAATTTGTTTTCTATGGTATTTATGGCAGATGAAATGTTAAGAGAAAATGAAAAACTGAAATTTCCTGCTATAAAAACCAGAAATGCTGCACCTTTAGATTAATGGTGCAAGGGAGAGGTAGAGGAATTTCAGTAAAAATCAGACAGTACTATTGAGTTTGCTGTGCTACACCTCATTGTGTGGCAGTGTAAAAATTGTAGCCAAAATTCAAGAAAAAGTCAAAGAATATGGAAAGTTATTTAAAGATATCAGGAAAAGTTATAGTAAATTTTGGGGGATTGAAATGAAAGGACTGATTTCTTTCTTTTCTTTCTTTTTTTTTCTTTCAGGCTGTTCATACAGGTATGCGGGCGTATATTTATAATAAGAATTCTGTTATTGGCTCTCAGGCAGAGCATTCAGGGATGCGGACATACTACTTCAGTGCAGATACCCAAGAAGATATGAATGGCTGGATCCGGGCTATGAATCAAGCTGCTCTTATGCAAACACGCTCTTCACTGAAGAGGCAAGTTCAATACACAAATTGTTAGCTTTTAAAATGTCATTTAATATATTTTATGTAAATATATATATTTATAAATCTGATTTGTGATGATTTCTGGTAACGATATTTACAAATTTGTGTGTTAAACTCATAAAGAAATAAATCTTTTGAAGTTACCTACTGTTACAAATCAGTTAACTGACATTGATTAAGAAAACCTAACATTTGGTACTCATGTCTATATACAAATCGTGTCCCCACATATAAGGACATGGATTAATTTCTGTATATGTATAATTCTTTAAGGAATTTCACTTAAAATATTTTGTGAGCAAATTCATACATCTGCAACAGCCAGTTGGCATCCCAGATGAGAGATAAGTAAAAGAGAAAAGATAGAAATTAGTTGTTTCAAATGAGTGTTTAGAACTATGATTAAAATGCTGCTAAGGGGAAAAAGAATATTAGACATGGGTGAATCATAAGTGCATAGAGTTACAGATATTAACTAATTTATGCAGGTATTAACTGCTTATTTTTTACTCATTTTGGCAGCTTTTAGTACTTGTAAAAGCCTTTTATGGTTTTTCGGTGTAGAGAAAAGGCATTGTGACAAAAGGAGGATGTCCTTTGTCCTGTTGTTCTTAATTAATGCTAGAGGCAAATGAATTAAGCTGTGCTTTCACATGCTTCCAGTTTTTCCCTTTTCTTAAAATTGGTATAGCCTTCTAGATGTTTTAACTTTGGTAATGTGATTTTCCCTACAACTCCTTGTGAAAGAAGACTCTGTATTGTGAAACAACACTGCTTTTAATTCTTGGGACTGTGAGGATTAAAATGTCATGGTGCAGTTTCTCACTACTGCTTGCTTTTGGCAAATCAAATACAAGCAGAGGATCAAGATCTCTTCCAGACTTTTGCCTACTACCTGATTTTGTGTTAAGATTTTCTGGATTTAATTTGTTCGAAATAACACGTAACCTGTTACTTGTTTTTTCTTTATAAGGGTAGGAATAATTGAAAGAAAACTTGGGGAAGTCTGGCATGCCAGGTGAATTGATCGAGTGTCCTTCCCCACAGTAGACTAGGCATTTTTGAGACACTAAGTAGACTGAAGTGAAAACAATTGTTTCATGGCACTTACTCAGAATTCACCTTTCATAAAGCTTTAAAGAAGCTGAACTTAGTTTCAGAGAAGATGAGGTGCTACTCCAAGAGCAATGATACTTTATTGGATTGTAAAAGAAAAAAATGTTGCCGAGAGACTTACATAAGAAGATGAAGAAAATTGCAAATGAAGTATGTTGTGTGTCAAAAGCAATATTGAACTTCTAGCGTCCTTAGACACTTTACAGCATGTTGTAAGTTAAATATCAGGATTTCTGGAAAGGCATTTTTAAAATATTTAAACAATAAGGCGAATAAGGAAACTATTGTGCTTTGCAGCATGAATTAGGAGCAATAGAGGTTTTATTTTTTTTTTATTTTTAAATTTTTTTTGCAGGAATAGCCTCCAGGTTAGAAATTCTCTGGACAGTACAATAATTGTACTGACTCAAATGTAGATATTGTTCTGTCTTCTTGTCCAGAAAGGCCCCAAGGCATCTACAAAGATATCAAAGACTTTTTTGATTTTTTTTTTAAATGAGCAGATGGCAGTGTGGGTTTAGTTTTTTGGCTTTCACTGTTTCCCAGAATAGGAAGACTTTCTTTTTTACAGTTGTTCATATGTAATATTGCACAAATAGAATGCTTCTTTCATACAATATTATTACTTTCAGTCATTTTTATGGATACATATAAATTATTTCTGCTTCCTTGATAGTACTGCAAAGATAACTTCTGTTTAACTAGGATAACAGCTAAGTTTTCCTGTATGTATCTATCTAAGCACACTTCTGTTAAATTTTTTACAGCCTGGGAAAGGTGCTTTTGTGGATAGTCTTTCTGGAATAGTAGCAACTCCACATCAACTTTTCACAGTTACACAGTGTTCGTTATTGACATGTATTTTCTTTTCAGAGAAACTGAAAAAGTGGATCAGCAAGCTGTTCCCCAAGTCAATCATGTGGATGCCCGTAAAGAGTGTGCGAAGGGAGAGGTTACAGATATAAAAGAAAGTTATCAAAAATCAGGTGAAATTCTTGCATATGATAAGCGTGAAGAGACAAGAAGAGAAAAAGAGGAGGAGCGTTATATCCATAGAAAAGAAACTCTGGAAACTAAGAAGGGAAAGGCTAAGCATGCGTTAACAGAAGCTGATTCATTATTTCCAGACTTAACGAATACATCGCGGTCCCAAGTAGCTCAGCCTCAGCCAGCTGACAAGAATGGAACGCTTCCTAGTTCATTAAGTATGAGTGCTGGTCTAGTGGAGCAGAATGGTACCAGCTCATATAAAAGAGGGCTTGTTCCCAGGACAAATCCAGATAAACAGATTCAAAGAAAAAGTAATATGGCTCAAGTGGAGCACTGGGTCAAAGTCCAAAAAGGAGATACAAAAAGGTTAGTAATGGGCCCTTCTTTAAATAGCCTGCTAAATATCGTTTTCTTAAATTAGAGGAAAATCTGTACAAGTAGTATGCTTACTGCAAATCAGAATTATATTTTACAAGGACAATATATAACAGAATTTACTTTTTCCTCCAATGCAGAATGGTATTTTTCAGGTGTTTTCCTTGTGGGAAAGTCAATTAGAATTGGCTAATCAAATCCATTTAACGTTGTTGCTACATTGCAAATACAGAAAGGGAGATTAGATTTTTTTTTTTCCTTTTACTGTTTTTAATCACTGTGGATGCTTAGAACTTCTTAAAATTTGTAACAGTTGAAGAGCCAGAAAGTGAAGTCCAGCCCTCAGTAAACAGCTATACAATACATATTATAGATAATTGTTTTCCACTTAAAAGAATGATGATTTTTTTTTCCTCCCTTGTGTTCCTGTTTCAAACATCCTCCATATCAGATCACTGCACTCAGCATCAGAGTGCATGCATTACATATTGAAAGATGTCTGTATATTCATTTAGTTAATGAAGAGGTATTAGGATGTTCCCATGGTCTCCAGGATTCTCTTTTCCCTTTTCAGTCCCTGAAAATTACCTCGGTTGCACCAAGAGGTAGAATGCATGCTGGAATGCTTTTGTAGTTTGAAAATCTCATAACTGCTTTACTTTCAAAGTGTGCACTCAGATTAGGTACCAGTTGAAAAAAAAATGTCACCATGCATCAAGTGGCAGGAATGACAGTTGGGCTCTATGCTGCATGTGAGGAAACCTGCTGAATTAGTACCTTAAAAATTCATCAAAATACAATATAGAACAGTAGCAGACATTAGCATGTGGTTCTTGGGAGAGAGACATTTTGGGCATTTTTTTAATGCTAACATGTCATTTGGATCCAATAAGAAATTTAACGCTTGCTAATTCTGTTTGGAAGTCCATTCTTCCAATCTCTTATCTTTGGAGTTATCCTTAAAGAAACCTTTGTATTTTTAGATTTTATTTAATATTCTTCTAGACTGCTAGAGTGAATTTTCTTGCATCTTCTTTGCTGGGATGTCAGTCAGTGCTTCTAGAGACAGTAAGCCTTTAATGAAAAAGCTGTACTTGTTATGTTAGTTCTTCTTACATGTACAGATGCATTAATGTAAAATAAATTGAAAACTATTGACGTATTAGCCAGTGCTTAAGAAAACTTCTGTTGATCTTTTTCACATCAAAAATACTGGCAGTGAACAAGTTTGACTTATAACTAAATAAGTACTGTTTTCTTCCTTATTAGTCTTTCCAGTAAATCAGCTTTAAGTGCAAATCGGGTGTAGTGTAAAGATAGTGCTGTTGCAAGTGCCAGCATTTGTTCTAGATAGAAACAACTATCTTAGTGGAGCTGTTAAGTATTCAGTAAAACTTTGCAAGAGTTGACTGCGGTGATGTAACCAAAATCTAACTTTATTTAGTACTTTTCATTTTACCTTAAGAACTTTTTTTTATGCTCTATTTTAGTTCACTTGACCTTCTTTTCTTTGTCTTTCCATGACAAATGCCATTATATCCTCTGTGTTCAGAATAAATTGCATGTTACCTTCCTGAAGATTAGTGGATTGATTTTTTTTTTTTTTTTTTTTTTAATGGCATTTTTTTTCTCAACCTGCTTAGGTTGTTTCAGTGCACTCAACTGATGGATGGAAGTGTCATGTTAGTTGTAAAATGTCTTCTTGATTTCAGGATACAGAAATCTAAGATAGAGATGGTAATTTGATTGACATCCCATTTTGATTTTAGTAAGTATGAGTGGACCACTTAATTTCTTAGTGCTCCATATTTACAGTTATTTCACCTAAAATGTTACAAATAAAGAACCTCTGAGGATTTAGAAGCCTTTACAGTCTTTGAACATGAGATGAGTAGAGTTTTATTTGTTTTCTGGCTCAGGTGTATAAAGATGCAGTGCTTGCCAGCAAGTTGATTACGGCAAGAAGGAACCTTCAGCTAGAGTCTTCACACAAATACAGCAGGTGTTTGTATAATTATTTGCAGGAATTGCACCTCTTATATAGATATTTAGTTCTTTCAAGTAGATATTTTATTTCCCCTTTTTATAAAGCAATCAGAAGTATTTGCTAAGTAGTGAATGTTAGCTGTCACTTTGGAGATTCATCTCTCTTAGGTGATGAACTGATAACTGCACTACGGTTATATCCAATGGAGTCTTCTAACACCACCCTGTTCTCAGCGAAGTAGAATACCTGCTTTAGTCTTTAGGAGAAATCTAGAGAATTGGAAAGAGGTTTGAAAGGAGACTTACAGGAGATTTTGGGTTTAAGTATTAAAGGTCAGGACATTCAGGACATCAGACAGCAGCTGTCCAGAAATTACTAGTCTTTGATCTGATGCCACTGCCTGGATAGACATAGTGAATGCATTTTAAAGAATCTGCATTTCTAATAGTTTATTTGCAAATAAAAAATATATGTAAATATGATATGTGGAAGCTTAATATTTCACAACTAAATGCAGTTCATATTGAGGAATTTCCTTCCTTGCAAATACAGCATTAAACATTTCTTGTTATGCAGAATTTTCCATTCCTTCTTGTTTTGTTTAAAGAAACATTACTTGTCTTTGTTAGCTTCTCGGCATTCCTATGAATGGGCATAGTGTTTCTAACAATTGTGTTTGCTTTCTTCTGAACATATATCTTCTCTTTTTACAATATCTTCTGTGCGGTTGCTTCCTATTGCAGACCCTGATTGATTTTCATGGCCAATAATCGTATAATACGGCATCAGACCATTTTTTCACTCTTCAATGTTTGCTTTCCTTTTTATATTCTTTCTAGTTCATTATTCAAGAGAGGAAGATTCTAAGATAGCAGCTTTTGCTTATTTTTATTCACGATCCCTGAGAAAGCAATTGTCCACAATCTGTTGTGGACTAATTTGAGTCATTTGGAACGTTGTTCCTTTCCTCTTATAGAAATTGGTATGTTGTCTTAGATGCTTATTTTTATATAAAGCAAATGGTTTTTAGAGGTCTGAAACCTTGTGTGGTATAGATGCCACCTGCTTAAAGCCTGTCATCTTAGCTGGAGTTTTTCTCCCTACTTCAGTCACTGAGAAATTGCAACCTGTGCATGTGTGGGTGTGTATGCACTAAAGTTCAGCTTTAAATATGACTTTCTCTGTGCAGTGTAATGGACGTAAAACTTTGTTCTTGATTCCAGCAGGCTGAAGTGTTCCGTGAAGCTGGAACGTCCTAGTTTGTTGGTTTTGTTTTTTTTTTTTCAGACTGCTTTTGCTGCTAAAACTGCTAGCCCTGATGACTTCATTAGCCACTAGAAATTTCTGCTGATCTCAATAGTTTACCCTTTCATGTCCAATTGGAAATAACCATATACAGGTCGTTTGCAACATTCAGTAGTTTGCTGATGCTTTCATGAGGACTCCACTAGGTTGAAGTGTAGGAACGGTCAAGCCGCCTTCTCTTTTCCACAGAGAAATCACCACAAGGATCTACCTCGGATATCTGTCTCGGATGCCCTTTGGAAGCATTGCCTGCTCCAAGCTTTTCCAGTTCTCGTTCCTATCTAGAACATGTTTCTACCAACCACTTTGTTTTTCACATGGAAAGAATTGGCAGTACAGTACAGAACATATAGGGTACAGTACACATGATGTAAAGAGCTAGACAAATAAAAGAGGTTACTTGACCACTAAATGCTGATCTTTGAGTTGCCTTTGTTCATACTACCTAAATGCTTTAACCTGCATTATAAAATTTGAGGTAACATCACGGTGTTATGGGAGGGCAGAGCTGTTACAAATTTGTAATCCTCCATGCAGCACAGGGCGATTATCCTGCTTTCGGACATGAGGAATTGCGGATCCTCTCAAGAGCTTCCATTTTTCAAGACAGCCTAAGTGCCAAGTCTTGAAAGTAGAAATAGATGGAGGCAACTACTGAACAGCAGTTACTGGTGGCAATTCTTTTCCCTCTGCTTCTTCTGTTCTTCAAAGCTGAGCAAAGATGTTCCTTTCCATCCTGCCCTTTCTGTCATGTGGAATTCCTGCAGTTCACACACCATCAGGTGTCTCTGTCATGCAGAGTGGAGCCTACCAAGAAGTTTCTTCATTTGTGTTTTATTGTTGTTGCTTTCATTTCTTTCTGTTATGTGTTGTTGCTCTGTGGCAAATCTGACAGAATGGTTTTCTCTTTGGAGATCCTGAAAAAATGAGTTAATGACCCATAGATGTTTACCCATAAAAAAAACCCATAGATGTTTACCTGGAGAATCAGAAATTCAACAGGCAGGTCTAATTCTGCAGTATGAAGCTACAGAAAGATTTTGACTTCAAAGTAGGAGAGAGAACTAACTACACTTTGTCAAAGCTTTTGCCAATTCTGTCTAACTCTCTACTAAAAAACCTCATTTGTAGAGTTTAACTATACTGTAGATGCAGTACTAAAGTCAGGTTGCAGTACCTCCTTTTACAGTCTGTCAACTATTATTGATGTAAAAAGCCTTGCGTTGCTTAAAACAGTAGAACCAGTAGCATTAGATTAGGTGACAGTAAATTATGGAGACCTGGGGACTTTGAGAAGTTTCTCAATTTTTACTGATGTGAACGAAGCAAAAGAAAAGGTATCTGAGATATTCAATTCAGTGATTTGTGAGATTTCATCTTGTATGTGAAGGTAACTTTTCTATAAGCGTGCCTTTGTTGTTCGTAAACTGCACCACCTAGTGGTGAGCAAGCCTTCGGTGCAAAGAAATGATTTATAGATTTGCTCTTAATACGTAACAATAATTCCTTTCTTTGTGTTCTCAACATTCTTTTTCGTTGAAGTACATAATCGTACTGTTCTTTAAGTTTATTTCTAGGAGGTCATCCTAGATGAGACACTAAATTAAAAGCGTGTATTTATACTATTTGCATCTTTGCGTGAATACAGTGTAATGTCTTTGTGCAGGGTAAATTTCATTAATATTACTTTGTTAATATTTCTGTAAATTCTTTTAAAACGGCTCTTGTATGTTGTGTCTTACAGTGCCTATGTTGGTGTCATTAGAGATTATTTTCTTTTATCAGTCACTCCCACTCACCACAATATGCTAAAATTTACCCTGTTTTTCCCCCTTCCTTCACAGCCTCGCCTCTGATCAGACTCTTACACGTCAGGGTCCCAATCCACCTTTTCCTGAAAACTATCACACTTTGCCAAAGAATACCAGGCAGCCTTCAGGGAGCTCACCACCGCCACCAAACCGCAATTTGCCGAGTGACTACAAATATGCACAAGACCGCGTTAGCCACTTGAAGATGTCCCGGGAGGAAAGGAAAGCAAATAAAGATGGAACTGTTTGGCAGCTGTACGAGTGGCAGCAGAGACAGCAATTTAAACATGGAAGCCCCACTGCCCCACTTTATGTAGGTTCTTCAGACTTTATTGATCGTGGTAAGTCAAAAAGCTCATTAGATGTTCCACGATCAATATCTGTTCCGCCCTCTCCATCTGATATTCCTCCGCCTGGACCTCCAAAAAACTTTCCCCCAAGGAGACCACATACTCCTGCAGAAAGGCTTACAGTTAAACCATCTGATGAGAGACAGACGGTAGATGTTCCTTTTGCTGGATCACCCAGGAAGATACGAAATCATGCTGTGAAGGTTTGTATATGGTATAACTGATTTCAGACTATTTTTCATGGGTGTCATGCATTGGCAATTGTAGTCATTTTCATTGTATCCTTCCTTGTGTACAAAAGATCGTGCAAATTGTAAAAGTTAATACAATGAATAATTTTCTCCTAAAACTCTTATGTTTTTGATCATTTGAGATTTATGAATTTTTGTTAATGAGGAAAGGAAAATTGGCAGAATATCACATTGATTTGGAATATTTTTATTCAAAAACTGGAAGGCGTATGTTTATATGTATAAAATATACAAATTGTAGTATTTTAATGTATAGAGTAGGTAGGCAAAAATATAAAACTGAGCAGGATGAACTCTTCCTTGATGATCTATTTATGATTGCACTCTTCATGCTGTGTCTGCCTTCTCTAGCTGTCTTGCTATTGTAGTTAGTCTTCCAACTGATTCAGTTTTTAGTTATGCCTAAAAACATGACACTTTTTCCTGCATTTGATAGTTTTAAGCCCTTTGCAGAGTCGTCATCATTGAGCTAACCAAAATCAAATAGCATTGGTCCAAAACTTTAACCTGCTGCAGAATTTCAGCATGGTTTTTTTTGTAGGCCCTGTTGTACCCTCTTATCCAGACGTTTCTTTATTCAGTACTCCACATCGTTCTTCTTGCCTAAGGCAATTAGGAATATTCAGGATTGAATCAATGTAGAATTTACTTGTTTTAGTAGCTCTTACATTGTAATAAGTGGAAATGGAAACCTCTATATTCACCTAATTCTTTGATCTCAGCCATGAGCTCTGATGGGGAGAATATTTGCAAAGGATGAGACTTGTAAATGCAAATACTCAGTGTGGATTCAGGGCCATGACTTCAGGTTGCATACCACCTTCACATACAGTTTAGATTTTTTCTTAGTGTATGTGCAAATGAATGCATAGCAGTCTTTTCCCTTCCTGTGCAACGCAGCTGCATAAATTTTACTCATAAAATAAAACCTCTTTTTATGTCATATTGGTTTTACCAATATAGGGAAACACAGTTTTCCTCATCTGTAAAACTTTTCCGTGAAATTTCTGTAGACGTTCTAGAGAAAAACGCTTATGTTTTTATATGAAAGCACACAGCATCATTTTACATTCAAATGTATATTTCTGCAGAAATCTGTAATACTCCCTCCTCCTGCTTTATCAAATTCCATACAGTTATATGTAAAAAGCAGAACAAAACAGCATTCAGTGAAATTCAGAGACAGGAATAAAAATAAGTCATGAGACATTTAGTCTGCCTTGAAGAAAGCTGTAAAAGTTTGGCAATATGAGAGAGTTGAAAGAATGGATATACAGTAGGTTTTAATATTATAAGCAGAAAGCGGGTATCAAATATGCTTGTTTTTAAAAAAGCAGCATTAATGGAACCCATTGCCACAAGGTGTCACTCATGTCAGTAGCTTACTGTTCCCTGGCTAAAAGAGGGCATTCACAGTTGTTACTGTATGAGTACAAGCCTGCTCTTGGAGGGCATAATTCAACCTGCCTTTCTCTGGGTGACTTTAGTTGGGGTGAAATTTATGAATATTTATTTTATTTGCTGGAAGCCACTGTGCATGTTCTGCTGAAGCAGCTTGTGCTGCCAAAATCGGCTGATCTGGCCAGCATCACAGTTCCTAAATTTGCATTTCTTCATTCATAAGTTTTACTTGATCATCAAAGGATCTGGCTAGCCCACAAATGTCACCCTGATCAAAGTATGCCATGAATTCAGATACAAAATTTGTGGCAGAGGTGCGTATCTTCTGAGTTTTCCCTCAAGCACAACGTACCTCTCTTTGAGATGATCCCGAGAACTCTGTCTGTGCCTTCTTACAGAACTCAGCTCACATCGATCGACGCTCTATGCCTGCTATGGGCTACATGACACATACTGTCAGCGCACCCAGTTTGCATGGCAAGTCGGTAAGTTGAGAGAGCAGTTACTTTTCCTTTTGTGTCATCACGGTATTGTAGTTAATTTTTAAAATCCTGGTCATTCCATAATAGTTATATTTTTATTAGTTAAAACATAAGTAACTTGAACAGGAACTTAATTTTAACTACCTCCCAGTAAAGCCTGTGGGAATTTTGCTGTTATCTGCAACGTGAACAGGGGTGAGCTGTCTGTTATTGCAGGAATCAACCTTATTGTGTTTATTTGACCAAACACAGAGCTAATGAAATAATTGCTTAATCATGTAAAGTAACTGCTTTCTGGGCAATGAGGTGAAAAATATAATTACAACTACTCTCCCTGAAGACTGCTAATTTCCTCTTTACAATGTGTCTAAATACCTGCAGCCTGAAGAGCTAACATTGCTTCTCATTCGATTAAGGAGACATCAGGCTAAGTTGGCTAGTATACGAAATTACACAATCGCACAATTACTGCAGCACTTGCCAACTAATTCCACCTATCAGGTCAGCTGCTGCTTGGCTCATCTGTGCTGTATGACATTTTGTGACTCTGCAAATGCTTCATCAGTGCCATGCTTGAGTCTGCTTTCTTGCCGTTCTCTGGTATTCTACAATTCCCAGGTCGTTTGCAGTTTTTCTTTGCTACTGTATTTGCTATAAATGATGAGTGCTTTAAGTTATAGGGCAGCAGTGCAGATGTTTCATAGTGTTGTGTATACTTCCTTTTTATACTATTTCTGAAAATGCTGCATCTTCAGAAATGTGGGTTATAGTAAGATGAGTTCCTTCTAAAAGAAGGCCATTTCTTTGTGCTGCTTTCATGATGGGATTGCCTCCCTGTGCCACATGCTGCATCACCTGCAAATTGAAATGCATCAGCTACTTTGTACATTCATATGAGCTTGTAACTGTGTCAGTTCTGCAGGTGAATGTTGGTTCATAAAAGCTCATGGACATCTTGGATCATCGACAGTGCTCTTGATTGCACTGATGTATGAAACTTGTAAATGTGAGATCAAACATCAATTTACTTACAGAGCTTTTTGGTTCACGTTAGAACCTTAAAAAAATGGAGCCGCCTGGGAATAAAATGTGGTGACTCTTCTTGGAATTTGTAAAGGGTTTATATTGGCCCAAAATTAAAGGAATTTTTTTGAGTTTGGAAAAGTTTCGTTTCCCAACTTGCCTCACCTACAGAACAATTGCACTGAGATGGGCGATAGTAGCAAGGATGTCTCAAAAAATGGGCAGACTTTCTAGTCACGTCCTCAGCCAGACTTACAAACTGATCAGACAAAAATTGTAAGTGAACACCTCTAAAGAAATGCAAGAGTGATGTATTGATTTTATGGCAAAAAGAATTTTTCTTTTCTTTTTTAACTACACATTCTCATTGGCTCAAAACTTGAGAAAAGGTATAGTTGCATTTTTCTTTTATTCTGAAGTTTAATGTACCCAGGATATAAGATCCTGTCAAAGTAGTAGTAAAAACTCTAGGGATTTTGGGGCATTTTGGCTGATTACAGAGCACATTTGCAGCACCTAAGCTTTATTTTGTTGTGTATTGTGGATGAGTTTTTTGAAAAAAGGAGAAATAATTTTGTTACGACTTCTATGCATGCTTTTCTTGAAGCGGCTGTAATGAAGATATTGGTAGGTGAATGTATCTATAAAATTAAGCTGATAGCAATTACAGGTGAGCCAATTTAAAATAAGGATCAAGTTGATTGCTGTTACTTAAAAGGCAAAATAGATTCTCTAATAGTGTAAGTGAGGTCTTTTTCAGTATTTTATTCACAAAAATGACACCGTACTTTTCCTGAATGAAGGAATTAATATCTTAAAATGTGTATGAAATGTGATCAAAAGTATTCTAATTGTTCGTTATATAATGGCTTTTAGTTATGTCTGACATTCAATTAGGGACAGGTCTTTCCTTCTCCCAAAGGTACATACTATGCTGGAGGACAACACCATAACATTTTCAGTGAAGGGATAGTCAATAGAACTCACTCTTGAAAAATTGACACTGGAAAGTTTATTGTTTCAAGTAGTTAAATGTCTCACTAGAGGTGGAAAATTCAAATCTGTTTGGAGGGCAGGCACAAGGTAGTAATATTCTTGGGAAATATTTTGCCCATTTTTCAGCTGTAAATAGCAAAATGCTGGTGGAGCAAGTGTGCTTCTTTATGTACTTCCTACTCTGTTATTTTATTTCCTCTTTTCCATTTTCTTATGTATAACCAATCCAAGTATTTTGAAATTATTTCAGACATTCAAATACACTGCTTTTTCTTTCCCCGCTATGTACTTACCTGTAGGCGGATGACACTTATATCCAGTTGAAAAAGGATTTGGAGTACTTGGATCTAAAGGTAAGATTTTATAGCAGTCTACTTCCATTATTTTTTTTTAACCCAGTGGTCTTTTGTGTATCATCTTTGTACCTGCAGGTTTTCAGATCGCCTTTTGTTCGGTGATGGAAGCTCTTATGCCATCACTGTTATACTTAGAATACTGAGTGTCTTTATAGTATCGACTATACAATTAAAGTGCAAACTCAGAAAACGTAGTTGCTTCAGTCGTAGGAAGAATTTGTGTTACTGGTACTCCAGTGATATTATGTGGGTTTAGTGAAATCAGATAAACAAGATTCAAAATGTTTGCTATAGCATTACAGCCAATATAAAATCAATTTTTCTCAGTTAAAATAGAGTGTTCTTTTAATCTAGCTTTTTCCCTTTAAATCTTCTTGAGCTTTTTCATTGTTTCTGTAATAAGCCGTATTTATAAATTCTTGCTTTTATGTGAAAATGCAGTTTAATTAGCACCTGTCATTGTTTTCATATTATTACAGCTAAGAGATTTCAAATGTACCCATTCATCCATCCATCTGTAGAAATAACCTGCCCGAATAATGTTACCTGATATTTCCTTAAAAAAAAAAAATTGTTAAGAATATGATATTGAACATCAAAGCGTCTGTCTAAACTTCTGTATCTAGTATACCTGATAGTTGGCAATTTGAAAGCAAATCTAGACTTATAATAACAGGTTTTAAAGAAAAAAAAACAACACCAAAAAAACCCCAAAAGTGTCATCATCTTGCTTAGCAATGCAGTCTGCCACTTTCTATGGTGTATAGGATGTCTCACCATGTATAAATTACATGGTGTTTCTGAAAATCAGAGTGAAGTAAAATTTGACACTTTATCTATATTGTTTGAATGTTCGTAGTTTTTTTTCATGCCATGCAGTATTGCATATGTGTAACTAATGAGCTGACTGGACCTATTATTAGTGTGTGTATTTCAGTTTTATCTGATGGCTGAATATATAACGAAATATATCAATGAAGAATATTGGTACTGCATATTACATATATGTATAGTGTCATATGTATGTAATATTTATCTCAAAATATATGTGGGATATATAGTCTAAATGATCGAGTATGTAAACTGTTGTAATAATTAATACATTAATTTAAAATTGGTTGGACACATTTCACTTTAGGCCCTGCTCTTGGTTTGCTCATGGCTTTGGCAAATTTAACTACATCCCAAGCCATCAGCTAAATTTTGAAACAAATTCCAATTAAAAAGGTCCTATAATTAGAGAAATTTTTAATAAACACAGCATTTCATCCATTATAAAACACAACAATTTTCACAGTTGGATGTGGCCAAAGCTTCAGCCTCTGAAAATGTTATATGCTAAACCAAACTATTAGGGTGGATTTTAAACTTTTTACTCTATTCCATCTGGATTGATTTGTTGCAGTCCAGGAGATGAAGAACTGTTTGGCCTCCCAGGAGCTCCCTTTGTGCCTACCTGCAATTTCCATAGCACCTGACAAAAGCAGCCAGAAAGAGAATTGTGTGGAGGTTCTTAATCTTTCTGTGAAATGAAACTTAGTCATAGAATCATAGAATAATTTAGGTTGGAAGGGAGCTTTAAAGGTCATATAGTCCAACCCCCTGCAGTGATCAGGGATATCATCACGGAATAGTCAGAGGTGGAAGGGACCTCTAGAGATTATCTAGTCCAACTCCCCTGCTGAAGAAGAATTGCCTAAAAAGCACATTACTCAGGATGGCATCCAGGTGGGTCTTGAATGTGTCCAGAGAAGGGGACTCCACAGCCTCCCTGGGCAGCCTGTTCCAGTGCTTTGGCACTCTCACCATAAAGAAGTGTTTCCTTGTATTTGAATGGAACTTCCTATGTTTCAGCTTGTGCCTATTGCCCTTCGTCCTGTCACTGGGAACCACTGAGAAGAGTCTGGCTCCATCCTCCTTCAATCCATTCTTTGGATACTTATAAGCATCAATAAGGTCTCCCCTCAGCCTTCCCTTCTCCAGGCTAAAGAGTCCCAGCTCTCTCAGCCTTTCCTCATAAGGCAGATACTCAAATCCCTTAATCGTTATTGTTGCCCTACGCTGGACTCTCTCCAGTAGTTCCCTGTTTCTCTTAAATGGGGGAGCCCAGAACTGTACACAGTATTCCTATTGTGGCCTCACCAGTGCAGAATGGAGGTNCCCGGCTCTCTCAGCCTTTCCTCATAAGGCAGATACTCAAATCCCTTAATCGTTATTGTTGCCCTACGCTGGACTCTCTCCAGTAGTTCCCTGTTTCTCTTAAATGGGGGAGCCCAGAACTGTACACAGTATTCCTATTGTGGCCTCACCAGTGCAGAATGGAGGTGGAGAATGACCTCCTTCAACCTACTGGCCACACTTTTCCCTACACAGCCCAGAATTCCATTGGCCTTCTTGGCAACAAGGGCACATCACTATCTCATGGATAGTTTACTGTCCACCAGGAGCCCTAGATCCTTCTCTTCAGAAGTGCTTTCCAGCAGGTCCTGTATTGGTGTCTGGCATTCTTCCTCCCTAGGCACAGGACCCTACACTTACCCATTTTGAACCTCATGAGATTCTCTGTGCCCAGCTCTCCAGCCTCTCCAGGTCATGC
>VZRU01013133.1:0-19597 GCA_013398155.1 Pedionomus torquatus
AGGTGTGACCCCTTGATGCTTTTCTGCTTCCCACCCTCCAGTGGGGCAAATAATGAAATTACCCGACCTTGGTTGTTCCAGCAATAATGATATCAAGGGCCTTTCTGCACCATCCCTTGGTGTAACCAGGTCTTATCACTGTGAGAGTGAACAGTTTCTGAAGAATGTGCTGTTAATTTCAGAGTTGAGTTCATTAGAAGAGGCCCAGCTAAGAAAGTACAACTGTAAAAGAGAATGGTTCCTTTTACCTCAAACCAGGACACTCCTGTAGCCTGAAGCTCGCAAATCCATGCTCTTTCCTTCTTTTTATACATGTAATGCATCCCTTAGTCTTTGCTATCATGCATCCTCTCTTTGGTTGTCTCTTCCATCATGTGTCTCTCCTGCATGAGGCAGAAGACAGTCGTTTATCTCAGCCATATGCTGAGCATATGTGGAAGCTTCAGGCATTGGGTTGGCTGTCTGTTCTTTTAAATGTTATTTCTGGCCATCTTCTGCATGGCACGTCCTTCTCTTGCAGCACTGGAGCATCTTGCGTGCCCAAACAGTTGCCCTGACAGTCAGGGGGAAGGGAGGCATATTCCAGAGGTGAGGGATTCACCGAGCTCAGGGCTGTGGCTGAGCCCTGGGTCTGGTAAAACCCACCACCACCATCTGGGGTCTTCCTGAAGGTGAGTCCTGGCAAGAGCAGGCTTCTCCAGCAGGTTCATGGCAGTTTTTGCACTTCCATTATTGACAAGCACTGGTGGGAGGAGGCACATGCCCTCTCACGTGGTAGGACCACGGATGGACATTTCTACAGCCTCCAGGCAGGGCAGGTCTGTGAGCAGAGACCCCATGAGCAGGAGAGGCAGCTCATTTACAGGAAGACAGGTCTTAGAAGGAGCAAAGGTGATTTAAAAGCTGGCTAGAGGGAAAGCACGCTAAAGAGAAAGGGGACTGGAGTTCAGTTACAACGAGATGGTGCAAAATTGCTTGGCAGATCATGCTGAGTGTGGTAATCAATAGTCCCTTGTAGGGAAGTTTGCAGCAAAGGAAAACATGCAGGGATCTGCCCAAGGCTTCATTCTAGTCAGTATTTGCAGCAATGAATGGTATGTTGACATTAAGAGCACTTACTCAAACGTTAACTTTAACTGAAGCTGGGAGAGAACATGGTGTGCTGCAGAGAACAGGCTCGGAATTTATAGTCATCCTGCAGCTGAGGCCACACACTGCAGCGGAGTGGGATGCTCTTCTCTAAAGATGCACCTAAGGTGGGAGATTTCATCAGAAATAACTGACAAGGCCAGGCAATGGAGCAATTTACAGAGATGTGGGGGTTCTGGAGGATCTAAAACTGAGTGTGAGCCAGCAGTGCTGGGCTAGTACAAAACCAGCCAGCATTTTGCCTTGTAGAAATAGGAATGCTCTCTGAGAGGCATGAAGTAAAGCCTTCAACTTTACAAGGAAATTATAAAGCCTCAGCTGGAATATTTTATCTTATTTGGACTCTACACTTCAGGAAAGATTAAAAACCAGTTGGAGGAAGCCCAGAAGAGAGTAGGAAAAATCATGGGAGAGATGGGAAACTTGGCCCATGGGCAGATGTTAGGAGACTGGGGCTGTCTGCCCTGGGAAAGCAGAGACGTGGACAGGGACATGAAAGTAGGCTTCAAACGCTGAAATGCTGCGGCAGGGAGGAGCGGTTTGCAATTCCTGTCGTCGCTAGAAGACCCAGTAACACACTTCAGTTGCAACGACAACAACTCTTAACTCTTCCTACCTTTCCAAGATAGTAAGTGTGGGAGTAGGGAGTTGCCTGGGAGCCTGTATCACTGGAAGTCTCTAATAGCAGGTTACACAAAACTGTGAAAAATCACGTTAGCCTTGTTTTGCGGTACAGCAGGGACAAAATGACTTCCTGAAATCCCTGTCGGGCCTGTTTTGTCAGTGTATGAAGCCTAAGCTGTGTGAAAAATATTTATCAATGATGGGGATGACGAATGTCTGGGACTCTCATGGGAGTTGTTCTTTATTTGCTATCTTTGCGTTTCCCCCATTTTTACATATGTCACATCTTACTGTGTCGCAGGCTGGTGTCATTCAACTGCTGGTTTGCTTTTGCTGGTTGTCTAAGTTACAGGATGTTAATGGTTGTTCAGAGGAACATTTACCGTGGTTCATTTCTTGTGCGCCTACAAGCACCTGTGCTGAATGTTCCTGCTGTGCTTTGGAACAGACCCTGTCCCTCCCTGCACAAAGCCTTTGAAGGCAGTCAGCGAGCAAAAGCCATACGAGTTTTGGCTGTAGTGGGGCTCTGTGTTGCCCCCCAGCTGAACCCTTTGTGTAGTTCTGCTCCCTCCTGAAAATAGGAGGTGTTGAGTGTCCGGTCCATCCGACAAATTGCCTTTCTGAAGATGCTGGCACTGCCCACCTCTGCTTCACCATTTGCTTCTTTCCTCACATGGTTCAAAAGCCTTTTTTTTTTTTTTTTTTAATTAAGTTTTTTCCTCTTCATGCTTGAGCAATTCAGAGATAGAAACTCAAGTATGCATCCCCAGTCCTGGGGAGGGGAAATAGGATTTTAGGGCTAAGTAACATCTGAATTCTTTTGAGCCTTCAAAATACAACAGAACTTTTCCCTTGCTGAGACACTAATGCTCTTTTCAGCTCTTTCTGGTGGTTAGTGTTTTGATTATCTGCCTGTGCTAGTCATAGACCTTCTCTGACCATAGTAGTATTTCCACCCTGTTGTTCTGTAATCTAATTTTCAGTTTTCAACCTGAAAAAAAACAAAGAAATTAGTGCTTTACTGGAAAGAAACAGAATTTATGAGACAGTGTTCTTGTGTGGAAAAAAAGTTGTTACAAAAATCTGTAATGAAAGAATTGGGGTAACTCTGTAGGGAATAAGCAGATGTGCACAGGTAAGTGAGCCAGCCGAAAAAGACAGGACATTCCTGTCTATCTCCACTCGATGGCCCAACCAGATACAGAGATTTGACATTTGAAGCGGGTTGGACTCAGTCCTGAAACCATTTGAAAGGCCTCTGACCCACCAAAGGTCTGCAGAACAAAGCCCAAGAGGAATGCAATACACGTACAATTTGTTTTCAGAACATGATCTGCAGTGGGAAGGTTGAGTCTGCATCAGCCACGTTACAGTCAGGATGCTGGGCATCTACCTTTCGCAACATCTGGAGACATCCAAACTTGTCATGTCAAAATATAAGAAAGAGGAGAGAGATGGCAAGCTACTCTGGAGAGATCCTTCTCTGGAGTAGTCACAATCCTTATTTTGCATCGTTAACTCTGCAAGGAGTCCTCTGCTGTCTGGAAGGATAAGTCAGGGTATTTCCCCTGGGACTCAAAAGGTTAAGTGCATGTTCATGCTCTCTGCTTAGAATCAAAATGGCAGCAAGGAAAGATGATAAACTGGAAAGGAGTGTGTCCAACAGAGTGCATGGCTGTCAGGGTGCCCATCAGAGTCCTTGGCAGTGGCTGGACTCGAGGATGCTCACTCTTGTGCTCTTAGATAGGTTTTCACCATCCCTACCACCATCTCAGTAGGGCAGAGTTTTATTTGCCTGAGAAGTACCACCTGCAAGGAGGACCACACCATTTGAACAGGATCTTCCAGCATCACCATTTATCCATGGAGCGAAATAATTGTCTTTTCATTTTAATTGTCTTCCTGATGTAGGTGTCTAAAATAGCTGATGTCAGCTACACCATGTAAGTGCCAGTCTCTCTTCACTGACTCTTATGAGAGCTCCCTTGGCAGTCCTGACTCCAGAGGCAGGTAAAGTTGGCTTAGTGAATCTGAGCTACGACTGAAAAGCTTAAAAAATGTCCTCCTTTTCCTTGCATGGGATTAGTGCTCCTTAATCCTCCCACTGGCAGCCCAGAAAGTCAACTGGCTTTCTCCTGGGCTGCATCAAAAGAAGCGTGACCAGCAGGTTGATTCTCCCCCTCTTTCTGTGCTCGTGAGACCCCACCTGGAGTCCTGTGTCCAGCTCTGGAGTCCTCAACAGAGAAAGGACAGGGACCTGTTAGAACGGTCCAACGGAGGGCCACCAAGATGATTAGAGGGCTGGAGCCCCTCTGCTGTGAGCTCAGGCTGAGGGAGCTGGGGCTGTTCAGCCTGGAGAAGAGAAGGCTCCGGGGAGACCCTATAGCAGCCTTCCAGGATCTGAAGGGAGCTCCAGGAGAGCAGGAGAGGGACTCTTGGTAAGGGAGTGGAGGGACAGGACAAGGGGCAAGTGTCTTAAATTGGGAGAGGGGAGATTTAGATTAGATTTTAGGAAGAAATTCTTTGCTGTGAGGGTGGTGAGGCACTGGAAGAGGTTGCCCAGCGAAGCTGTGGCTGCCCCATCCCTGGAGGGGTTCAAGGCCAGGCTGGATGGGGCTTGGAGCAACCTGGTGTGGTGGGAGGTGTCCCTGCTCGTGGCAGGGGGTTGGAACTTTAAGGTCCCTTCCAGCTCTACCCATTCTATGATTCTGTGGCATCAGCAGGGAGGGCTGTGCAGGGACACCATCAGGTCATACAGTGGGACCACATCCCTTCACACCCAAAATGCCCACTCTGGCTTTCCTCCCCAGCAGTGCCCAGGATGCGCAGGACATCTGTGGAATGCTGCACCCCGTCTGTACACTTAGTTCCTGCAGCTGTTGCAAATAGCCTGGCACATTGGCACACACACACCCCCCACCGTGCCCGCTCACACTGCAGAGGGATGGCGCTTGGTGGGCCTTTGGAGGTCCCTTCCAGCCTGGATGATTCCGTGATTTGGTGTCTGAAGAGCTGCCGTATTCCTGGGCGTTATGTGAACGGCAGCAGCTGGCAGACCAGGCCAACAACTCTGCAAATCTCACCAAGGCAAAAATACTTATCCAGGGGCAGGAAGCCTTGACAGGTTTACGAAATATCAGAAATATGACCTGTGGGCATAGTAATGGGTGAGGAAAGAAATACGTCCTTAGTTACCTTCAGTGCACAAGTACTAAGAAAAACCCTGGAGCCCACGTGGGGCTGGCAGGAGGACAGTGGTAAGGAGAGGCAGGCTCTGCAAGAGCATCTTCAGCGATGTCCCAGGAGGGAGAACACACTTTGCCTCATTCGAGGTAGCCCCAGCACATGGCTTAGAGCTGGCCAGAGCTGCAGCTCAGTGTTACAAAGCCATAAGCCCCACAGAAAGCTTTTCTACGTGCTAGAAACTACTAGGTTTGAGCTGAAAAAAAAAAATGCATTTATGCATGCAGTACTCACAGGTTTGATTCAGCAGATTGAGGGGAAAAGCTTTTCTGCTGTTGGAGCAATGAATGAGAGACCAGTGATTACTTTGAGGAGTAACTCTGAGGGTGGGAAGGTCCTTTCCAGACCTGCAGTACTGGTTGTTCCTCAACAGTCTGTACAATACTACTCTGCCTTGGATTGGTTTTTAGATGTTAAGATCTCCCACTAGCCCGTGTTTGGCTATCTCTGTAGCCAGGCTTTCCCAGTTTCTCCAGTCTCAGCATGACTACCCACAGCCCCTGGCATTACTGCACACCCCTAGGACATCTGTGCTGTCCCGTGCCCAATGTGTGTGCCAAGGAAGAGGAATTGGCTGGCTGAAGTGTGTAAGCAGCCCAAACCCCTTGTCCCCAGCTCCTGAACCTCCTGCTGCCCCTGCAGGGGACACCTGGGCGCTTGTGACTCTGGATGGGGAGAGCATGGTCTGGAAGCCACTCTCTCTGTGCAACACACCCCCTCATGTACAGAACATGGATCTTTCTCAGTGGCCCAGGGGGTTTGTAGGGGTGGCTGCTTCTGCGTCCCGGGGCTGGGCAGGTTGGGTGCAGCTTGGGGTGATGGCAGCTGGTGGACTGAGGGAGAAGGAGGGTCTGTGCATCCCAAGATGGATGAGTTTAGGGTTCCTCTTGGCAGGCAGGGAGAGAATAAAGTGTAGGAGGACTGGAGAAAGCATAAAACACTCTTGTGCACAGCTTCCATGCCTCTTCTGAACCAGCCTGGCTGCCCATCAAATTCCTTTATGTGCTTCAGAAGAAATATGAACACAGGCTTTTTGTTGTTTTGCTTCACCAGAACTGTGCAAACAGTGGTGGGCTCCATCCCTCACGGCCAGCTGTCCATCTGCACTGTTCTTGGGCTCACAGATCAGCTCTAGTTTTGACCTGTTTAGAGAAACATGAAATAAGGCTTCAGTTTGTGGCCTTGCTATTTCAAGGGGCTGGCTCAAATCCCAGCGTGATAAATTCCCCGGTGCTTTATGCATCCATCGCTGTCTGTGACTGATGTGAGGGGTTGTTGTGCGTGAAGTAAAGCCAGTAAGCATCCACGTGAAGTGCTGTAGGCTCTGTTGGCCCCTGGGGGCCTGTGTCCATTTCACCACTGGGCTCAGATTGCCTGTACCTGGCTGTGGATGGGGGGGTGTCCCCGTCTGTTCCCTTCCCAAGACGGGTGCCATTATGGCAAGTCAGCAAGAAGCTCTGTTGTTCTGCTGGAATTTCAAGAAATAAATGTCCTCAGCCTGGTCTGGGTTGCAAAATCGCTCTGTGTGAAGCTTTCAAAACCTTTTAAGTATATGAGCTGTTGGGAAGACTGTCAGTAGGAGGAAACCCTGTCTGGGAGAGAGGGAAGTAAACAGAGTGCTGACATTTCAACCCCGAGCACATCTGTAAAGCTTGTGGGTTTTTTGGAGGCAGGTAAAGGTAAGGTGAAATAATTTCTGCCCTGGATATTTCCTACCTGTCAGTCACTGGGAAATAACTATTTTTATAGTCTTGCTGCTGTTTTGGGGGGTTGGCAGCAGGCTTCTAGCTGGTATATTCAGAGCCCAGAGGAAGGAAGACAGCAGTGTTCTGCCCTGCCGGCATTTCTTTACAATGCTTCATGCTGGGCTCAGGCAGTCTCAGGACTGCTGGCAACTTCATGCAGTTTACTACTGCAGAGCCTCTACCCTTCTCAGGACTACACTGGCATCGTCTGAAATGAATGTATAGTTCTGAAGTCATTCACTATTACAACATTTTCATACCAATAATAATTGTAGTTCTGTGTTGTGATTGCAAAGGAGAGGAGACATGAGTCTGGGTGCAAGTGACGGGTAAGGACATAAAGACACGGGGTGGGATGGGCAAATGAAGGGGCAGAGAAGGTAAGAAGCAATCAGGGTGAGAGGGTGGAGATGCTATCCAGTCTCTGAAGGCATCAAGAACTGTGTGCTTCACAAAGCCTCCTAAAACCATCTTCTGGGCACAGACAAACTATCTTTAAGAAAACTGGGGTGAGCAATCTCCTCTGCATTGACATCCTGTGAATCCTCTTTTCACATGGGAGGCTGTGGACTGATTCGGTGCTGGCAGAGCTGCAGAAACTGCACATACCCTGGGCTGTGGCAGAACATGGGAAAGTTTCCAGGCAGCTGGGCAGGGGGGACCTTGATGTGTTCTCTGACAGAGGAGCCTTGGGATCACACTGCCACGCCAAGTTCAAAAGTACTGTGCCCAGACCGCACAGCTACTATGCAGTTAACCATACGGTTGCTCAGTGTCTCTGGGAGTGGTTTACAACTGTGTGTGGGTGGAAGATTCAGCAGGAAAATATTTGATTATGCTGAAGAAATTCTCTGATGTGCTGCAGCTGTAATACCTCTTGCATTAGTCAAACAATAGCACTCCAGCTACCTTGTCCATCGCGTTAAAGATGCCATGTACGTGTGACACAAGAGTGCATGTGGCTTGCTGCCACCGTACGTTCTCAGCTGAGGTCAGCCTTTCGTGGTGTGTCCTTGTTTCCAGGCTTTTCTTGTCTGAGATGTTATGTCCTTCCTGTTTACTTGAACAGCTTTCTCTCTCCTGGAAAGTAGAAATTCTGCTTTCTCGTTATCTTGATCCCAATTAAGGTGCCATGTCACAAACATCATTAGTAAAAAGCCACCTGCAGCAAAAACAGCAAGTTCTGGGTCACAGACTGTCAGAGAATCCTGAAATGTGTAGCTGTAAGCGGTTCTTTCACTGAAATGAATCTCAAGTCCAGCAGTTCAGAGTGCTATGAAAAATTTCTTGATTTGCTTGAAAAAATATGTATCACCTAATATCTTCCTGGTACAACCAGCCAACTTTTCTATTTCTGTTCTCCTGAGTACCTGTCCCCGCTTATCTTGATTTACCCTTCAGCATTTTTCCAGTGAAGTTCCTAACCCCAAGCAAGTCACTGATGCTACTGTGCAGCGCTGCAACCTGCAGCCTGCCTGCTGACCCCAGGAACGGCAGGAACAGCAGATCCTTTTCTCTAGCTAGCACCCAAAAGAGCTGAAAACTCAGTGCCATAAACACATTGCATTTCCCTTGGAAAACTAGTCTTTGGGAATCTTAAGCAGCTACTGAACAGCTGTGTTCTTTCCACCTAGCAGGGTGCTGTCTGTGTCTCCAAAGTGAATTTCCAAGGACACCAATATCTACTAAACCATCATGGTCTGAGTGGTTAAGTGCTGACATGTCTAAGTCTCATTGGAGTCATAGAATCATAGACTCATAGAATGGTTAGAGTTGGAAGGGACCTTAGAGATCATCCAGTTCCAACCCCCCTGCCCTGGGCAGGGACACCTCCCACCACACCAGGTTGCTCCAAGCCCCATCCAGCCTGGCCTTGAACCCCTCCAGGGATGGGGCAGCCACAGTTTCTCTGGGCAACCTGGGCCAGGGTCTCACCACCCTCACAGCAAAGTTCTTCTAAGATCTAATCTAAATTTCCCCTCTTCCAATTTAAAACCGTTATCCCTTGTCCTGTTGCTTCCCTCCTTGACAGAGTCCCTCTCCTGCTCTCCTGGACCTCCCTTCAGATCCTGGAAGGCTGCTCTAAGGTCTCCCCGGAGCCTTCTCTTCTCCAGGCTGAACAGCCCCAGCTCCCTCAGCCTGTCCTCACAGCAGAGGGGCTCCAGCCCTCTCAGCATCTTGGTGGCCCTCCTCTGGACCCGTTCCACCAGGTCCATGTCCTTTCTCTGTTGAGGACTCCAGAGCTGGACACAGGACTCCAGGTGGGGTCTCAGGAGCGCAGAGCAGAGGGGCAGAATCCCCCCCTGTCCCTGCTGGTCACGCTGCTTTTGCTGCAGCCCAGGCTGGGGTTGGCTTTCTGGGCTGCCAGCGCACACTGCCGGCTCCTGGGGAGCTTCTCCTCCAGGAGCACTGCCCAGTCCTTCTCTATGAGTACGTTCAAGGACACCAATAACAGCTGGTCTTTATGTAACTTTCACTCCAACCTTTACCAAATCTTGAACCCTCTATTTTCAGAGAATAAACAAGACTTACTTTGTCTTTGCTTGGTTAGAAAGCAGCCTCAAAGTGTTGAGACCGTGGCATTTCTTGGAGAGGTGACCCAGTATTTCATCCAGATAGGCATGTTCCTGGAGCTCCTGGCCAGCACACCTTGTCATGTCCCTGAAAGCCAGGGTGCGCATATCAACCCCTGGGGATGCATTAGAGGGGCTTGCCCCTTGAAGACAACCGGTATTGCGATGCTGGAAAGCTGTGAGGAAATTCATCACTTGCAGACAAATGTTGACTCTGCTGAAGTACTTGCTAGACCTGAAGTGAGAGATCAGTGGATGGAAGGGCTATAACCACAATCTACTCTAGCACTTCCTTTGCCTAATATTTTTCCATCTTTCTGAGTCAGCTGAGGACCTTGGAAGGATTTAGTCTGTGGGTTAAGTATTTTCTTTCATATCTCATCACCTATGGTCAACACCTACTCTAAACTTACAAACTGCAGTAAGTCATCTGTGGGGACACCTAAGATTTGTCAAGCATTTGAAATTCCTGTTTTTTCTCATACAGATAAAACCTTTTAGTGGCAGTTTCCCTCTGATACAGGATGCCCTAGCTTAAGGGTGGTATAGAAACCTGGCCTGGTAAAGTCACCTAAAACCTAGGGGAAAAAGTGTGTCCCAGAAAGTGCTGGAAATAACGTTATTATCATTACTGAGCCTGCAATGAAGGGCTTAGGAGCACGATCCAGATGCCAGAGCTCATTCTGAAAGATCAAGACTATTGTCAGCAGCTTTTCCCATGCTGTTGTGGTAGCGACAGCCACCCTATAACCTCAACATATGGACAGAAGATTTCAACAACTCTTGGATGGTGCCTGTGTCCGTAATGCCTTTTTGAGGCCAAGGATAACAGCTGTGTGCCAGCCTCAGTCTCTTCTTTATTGAGCTGGATTTCAGTTCTGGGATGGAGCTGGATTTCGGTTCTGAAACTGCAGCTCCTGATGAACTAGTTCATGCGCTGCACGGTGCTCTGCTTCCAGCCCGCGTGGGACTGAACCTCGTGGTCTGTGCAGGTGCAGAGAGATTTCCACCTGTCCTGCTTTTCTTGGCTCTTTTCGTTGGGTATGAGGATGGAAGTAAAGCTCAGGGTCCTGGGAAGAAGTGGAGAAGTGCACTTGCTGGAGAAGTGCAAGGTGAGGACACTGTGTAGAGGACCATGCTGCAGTTCAGAGGCTCACGCGTGGGCTGGCTGGGCCTGTTGCTGTAGGTGACCCATACGGGGTTCAGTACTGCAGGGCTCACTGGGCCGAAACTTTGGAGCACAAAGACGAGCGAGCTGCTGTGCTGAATCAGGAGAGTCCTCAGAGTCTGGTCTGCAGGAGATCCGGAGGGGAGAGCCAGGACAGTTCTGCCTGGTCTGGCGCCAGGTCTGTGACCTGCCGCGGTGGCGAGACCTCCTCATTCCAGCAAAACAAAATCTTCTTGTGCTACACGTTCCTCCACGGAATAGGAGGAGAACATTGCCATTGTGCTCTCCTTCACCCACTCCTGCCTCTGAAGTTCTGAATGGTTTGCTCCAGTCTCGGAGCATTTTAAGTGATTCCCCCTCCTTATGTGCACAAACCCACACACTCCCCCTCCCTGTCCTTTGGGTTGTTCTCTCCTACACACAATAGCAAGAAATGAAATGCCATGAAACCCTTTCTGATTCATCCCCACAAACGTGGGGAAGATCTTAGCCAGGAAGGGGAGATAAGGTGCGAGAGCACGGACAGGCGAGATGAGGTTTGCTTCCAGCGAAGCCAGCACGGTGGCTTCCAGCAGCCTGGGGAGTGCACTATTGCACTGCTAAAGGAAACCAAAGCAGGGCTGTTTGCACTCCCTTCAGCTCACAGGTCCACTTGGCACTTTGGGGAGCCATGGACAGGCCATGAAACCTTGCTGAAAGCCTATGGAGATGCAGTGGAGTAGGAAAGGAAGGCTGAAGGTTTGCAAACTGTCTGCACATACAGGCAATTCCTGTGTGCCACAGTCAAGAGGCACATAGCAATCAATCTTTTTGAATCCAAAAAAGATGAAGTAAGACCATGGGGTCTGTTCTACTGTACTGCAGATATCACTTTTAATTCTACATGTTTTCAGGAACAGCTTGCAGGGTTTCTTCTTGTGGCATTGAGGAGGAGTATATTCTGTTGCTGTTCTTCATCCTCGTCTGAGTGACCTGTGCACAGCTTCATGGTACTCAGGGCAAAAGCTGGGTTTGGAGCTGCTCAGCATGAGAAATTTATTGCTGTTAAAACCAAAACAAACTCCAAGCCTATTTATAAAGACATGAGATAGCACTAGTGCTTGGGTGATGTGTTGTAGCTGCTACAGATCCTTAAGACCAGGGAAAGCTCCTGCACAGAAAGCAGATAGAATCATAGAATCATAGAATGGTTAGAGCTGGAAAGGACCTTGAAGATCATTGTGTTCCAACCCCCCTGCCCTGGGCAGGGACACCTCCCACCACACCAGGTTGCTCAAAGCCCCATCCAGCCTGGCCTTAAATACTTCCAGGGATGGGGCATCCACAGCCTCCCTGGGCAGCCTGTTCCAGTGCCTCACCACCCTCCCAGCAAAGAACTTTTTCCTAATATCCAATCTCAATCTCCCCTCTTCCAGTTTAAAACCATTACCCCTTGTCCTGTCACTCCACTCCCTGACCAAGAGTCCCTCTCCAGCTCTCCTGGAGCTCCCTTCAGATCCTGGAAGGCTGCTATAGGGTCTCCCCGGAGCCTTCTCTTCTCCAGGCTGAACAGCCCCAGCTCCCTCAGCCTGTCCTCACAGCAGAGGTGCTCCATCCCTCTAATCATCTTGGTGGCCCTCCGCTGGACCCATTCTAACAGTTCTATTATTAACAGTTCTGTATAATAGATGCAGAGGTCCTCGGGCTTGCTCACCCCATTCTCATAGTTTGGCCAATGGAACTATGAAGCATTTAGCTCCTAAGATAGCACTACAAGTGACACCATGCAGAGGTGCTAAACCCATTCCTGAAAGCAATATGAGCACACGCAGCAGGGCTTATGCTGGACCTTAAAGCCCTGATGTTTCCTGATGCTGTATGTTCAGACTGGAAAGCAGCTGCTTTGACCTCAGATTGCTACTGGATTCATGGAGAAGGGACACAGAATTCCTTCTTCAGCTACTACACTTTGATCACAACGATCATCTGCATCAGGACCTCCTCAGAAGCTGTGGTTCTGGACTAACATGACACCCCAGAATGTGACGGCTTTCATCATGTTGTTTCTCCTTCTGCCAAACAGATGCAAAGTGAACTTTCTTTCCCCAAACACCACAGGTTCCTGCTTTCCTTTGAGAGGAAATGCTTAACCACATCTGTGAAAACCCTCTTTGGCTCTGTTGGCACATACAGCTTGAGTCTTGTAACTGTTTCTCCTCTCACTACCTCATTTCAGTTTGAACAAGTGGCTTCCTACTGCCCTGCTCCTCAGTAACCAATTTCCAGATGTGGAACTTCTTCCTGTTCTCAGACCTCCTTCGCAGTCCAGAGAGTGACAAGGAAACTACTGATTATTCCTTCCCCTCATTGGCTAATTAGAGTAATTAACATGTGGCTGATAAGGGAGGACAGAACTTGTTGGTGGGGATCTGCCAGTGCTAAATTGCAGTCTCACAGAGTGCAAGGTTTGAACTTGATTTCCACATCCCCTCTGGAAAATTGGGTGGGATATAAAATCTTGCACAGTATTTGATCTGTTCCTAATAGCAGTGATCATTGTTTTACCCCAGTGTAACAAGTAACCTTTAGATTTTCAAGGCACCAGGATCCAAGGCTGCATTGGGTATTCCCAGCCGGTTTGGCTGTATCCAGCAGGGTGTTAGCTCTCACCAAGACTTTTCTGTGTAGTTGTGGGGGAAAAAATCACCCCTCCCGCTCCGTTCACTCTTAATAATGACCAAACTGCAGAGAAATGTGTAACATTACAGTGTTACCTTGGAAAAGGGAGTTGCTTCCAGTAGATGGCATTACAGCAGTGTGGTCTTGATGGAGGTGAGTTCCTCTCCCTGCTTGGATTGCTGGAATAATCCATTTTCTTTTCTGCTAGCCCTCAAAATAAAATGTGGTTAAAAACATTCGTGTTCTTTTCATTTCCTACACAATAAAGATGCCATTTCTATTTTATGCATTCTTATAGGTTTCTTTTTTGTTGTTGTTATTTTTCAAAGTGCATATCTCCATATTCACTTTATTTTAGGCAATTTGTCAAGACACTGAGTGTTTTGGATTGTAGTCACAAGTATGCTAACCACTGGGCACTGCTCTTTCTTGTATAAAATTTCTGCCCTCGAGTTATGAATCTGAGCATTCTGTATGTTGGAGGGGAAGAATTGGGCACTTCACACCAGCTCCACAGCAACCAGCAGGCAAAGAAGAGACCAGTCACAAGAAGCAGCTGGTAATTTTAATTGATTAATTGAATTTCAAATATATTAGGTTTTTAGCTACATTCCTCTGTGCCGTCTCAAAAATGCAAAAATACTGTAAACAGACAAGCCAAATAGGAAGGTAGCTCTTCTTACTGATAACATCAGTCTGTTCTGTCAAAAACATGTTAAGGTTTGGGCATAACATGAGTGGACATCACATCCCCTCCACACAGATCTCCAAAAGTCATTCTTTAAAACATTTGTCTTCAAGTCAACTCACATTATTCATTAATCATCAGTTTACCAAAAAAAAAAAAAAAAAAAAGAAAGAAAGAGAAGGAAACGTGGGTAGCATATTCTGTTGTTTACCTTTGCATTACCAGAAATGTAAATTAGAATTTGTCTTTAATTAACTGTGCACTTGTGTATGTTAAGCCAAGACAAGCTGACTCATAAAAGACACCTCTTAGCATTTGATTTTCCTCCTGTGAAGCTGAAACACATTGCAATTCTTCCTCATTGACCTAGCATGGAATTTATTAACTTACTACCCAATTCACAAAAAGCTGAGCAAAATTTAAATACTTCCCCATGATTCATCGAAGTTTCTTGTCCACCAGGTTTTGTATTTGCAAGGAAAAGAAAAGCTCGGAGTATTTTTCTTTGGAAGCCTAAGTGTGCCGTGGCTTGGGGTGACGAGCAGCAAGGGGGAAGCAGGATGTGTCTCAAGGGTCTGGGTATCACAGGTTTGGGGGATGGGACCTTCCCCACTTGGGATCCATAATCCTGAGGCCTTTCCTAAAATGAGGGACCTAATGCAACCCTTGTAGACATCTGAACGTGTATATATGGGCACAAATGTAGGACAACAAAGATGATGGAGGGATTGGAGCATCTCCCTGATGAGGAAAGGCTGAGAGAGCTGGGACTCTTGAGCCTGGAGAAGAGAAGACTGAGGGGAGACCTTATCAATGCTCACAAGGATCTGAAGGGTGGGTTGAAGGAGGATGGAGCTGGACGCTTCTCAGTGGTTCCCAGGGACAGGATGAGGGGTAACGGGCACAAGCTGGAACACGGGAAGTTCCATTCAAAGATGAGGAAAAACTTTCTGGTGAGGGTGGCAGAGCCCTGGCAGAAGCTGCCCAGGGAGGGTGTGGAGTCCCCTGCTCTGGAGACCTTCAAGCCCCACCTGGATGCAATCCTAAGGGATGTGCTCTGGGCAGCCCTGCTTTATCAGGGGAGTGGGACTGGGTGATCTCAAGAAGTCACTTCCAACCCTGACAATTCCCTGATTCCATGAAATGTATACATAAAGACTGATAAAACAGGACTCCCTTTTTTTCCCAACAGGCCTTTTCTGGTTCTCAAAGCCTGTTGGCACCCGGCTGGTGCTTGGCCCAGCACTCTCCTGGGACAGGAGGACCTTTGTGTGCTGGTGGAAGCAGTGAACCCCCAGCTGATGCTTCCAAGGGTTTTCCCAGCCTCTCTTGCTCTATCACCGCTTGACCACCCTCATCCAGAAACCTGAGATGCAGGATTTCAGGCTTTGGCGGGGTTAGATGGCCGTCGGTGGGCATTTGGGGAATGCCGGTTTCAAACAAAGTGGCCAAAGTAGCCCTTTGACTTGATGACACTACTTGCCTTATTTCCTTATTTGATATTGGTAGGCAGGCAGTATTTTTCATTTTCTTTGGTACCAATATGTTTATTGGAAAAGAATGGTGGCTTGGGCTTTCTAGCTAGACTTCTGCAGAAGTTGCTGTTCAAAGTCTGCTGTCTGCTCTTTGCAGCTCTTACAGTTTTTGGCAATTATTCTTCTGTATTGCACATGGTCAAAAATAATTTTCCATTTGTTGGGCAAATGGGCAGAGTGGCAAAAACTGAGAGGGGGAAAAGCAGCAGCAGTCTTTTGTGTATTAAAAGTGGTGTGACGTGCATTTGCCCATCCCACCTGCTAAAGAATCCCAGTGGATAAAAGGCAAATTTGCCAGGGGAAAAAAAAAAGCTATTGCTTTTTTGAAGGGAAAAAAAAAATGCTATGGTCTGTGTATGTGTCATTAAACCCACATCTCTGAGTCATTCACAGCTGTCATTGGTGTGGAGAGGCGCGGCGAGGGCACTGCCACTACTGGGTCCTTGCTCCCCAGGGTAAGGATCACGTCTGGTCCTGCTGTGGGGGAGAACCCTGGGCTGGGCTTGGTTCAGCTCCACCTGGAGAGGCTGGGCAGATGCTACAGCAGCTCACAGGCACTGAGAGATCTCTGCCGTATCTCTACTTTCTTGCTGAGCATGGCCCTGGGACCGACCTGCACTGGTGTAGCTCCCAGTCTGCTCTGTGTCCACCATCCCAGCTGGCTGCCAAGGGAGCCAGGGCTGGGGAGCAACAGCAGAAAGAGACGGGTGTGAGATGGAGAGTGCTGAGAACCTGGTTCAGAGAACACTGAGGGTCAGACCCGTTTGTAGGTGTGTAATAGATATTAACTCCGGTGTGTGTGCAAGGCCTCCATCACCCTTACTTGATGTTTCCCTCCAACAGAAACAACCTGGGAGCGGCCAAGCAGTGTGCCTGGGACTCCAAAGAGCCCTGTGTCACAGAAGAGTTCTGCAGGTACTGTGCCTGACCAAAGGTGAATCTCCTTCTCTACCATGCAGCAGAGCAAAGGAAAACGCTGCGACTGCATGGGCTGTACACTTACTGTACACAGTCATGGGAGTGTGGCAGAGTATGTACATGGTGGGGCTTTCCCTTCTGATACATCTTCAAAGAATGCTATGGTGGTTTGGGTTGGAAGGGACCTTGAAAATCACCTCGTTCCAACCCCCTGCCATGGGCAGGGACACCTCCCACCACACCAGGTTGCTCAAAGCACCATCCAGCCTGGCCTTGAACACTTCTTGCCTGTTGTTTGCCTACTGATGCATCTTCTGCTGGTTGTCTGAAGCATCTGCTTAGAGCTGAGGTCGCTCCTTCCCTGAAGTGCAGAAGCAGGCAGTGGCCTAGGGACCACCACGGTGGCCGGCTCCAGCAGAGGCTCCGACAGGCTGCCATTCCCAGCCTGGTGTCTGCCGGGTCAGGGGAAGCAAAGAGCTGCAGAAGGTGGGCTGGCTGCAGCTCTTCCACACAGAGCACATGGGACAAGGAAGCATTTTAGCGTGTGGTGGCTACAGGGCTGACCACCTCTGTCTGGACTGGAAGTCACAGGGAATTCAGTAAGAGAGTGTAACAGCGTAACTACTGAAAAGCTTTGGGTACTGCAGAAAGACAAAGCAAAGCAAAAATTACTCTAGAATAAAAAGGGTTAAACGTAAAGGCCACTGCTGCCAGCTGACTGTAAATAATGCGGTCTTGAGGATATTTTTCATATCACTTTTTCGAACTGATGCCCCTCTTCATGGGCACAGCTGAGCGGGAAGTGTGCTTGAAGGTTGCGCATTTATTTGTGACCAGAGGATTTGGAACGCGGTTGAGTGTTTTGTTTTAACCCTACTTTGAGCATTCTTCTCTGCTCTGTATATTTCAAAAATAAAGCAACCTACAGCTGTGTACGTGGACCAGAAATATCTCACGAGATTCACTTTCTTTACATGAAAAGCCCATCTCCATTAAGCCGGGGCTTTTTACATAAGTGGTGGGTTGACCACAGCTGGATAGGTACCCTCCAAGCCACTCTATCACTCCGCTCCTCAGCTGGACAGAGGGAGAAAAATATGATGAAAGACTCATGGGTCAAGATAGGGACAAGGACATCACTCAGCAATTACTGTCACAGGCAAAACTAACTGGGAAAATTAATTTAACTTATTACAAATGAAACTGAAGGAGGGCAATGAGAAATAGAAACCAAATTTTAAAACACCTTTCCTCCACCCTTCCCTTCTTCCCAAGCTCAACGTGACGCCTCATTCCTCTACCTCCTTGCCCTCAGTGGTGCAGGGGGACAGGAATGGGGGTTGCAGTCAGTTCATCACACACTGTCTCGGCCGCTCTTTCCTCCTCAGGGGGAGGACTCCTCACACTCTTCCCCTGCTCCAGCATGGGGTCTCTCCCACGGGGTGCAATCCTTCAGGACCAGATTGCTCCAGTGTGGGTCCCCCATGAGGTCACAAGTCCTGCCAGCAAACCTGCTGCAGCATGGGCTCCTCTCTCCAGGGGTCCACAGCTCCAGCAGGAGCTCGGCGTGGGGTCACAGCCTCCTTTGGGCACCCCCCTGCCGCAGCATAGGGTCCTCCACAGGCTGCAGGTGGGTATCTGTTCCACCATGGACTGCCACGGGCTGCAGGGCAATATCTTTTCCACTGTGGACTTCCATGGGCTGCAGGGGGACAGATTGCCTCACCATGGTCTTCACCTTGGACTGCTGGGGAATCTCTGGTGCCTGAGGACCTCCTTCCCCTTCTTCGCAAACTGTGGTGTCTGCAGAGTTGTTTCTCTCAGATTATTACTACTCTTTTCTGACTGCTGCTGGTGTTGCGCGGGGGCTTTTCCCCCTTCTTAAATGTTACCACAGAGGCACTGGGCTCAGCCTTGGCCAGCAGCCAGTCTCCCTTGGCTCTATAGGACATGCAAGAAACCTCTAGCAGATTCTCGCAGAAGCCACCCTTGGAACCCCCCAGCCCCAGCCCCCCAATTACCAAAACCTTGCCACACAAACCCAATTCAACACTGCCCACTTCTTCAAACACATTGTTTTACCAAAAACTGCTCTGAGTTTGGGCATCTGTTTTTCTTGGCTTGCTCCGGCCCAGTAACTCCTGTCATTCCTCCTGCTAACTGCCTGCTGCAGGATCCCAAGGGCAGAGCGGTCCCATGGGATGAGCTTCTGTAGAGTCCAGTTGTGGGGTCTTTCCAGGTTGGAGCTGGCAGATCCCATTGCCAGCCTGTGGGGTGGGAAGAAGCTTCCATAGTTTCTTAGGCTGCAGGCAGCAAACATTGCTGACTTGAAAAAAAAAAAAGGCACTGTGATTTATATCTGTATATTCAATTATGTGATTAGTTTTTAAAACATGCAGTTATTCATTTGCTACCAGCAGCGAGCCTGCTAACTCTCCATCTGTTCTTACAGTGAATGGCTACCACATCTCCGGGACCCCGGTACACCAGCTTGACTCTGGACATATGAGCCTCCGAAAAGCCAGTGGGGACCCTCAGGTAAGTTTGGGGGGAAAAAGCCAAACAGTGGTATCCAAGAATAAACAGGTCTCCACTGAAGTACATTAGGAATTCCCCCAGAGCAGGAGGTCAAAAGGCATTTTCTCTTAGAAACTGTCCAATTAGATAGATTTGTTGCATCTAGCTAGTCTTTGTGTCCAACTGGCAAAACAGTACAAAATACCAAGGTACTCTGGATTTTTTTTTTTTGTCCTGTCACTCCTTCCTGAGAAACCCACCAGGCCACTTCAGTCCCTATTAACAGCCCTGCAGATTTTGCTGCTGCTCCAGCCTGAAGCCTGGGCCCGTCTCCAGCACACTCCTCTCTCTAGACTTGCACATTGCCCATGGCTCTATCTCACTGTACTTTCTTGCAGCCCCAGCTTTCCTTCCCGAAGACAGTATTCACAAAGAATTTGTCTGAAATGTTTTTCTCAATTACTTCATCTGTTCTTGCGTGCTATTTTCGTGGGCCCTTCTCTGAGCCTTACAGAGCCTGTGCCTCACCCATCTCATCACCCTGGGCAGGCGTTCAAGGCGCTGACCCACAGACAGCCTGTCTGATAGAATCATAGAATCATTCAGGTTGGAAAAGACCCTGGGCATCATCGAGTCCAACCATCAGCCCCCCTCTGCAAAGTTCTCCCCTACACCAGATCCCCCAAAACCACATCTAAATGACTCTGAAAAACATCCAGGGATGAGGACTTGACCCCCTCCCTGGGCAGCCTATTCCAGGGTCTGACCACTCTTTCTGG
>VZRU01013133.1:21879-32299 GCA_013398155.1 Pedionomus torquatus
GGGGACCGGGCTGGGGGAGAACGTCCCCGCCCGGGCTCGGCCCCGGGGGCTGCGCAGCCGGGGCGCCTTCCCCCGCCTGTTTTCCCCTCAAAAGGGCGTCGGGAGGTGTTTTTCCGCGCTGAGAGTGTCCAAGTGAAGATTTCTGATGGGAACTGCAGGCAGAGATTTTTCGCTTTCAGCAGGGGCTTCGTCTGACATTTGCTTTCAATATGAGTAATTAAGCAGAGCTGACTCACTTAGGATGTTCTCGGCGTTGTGTTTACAGACATCCATAGCTTTGGTGTGCCCGGTGATCTCATCTGGAACACAGTTTGCACTTCTGGGCTCCTCGGTGCAGGCCAGATGTTTAAAAATGGGAAGGAAATCAAAATAGATTAATGAAAGTGGCTGGGAATAGAGGGATGTATTTGAGAGGAAATAATAAGGCAGATAATTAGTGGTAGAACGGGAGGGAATGGCTTCAAGCTGACACAGGGTAGGTTTAGGCTGAACATTAGGGAAGAATTTTTCCCAGAAAGAGTGGTCAGACCCTGGAGGAGGTTGAGTCCCCATCCCTGGATGTGTTTCGGAGTCACTTAGATGTGGTTTGGGGGGATCTGGTGTAGGGGAGAACTTTGCAGAGTGGGGTTGGTGGCTGGACTCGGCGATCACAAGGGTCTTTCCAACCTGAATAATTCTATGATTCTATAAATGAACAGATACATGATTTGTAGTGATAAAATAGAGGCAATGTACGTGCTTACAGCTGTGGGCATTGGTGGGTATAAAACCCATGAGAACAAAAGGAATAATTCAGTACATCACTGTGAACTGTTCCTATGAGGAGGAGGTTGTTATATGTTGTCATGTCCAGCCTGTTGATTTATCCGTCCCCAGGTTTTTGGTGACAGGGATGAGGGTTCAAATGAGTACGTACAGGTGTCTCTGGCTGCGGTGCAGGTCAGTCATTGCCACGTATCTGAAGATACGTGCTGGAGAGGGGCACTTTGTCAGGAAGGGGAGTGATAGGAACAGGGATAATGGTTTTACATTGGAAGAGGGGAGATTTAGATTGGATATTAGGAAGAAATTCTTTCCTATGAGGGTGGTGAGATGCTGGCCCAGGTTGCCCAGAGAAGCTGTGGCTGCCCCATCCCTGGAGGGGTTCGAGGCCAGGCTGGATGGGGCTTGGAGCAGCCTGGGGTGGTGGGAGGTGTCCCTGCCCATGGCAGGGGGGTTGGCACTGGATGATCTTTAAGGTCCCTTCAAACTCTAACCATCCTATGATTCTATGAAAAAAAAAAAAAACAAACCTTCAACAGTTTCCTTAGTTATCAAAATCAATCATTACAAATGAAAAATGTTCTATTACTGTTACTTCACGGTATACCACCCTCTCAATAATTATAAATCTGTTGATTTGGGTGGGTTTGCCTGATGTCCTGGGGAATCCAGCTGCGGAGCTCCCAGGGCTGTGGTGGTGGGCTGGGAATGTGTCTGAGCCACCTCACCGACCCCTGCCCCGTGAGTTTGGGGACATCAGCAAACCATGGGCAAAACGTGGTCTCCAGAGGGATTAGGGGTGGGCTGGGGACAGGTGGCACTGGACTGCTCAAGGGTGACAGTGCTTGTGCTTCTGAAAACCTCCCTGTTTATGGGGTGAGGACGCAGGCTGTTCACCAAGGTGGTTTTCACTGCTATGTTTGCAGGCCCACATGCCATCTGGTAGCATCTGCAAAGCAAGACAGTGTGGCGTGTTATGTCAGGGTCACTTAGAGTGCGTTTCTCCAGCAGAAGTCTGAAGCTTTCAAGTACAATGCATTAGATGGACAAAACCAAGCTAATTTTAACAGCTGTTTGCTCCGAGCCATTGCCTGCATCAAGGAAGCATTGTGAAAAACAACATTCTCATGCAGAGTGTAAACTGTAAAGCAATGTAATTTTCCCCCTTGTCTCCTAGGAGGTTATATTTGTTCAGCAGCACTCAAGCTGACAGTAGGATGTTCTGGCTGACAGAGCTGCCGGGCACGTCCTTAGCTTGCTGTCAGATGGGTTTTCTTGGTCTGTAGCAGTGCTCAGTCAGAACCTCTTCTTGCAAGGGGGGAACTTTGTGATTAAATTTGGGGCGCTCAGTCCAGCAAACCTCACCCCAAACCGAAACCCTGCGATACACAAACTGTGTACATCAGGCAATGTCCAGCCTGACCAGCAGCTGCAGCCCAGCTCTCTGTTCCACCGCTTCAGCAGAGGGCTGGGAGGGAGTTTCTGTCTTCCCAGGAGTGCATCTGCCTCCTCTGCACACAAATACCATTTGGGAGCACAGCTTATGGAAATCCTGAAGGCAGGTGGGAGCTGGGCTATTTCTCATCTATATGCACCCAACAAGAAGAGGAGTGTAATGCTTTCTCTTTGGTGAATGAATGTTCACTGTGGTGTCCGTTTTCCTTGGAAGGGAAACCCCTGCTGGATTATACCAGAGGCCGTTATGAAACTGCTGCTTGCACAAATTATTGATGCTCACCCAGGAAGCAGCAGTGTGGGTCTGTGATCTGCACTGATTCTGTAGCGGGTGCACTCATTCGTTTGAGGCTGGACGGCTTGCTGTCTGGTTCCCAAAAAGCTGTCTGTGACCGTGAGTTGCTGTGGAAGCTGAAGCTCCTTTGCCAAAGGTTTAGGAGAGTTAAATGGAGAATACAGGGAGAAATACGGACACAGATATGACAGATCTGTGTCTCACTTGAAGGGCAAGAATCCTGTCTGATTGTGGAATCAGGGCATTTTCAGAGTTGAAAGGCACTTCTCGAGATCACCCAGTCCAGCTACCCTGCTCCAGCAGGATTGCCCAGAGCACATCACTCAGGACTGCATCCAGGCGGGGCTTGAAGGTCTCCAGAGAAGGGGAATCCACACTCTTCCAGGGCTCTGCCACCCTCACCCCAAAGAAGTTTTTCCTCATATTTTAATGGACCTTCCCATGCTCCAGGTTGTGCCTGTTGCCCCTCATCCTGTCACTGGGAACCACTGAGAAGAGTCCGGCTCCATCCTCCTTCAACCCACCCTTCAGATCCTTGTGAGCATGAAGGTCTCCCTCAGTCTTCTCTTCTCCAGGCCTAAGAGTCCCAGCTCTCTCAGCCTTTCCTCCTCAGGGAGATGCTCCAATCCCTCCATCATCCTTGTTGCCCTACACTGGACTCTCTCCAGTAGTTCCTTGTCTCTCTTAAACTGAACACAGTATTCCAGTTGTGGCCTCACCAGTGCAGCGTAGAGCTAGACATGACTTGGAAAATGCTGGCATTTGTATCCCGTGTGGTGGCCACAGAAATGGAGATGCACTGCAGATCGGAAGAGGGGCAGCCTGCATGCGGTGACGGGGTATTTTCTGCCACTGTGCTTTGTCTCACACGACGTGGTGAACAGGGGCTGCACATTCCGCACCCTTCTCCCTTCTGCCCTGTGACTGGCTGCACGGCAGGGACTCTCAGAGATCCCCTGCTTGGACAGGCACTGACCAAGTCATCTCTGCACCTTTCTCCAGGTAGGCTAAATGAAGAGGGCTTCTAAACATTTTTGGAATGTTCTTCTCTTTGAAATGGGAAGCCTATTGATTGAATTTGTTACCAGTCAGGACTTGGGTTGTCTGTTCTCTCTTTCTGTTGTACCGTAGCTGCAGCATCACTGTGCCCATGCTAAAACCGCACGCAAACTCATGGTGTTGAAACTACCTAGGCACCTCTAGACATTCCTGGGCTTCTCTGTCTTGAGTGAAAACTTCCCAAGCCTTTTTCTGTGCCTAAGCCCTTCTGACATCTCCTCCAGCTTCTGCATTTGGCTCTTCTGTGCGAAGGGTCCCATTTGTAAGGTGAACTCATTGCATCTAGTATCGTTGGCCGCTGTACTCCTCGAGTCTCAGCTGAAACTGTATTGCAGATATTGAAGTTAGGTGACCTGGCACAGCTGTGCTGTGTTTAAGGTGCATTGAACATGCGGAAATCACAATAAATCATCTGCATTTTTAAATTGAAGAAATTAAAGCAAGGCAACATCCTCACCAGTCTCTTCAGCACAGTGAGCTCACCCACTGTCTGCTTATTTATTTATATAGTGTCTTATGTAATAAACATGCAGTTGATTATCTAAGCCTTCATCAAATTATTACTGTTTTATTCATGTTGCTTGGCAGTGTCTCATTCACTGGTGAATGAGTGCTGGTAGCAACTTCAAAGCCTCCAGAGAGCTTTGAAATCCGTGAAATGAATGGACATGGCCAACCCGACAGAGTTTGTTGCTGCTCTGTGCTCTTTGCGCTCACCTGCCTCCCTCTCACTGTTCACTGTGTTGGTTTTTCATCTGGGACATCATCAAGAGCTGTCTACAACGTAAACAGCTCCTTTTGCCATCACTGCTGCTGTAGCCATGTGAAATCCAGCCGGGATATTTGGCTGTTAAGAGTATAATTGCTTTTGCTCATGATCACTATACAGGCAAAAGTATTTTAATCTGTATGTCGAGTATGGTACACAGCAGGCTTGTCAAGAGAAATCCATCAATTTGTGTTGTTCATCTGGTTTTCTTCTCCGTGCCCTGAGCCCTGTTGTCACCGTGTTTGTCACGGGGTGGCTGTGTACCTTCTCCTGGCTCCGATGATCTCACAGGGCTTTCGTGGTGCCACTCGTGTCCAGTGGCAGCTGGAAGGACAAGCTGCAGCTCTCCTGTGTGGTTGCTTAGCTTATCCTTGGAGGGCGCCTTGCTTGTCATTAATTGTGCCTCATTGCAAGCTGACAGCAGCCGTGATTTTTATTAGCAAAGAGACTAGATGAGGATTTAATATCGCGGTGAGGACGATAATGCAGGTGATAACGCCTTGTTTTCTCTTGAAGTTTTGTGACTCCATCATTAGCTGAGGTATGTGTTTTAATTGGTTTTCTTTCTTACTGACAATTACAGTTGTGCTAGTCAGCTTCTCCAGGCTTTTGTTCAGACCTCCTTGGCTGCTCAGCACTGTTGGAAGAGATCAGTCTGTCCTGTTGTCTGAATTTGGAGTGTGCACATCGCCTGAGTGGCTCTCAGGGATGCTCAGTAAGAGCGGTGGTCCCTGACGTGGGGAGAGGGGGTTGCTGATAAAGATACTTAATATTAAAATCATTCAGGTTGGAAAAGACCCTCCTGATCATCAAGTCCAACCATCAGCCCCACTCTACAAAGTTCTCCCCTACACCAGGTCCCCCAAAACCACATCTAAATGACTCTGAAAAACATCCAGGGATGAGGACTTGACCTCCTCCCTGGGCAGCCTATTCCAGGGTCTGACCACTCTTTCTGGAAGAAAAGGAAATTTTCATTAGGAAATTTTTTTTCCTAATGTTCAGCTTAAACCTACTCTGTGTCAGCTTGAAGCCATTCCCTCTTCTTCTATCACTAATTACCTGTGAGAAGAGACCAGCACCAACCTCTCTACAATGTCCTTCCAAGGAATTATAGACAGCGATGAGGTCTCCCTCAGCCTCCTCTTCCTCAAACTGAACAATCCCAGCTCCCTCAATCACTCTTCATAANCTAGGACTTCTTGGCCACCTGGGCACCCTGCTGGCTCCTGTTCAGCCGCTTGCCAACCAGAACCCCCAGGTCCTTTCCTGCCAGGCAGCTCCAGCCACACTTCCCCAAGCCTGGAGCGATGCATGGGCTTGTTGTGGCCCAAGTGCAGGACCTGGCACTTGGCCTTGTTGAAGCTCATCCCATTAACGTTGCCCCATTGATTCAGTCTATCCAAGTCTCTCTGTAAAGCCTCCCTATCCTCATGCAGATCAACACTCCCAACTTGGTGTCATCTGCAAACTTACTGATGATATATTCTATGTCCTTATCAAGATCATCAATAAAGATGTTAAACAGAAATGATCCCAACACTGAGTAGTGAGGAACACCACTTGGGACTGGTTGACAGCTGGATTTAATTCCATTGACCACCACTCTTTGGGACCATCCATAAACCAGTGCTTGATCTAGCAGATCATATGCTCATCCAGGTCACGAGCAGCCAGTTTTTCCGTGAGAATTTTATGGAGAACAGTGTCAAAGTCTAAGTAAACAATATCCGAGTTAATGCTGTTTAACATTAGGACATCATCACAGGATGCTTTGGCTCTCTTTAGCATCAATCAGAAAGCTCATCAGTGGGATTATGCTGGTGAACCAAAGTGCTTTTTGTCAACTATCTTTGATTTTAGAAACAAGAAAAGGAGTGTTTTGCAGGGAGGATTGTAGGTGGAGCAAGATGTGGTCACTCCACTGCTGACCTGCTGGTTCACCACCAGCACGGTATTTCACTCTCGGCTGGGAGACCCCAAGAGGTTTTAGAAGTGTTCAGAAGTACAAATCCAAGAGCTCTTGTTTGACTGTAAGAAATCTGTGGTGATGAAAGGAAAGAGAGAGGCACAGGATTTCCTACAGAGTCGTATATAATTTTTAGTAATATTTCTGGAGTTTTGAAAATTTTCATGCCCGCTCTGGGACTCTGTGTAAAAAAACTGTAAGCTCTCTTAAATTGTGTTTACGCTGCAAATAATCCCTTGGGTTTGGATTGGTTTGATTTTTTTTTTTTCCAGATTGCAAAAGCTTCTGAATTTTTTTTTATTAATTCTGACACCAATTTCCTTTTCAATGTGATACTAGACCCAAAAGACCTTATGACTTTTCCTAGACAATTCAGTGTAATTTCGAGATGATTAAGTATAAGTTCCTGAGAAGTGAAGAATGTTTTATTTATTCATAAAACTTTGAGTCTGATGGTAGTGTGACAGTGAAAATCTGCCTTGAAAACACTGTTGTCTTCATGGTAAGAAACACAAAACTCCACTCAGCAGTCTGTTTCCATGGGGCACCTCCTAGCCATTCTCTGCAAGACCACCAGTAAGAAGACAGGTGGAAACCAGAACATCTTCTTTAGCCACTGCAGTTGCTCCTGATGTGATGTGAATTGTTTCCAGTGTTCTTAAAACCCCCATTCAGTCTCTTTTCTTGTTTTGCCTTCTGCTGCTGACTGTTTTTAACTGGAGCTAAATCCCAAGTTCCTGGAGCTTGGCCATCGGTTCTCAAGAGATAGCACCTTGTCCTGGATGCCCACGTAGTATGTGGGGTAAGCACACATGGTGGCTGGGCAAAGGACATTGCTTCATGCAAGGCTGGAGATGCTGGAGAAGTTGGAGTTGCTGAGGGGGTTGAAGGTGCTTGGAGTACCTTCAGGGGATGGAGGTGCTGGAGAGGTTGGAGTTGCTGAGGGGGCTGAAGGTGCTAGAGTGCCTTCAGGGGATGGAGGTGCTAGAGAGGCTGGAGTTGCTGGGGATAGGTTGAAGATACTCGAGAGGCTGGAAGGGCTGGCATCCAAAGTCACCCACAGCTGTGACCCAAATTTTTATTCAATGAGTGTGAAATGCATCATCAAAGTCAGAAATCCTCAAAGCCAGAAGCTGTTTAAAACCTGTCTGACACTGCATCTATAAGATGCAACAACCTATAAGGTTGTCACTGCTGACAACGCCTTGCTTCCCCCATCCTTGCTGCTGTACGGGGATGAGCTGCAGGGAAGAGCTGGCCCACTATGATACGTGGCAGCGCAGTTGTGTGTGGCTTCTGAGGCCATCTCATTATTATTTTTTTTAAGGTGAAACTGTATATCATGTTATTTGAGAAACGGTGTGTGGCTGCAGCAGCACTGAGGCATGCCCAGGAGGTCAGCAGTGGTCAGTGAAGCAAAGGGGAGCCTTTTCTCCACCAGCATCTCGGTGCTGCTCCGGCACTGGCCCAGGTGGGCACCAGTTGGAACACTGTCTGACGGTAGCAATTTGACTTTAGGTTTCTTGCTGGTATGTGGTAGACATCTGGGCTGATCAGTTGTGGAGCTTTGTGGTCTCCCACCAGGGCGTCCGAGGAGAGCTGCCATCTCCTGTCCCGTGCCTCAGCCCTTTCCAGTGATGGGATCTGCTCCCAGGCTTTGGAAGGTGGTGGTCTCTGAACAAAGCTAGCCCAGCCCACCTATCCAAAAAACTGGATGGGCTTGCAGGGATGTCCTGAGCTGACAGGGGGGAGGCAACAGAGGAAAACTTCAGCAAAGACAGAAGGTGCATCATCAGTGAAACGTCCCTTATGGAGGGACTTTGTGCTGGAAGCTGTGGTGGTGACAGGGGTCAGCCTGGGATGGTGGTGACAGGGGTCAGCCTGGGATGGTGGTGACAGGGGTCAGCCTGGGATGGTGGTGACGGGTCAGCCTGGGATACTACACTGGCCTGTCCCCGGCAGGTTCCCCCAACCCCCAGAGGTGCAGGGGGTCTGGGCAAGAGTGAGCACTGGTGCCTCTGTCCCACAGCCGTCCTTCTCTAAGTGGAGCTAGTAACTCCTGGTGCATGGCACTTTTGATGGCAAGCCTGAGGGACTGGGGAGGTGTTTTCAGCAGCTTCTGTTGTCAGGACTGTGTGGCCAGTGACGGCTGGTTCTGGGTGGTGCGTAGCTGCTGCCTGCAAAGTAATGGTGAGGTGAGCACCCTAGTCTCCTACAGACATCCTCCTTCAGATCTCCTCCTACAGATCACATCGAAGTCTGATAGGAGCTGGAATGAAAGACACATGGTTTAGGATATAGCTGAGGTGACAGCCAGAGACAGAATCACGAAATTTTCATGGTTGGAAGGGACCGCTAAGATCATGGAGTCCAACCACACTCATACCAAAAAAAACCCAAACCACAAAAAACCAAACCCCCCAAAACAGATCACCCAACCCAACAGTCTTGGCCACTAGAGCATGCCCTCAAGTGCCACATGTACACTTTTGTTAAATCCCTCCAGGGATGGTGACTCCACCGCCTCCCTTGGCAGGCCCTTCCAGTGCCTGACCACTCTTGCAGGGAAGTCATTCTTCCTAATATCTAACCTGAACCTCCCCTGCCCCAACTTCAGACCATTTCCTCTTGTCCTGTCATTATTCCCTTGGGAGAAGCTCTCTACACCCTCCTTTCAGGGAGCTGTAGAGGGCAAGGAGGTCTCCCCTCAGCCTCCTCTTCTCCAAACTCAACATGCCCAGTTCCCTCAGCCTCTCTTCAATCTGACTTGTTCTCTAGATCCCGTGCCAGCTTGGTGGCTCTCCTCACATGTTCCAGTGTCTGCTTTGAAATGGATTTGGCAAACTCTGGAAATAGTGATTTTTGTGGAGAAGGAGGGTGAAGAGAGCTCTTGCATTATATGCAGGAGAGCTGCTGAAACTTCACCATGAGCCGGCAGCAGCAGAGCCAGCATGGGTTTGCAGGAGCAGCACTGTATCAGCCGAGGGCTTTGTCTGCATCGCTCTGGCACGGTGGGTTTGCACCGTGTCAGCACTTCGCAGTGTGTTGCCACGTCCTTCTTGATCCTTTCTAAATAGCCCAGAGGCAGATTGACTGTGTGCAAGCGCTACCTTTAGCTCTGCCCACAGCTTTGGTTTTGTATTTCCTATGAACATTAACTGATCCAAAAAAAAAAAAAAACCAAACCCATACAGTTCCATTTGTGAGTCTTCCATCCCCAATTTTTGTTGGTTCCTTGATGAGTACACCAGTACCCTTAAGTGTCCAGTGAACCTGCAGGTGCAATAAGAGGGTGCCTGCCTGGCAGAGTTATTAGGCGAGCATTATATACTGGCAGCGAACTCTGACTCTGGCTGATGGTTCCTCTGAAGGACTTAAAGTTGTTCTGCAGCATGTTCTAGAGTAGCTGTTAGGCTCTTCCCTTCCAGTGTTCCTTTATCAGGCTACATTTTCTACTGCTAGAACTTAATGAGCACTTGTGCTTTTTTGAGCCTCTGTTTAATGACTGTGTGATGCATCCTGACTTACAACTTGCTGCGGGTTTTGTGCATTGGAAGGCTACCTGGAGCCCCTGTTCCTTTTGGCAGTGAGCATCACTTTCATCAGAAAGGGTCTCTGGGATAGATGGAAGGGCTGTACACTAAAAAAACCCACCTTTTTTGTTATCCTGTAAGAGACTAACATAGCCAACATATTCTGATGAGATATGCCCATAGAGCCTTTGCACTCTACTGCTCGTAGTATTTCTTGTATTCAGGACCCACTAAGGATGTTCGGATCACGTTAGGATTTGTACCACAGTTTGTTAGCGATCTAGGAGAACTCCCTGTGTGAGGTTTTCCAAATAAAGCAGGTTTTTCTCATGTGAAATGGGTAGTTTATTTTCCTCCAAGCTAACGCTCCTGCTTGCTCAGAGTTGTTCTCTGGGAATACTTAGCTGCTGTTTCCATGCAACAACTAATTTTTCTTCACTGACATGCATTCACTGTGGGTTTTCAGATTGGAAGTGTGTATATATGACCTTTCATTTGCATATTTCTCATCAAAAGCTACATTTCATTACCTTGTACCTCTCTTTTCCTTTTTTTCTTTTTTTTTTTTTTTTGCAGAT
>VZRU01013133.1:32312-47654 GCA_013398155.1 Pedionomus torquatus
TGCAGATAAACTGTGTGACTTTCCCCCATCCTGACGTAATGCCAGAGCAGCAATTGCTGAAGCCTTCAGAGTGGAGCTACTGTGATTATTTCTGGGTAAGTAGGCAGCCAGCCACATGCCATATTGCAGCTCCTGAGCTTCCGAAAAAGCAGAACAAACAGCTTGATTTGTGGTACAAGGAAAAGGAGAATGTGGGCTGAAATGCAGTGTGTTAGGGCAGCACCAGAGAGATTGAGGATACCAGTGAAGATCAGGTGGAAATGATCTAACCCATTAGAGGGTGGCGATCAGTGGTGCAGAGTCCAGTTGGAGTTGTGTAGCCAGCAGTGTTCAGTACTGGGTCAAGTCTTGTTCAATATATTCATCAACGACCTGGGTGAAGGGACGGAGCACAGCCTTGGCAAGTTTGCTGATGACACAAACCCGGGAGGGGTGGCTGACACATCAGAAGGCTGTGTTGCCATCCAGCGAGACCTGGACTGGCTGGAGAGCTGGGTGGAGAGAAACCTAATGAAGTTCAACAAGGGCAAGTGTAGGGTACTGCACCTGTGGAGGAATAACCCCCTGCACCAGGACAGGTTGACCTTCTGGAGAGCAGCTCTGCAGAGAGAGACCTGGGAGTCCTGGTGGACAACAGGATGACCATGAGCCAGCAAGGTTAAGAAGGCCAATGGCATCCTGGGGTGTTGTGTCCAGTTCTAGGCCCCTCAGTTCAAGAAGGTCAGGGAACTGCTGGAGAGGGCATAACAAAGGGCTGTGAAGATGATGAGGGTACTCGAAAATCTCTCTACTGAGGAAAGGCTGAGGACTTGGATCTTTTTAGTTTGGAGAAGAGAAAGCTGAGGGGGGATGTGATCAATGCTTATAAAATATCTAAAGGGTTGGTAGCAAGAGCATGGCATCAGGTTCTTAGTGGTGCATGGTGACAGGAGAAAACAGGTGCCAAGTGGAACACAGAAGTTCCAGTCTGAATATGAGGAAAAAAACTTCTTTCCTGTGAGAGGCTGCCCAGAGAGGTGGTGGAGTCTCCTTCTCTGAAGATATTCAAAACCCGCCTGGATGTGGTCCTGTGCAACCTGCTTTGGGTGAACCTGCTTTGGCAGGAGGTTGGACGAGGTGATTTCCCAAGGTCCCTTCCAACCCCTGAAATTCTGTGATTCTGTGATTTCAGATTTGGGTAATTATCAGAAGAGTGTCCAGAAAGGCAAAGTCAACTGTCTGGAGATGGTGATGGTCAGCAAAATGGGGAGGATGTAGGACAAACTACACCTATTAAAATACCTCAGCCAAAAGGACTGTGCAGCAGGATGGAGGATACTGTGTTCGTTGATGGGGAATGTTATTTCAGTGTTTTCCAGAGGATGAGAGCTGGGGATGCACAAGGAGGCTGAGGGGTTTGCGTTTAAAGCAAGCAGATTGTTACACACTTTGTGCTAAATTGTAAAACTCACTCCCATGGGATATTCTGGCGGCCAAATGATAAATCACTTTAAAGACTGAAGTTTGTGGAGGACAGACCCATTAGTAGCTCTTAAATTGAGTAGTTTTAATGCACCCTTCAGCACAGGACGTCTCCTGTGGCTGTGTTTGTGTGTGACCTCTTGTCCTTATCTCTGCTTTCAGGATCCTGAATCAGACTGAAATGATACAGTAGTCCTTCAAGCGTGTAGCTGATAGAAAATATCTTTCCCTGAAAAGCTGTTTTTTGGCAGATGGAGGGAATACTACCTCAATATTTCATAAATTTTGCATGTGTTTTCAGTTACTGGCTATGGAAATGTTTCTGTATAAAGAAGTGTTTCACTTACAAAAAAGTCTTGCTGTTGGGGTCCCGGCAGCACTTCCCCTTGTCCGTGCTCAGGGTTGGTGTGACGACTAATGACAGTAACCTGATGGAGTATGCTGACCAAACCATCAAGGTTTCTTTCAATCTTCTGATCCCAACGAGCAATAAATCATTAATAGTGAGTGGGCTTGTTTTTTGCATGTGTCTTACAGAAGTCGCTGCCCTGCTTGGTTCTTTTCATTTAGGTTTGGCCAGTGCTTGGCTCCTTGGGTTTGGTCGCATCTGGCTCTTAGTGAAACTCCATGTAAAGCTGCCTTGCTTCTGAAAACTTTTATCCTCCCATAGCTCTGCTCCCAGGACTTTCCTCTTTTTCAGCCTTGTCACCTGTGATCCACCCTCTCTCTTCATCGGCTCCAGTCTTCCTATTGTCTAAGCTGCCGGTGCCTGGGATGGTGTCCTGCAAGTCTCGTGCTTTGATTAGTGTGGCGTTTTTCTCTGTGGGGATGTGCAGCACCCAGGGTTCTTGAGCACAACCTGTAGTCATCAGGAAAGTGTTCTCTGGACCTGTTTTGTTGGAAGAGGGTAGGAAATGGCATTTTGAAATAGGGAAAAGTAGAGCGAGGAGAGAGAGAAAAGAGCAGAGAGAAGACTCTGTTGGTCCTTGTAGCAACCCTGAAGTCAGCGGAGCAAAGGGCGAAAAGGGCTGTGTAAGAAACAAACAGTGAAAGATGGGATGTGTGGTGGTGATCTGTGGAACACAGTGCTGCTTTACCATGTTTTACAGTGGATCTCTGCAGACTGGCTGTATTTTTCTGAGAGCAGACCAGGGTTGAACTTGATGGTCTATTAAAGGTCAGTTAGGGCTGTGTTACCCCTGGAAGGAGCAGCAGTGTCCCTCCTCTCCCTCAGCAGTTCCCTGCTAGCTGGGATCCCATTTCCCATTCCAGAGGGAGCTGTCAGGGTTTATGCTCGCTGGGGCCAGCCTGTGTGAGAGCCGTGGGGAGAAGGGAAGGCAAGGCGAGGCTGCTGCTTTGGCCCTGACATAGTCTTATGCTAGCTAAAAATAACTGTAAACCCTCCCTTTCTTTTCTTTTTTTTTTTTTTTTTTTTCCTTCAAATTGAAAAAAAAGGAATAAGAGGAGGGGGAAAGAGAAAGCATTGGAGTACTCCTCTGAGAGGGGCTGAGGTTCTGCCACCATCAGCTATTGTCAGAGGAGGGCTTTTCAGCTCTGCTGCCTGTGGCTCCTTGAGCAGCTGCCCCTGGGAACTGCCTGTCTGTGGTTTTGACCCCCATTTCTTTCTGTTGAACCTCTTTTTCCTTCCAGGCTGATAAGAAGGATTCGCAAGGGAACAATACAGTGTCGGGATTTGAAATTCTTCTTCAAAAGCAACTAAAAGGGAAACAAATGCAGAAAGAAATGGCAGAGTTCGTTCGAGAAAGGTAATTAGCACTTTGCTATCAAATTAACTATTTATGGCAATGTATTTCTTTTCTGACTTAGGTATTACTTCAGTACATTAATGACATAGCATAAACTATGTAAAAGGTATGCTACAAATTCTTAAAGAGCATTTAATATTTCTTTGATGCCCGTGTATGCTTTCCAGTCATCTCCTGCTGTGCCTGTCACAGTCGTATTGCACACAGGCTGCCTGATGAGATGGAGGGGACCAAGAAGGTTTTAAGCTGCTGATTCAAGGAGGAAACAGGAACATGGAGAAAACAGAGCAGAAGTGATATTTAGAATGGAAATACTTTGTCTGAAAAATAGAGAGGCAATTCGTTGTCATGAAGCATATGCACAGTTTCCTAGAGGAAGATGTAAAAAGACATCACTTGGGGTTGAAGCTGATTGTGGAGGCTAAACTATGTATACAGATATTTAGAGTGAACCCCAAGTCGTAAAGGCAGATGTCACTACCAGTAAACACCAGAATCCTATTAACAGTCTGTTGCTTGGCTGACGTGGGAAGTGCACTGAACACCAAACAAGCAGTTGATAGGTGCTCAGTTCATCCATGCACAGGAGATGATGTGGCATCTTTACTCATAAGTAGTGTCACTGTTATTTGAAATCGCTTGTCATGTGTCCAAGCCAGTGTAAATCACCTGTAGGATGACTCTCAAAACTTGAGAACAGTCCATAGGGAACAAGCAGTGTTTACTAGGAGGAAGGCAGAGCACAATGATGGATGTTCTCTCCTGGAGGCAACTGAACCAGTTGAAGGAGCTGCTCTCCTCTCTGTGGGTGCTTGCTTCTGAGTTGAATCTGCCTTCCTGCTCCGCTGCCACAGACACAGTGTGGCCCCGCTGCTGTAAATTAATAGTGGTGGAAGTGATAAACCAGGCAACAAACAGGCACCTGTGTGGGTGTTTGGGGGCAGTTTGGTCAGGCAGAACTTGCAGATAGAAAACAAACCACAAATGAAAACAACTTTGTCCCTCATCTTTTTTTTAATTATTATTATTTTTATTATTTGGGGTACAGCAGCAGTGGAGAAACACAAAGTAAGGATGGTCTGATACAGGAGATGCAGAGTGCCTAGCATCTCCATGGGTTCTGAAAGCCTTTGATGTAAGGCAGTTATCACAGTTGTCTCTGTGATCCATGAAAAAGTGTGACCAGAGGATGCAGGTAAAAGAAAGGACCAGCTGGCAAAGGAAAAACACAGTTGAGAAATAGTTTTGCTAAGCTAGAAGATAAGGAGAAGGCAACCAGAATTGTAATAGCCATGGCCAGGGAAAAGAGGAGGAAAGCTGCTCCAAAGAAAGTAATACATAATGAAAATTGACAGAACAAAAGAAAGGAGCATTCAAGAGTGAGGCGTGAAATGAGAGAGGATGAGGAGAGGAGAGAGCGGCTCTGACACTGGGAAAAGACATGTTTGTGTCATCAGCAGAGGAAGAATTGTTACAGAAGCAGAGACAGAAAAGATTCACTGTGTGCTGTAACAAAGAAAGTATGGAATTGAGTGTGAAAAGGATCTAGATGGGAGTTACAAAAAGATGAATATATTTTTCTTCTGTTTGGAACGAATGATTTTGGATTGATCTGTGTGGAAAAGGAGGAGGACAGTGTTCAGCTGCGGAGGTTATTCACAGAGATGAAGTTCAGGCCATCAGGGGAATCTTTACATTCCCAGCTAAGAGGGGAAAAAGTACTGGTAAGACTTTCACAATGACCATCAGGTGGCTTGAGGAATACAAGACCCCGTGTAACAAGGTGGTTTCATGTCCAGAAAAATTCTCTCCATCTGTACAATCAGCCTTCTGGAGGTGAGGTTCAGGCAGCTTTAAACAAGAAGCACGTTTAAATAAGAAGCTGGAATCTTATTTAAACACCTTTAAATAAGAAGCTGGAATGAGACATGCCAACCAGATTTCTTCATCAAATAATCAACACGAGGCAATACCAACTGAAATTTAGTTTGTCAAATAGATGCTATTAGAGGAGCTACTTGTATATAGCAGTCTCTGACCAATTATGTGTTCATTCAGTTCTTGTTGACAAAGGTAGGGTTATAATAGACTTCGAATTTTAATAAGACAGACCTCAGAAAAGGGAGAAAAAGATCTGAACTGACAGATCAAGGCTGTGGGTGTGAAAGAAGGAAAGAATTACTTTACATCAGAAGTGAAAATATGGTTTAGCATTTGCACTCAAGTAAGCACTCCAAAATGGCCAAGAAAATCTGCAGACTTTCCTGAATAACATCAGTCTCTCGGAGTATAAGTAGTGTTTATATTAGTAAAGGAACACTGTCATAGGCTTTTGGCCACTTACTTTTAAGTTGAGCTGGTCTCTGCTTAGAAAAATTAAAATAAATAGCAGATTATGAAAAGAAACACAAGGAGGATGACAGCTGTAGCGAGTCTGATGAAGGTCTGTCTAGAACACTGACTTAATCTGCCTGTGGAAGTATTGAGTGTGTAAGAGGAAAAGAGCGTGAGAGTCTCTGTCCTCCCAGCTTCCAATAACCAGAAGGCTGGGGGTTTCCAGGGCCAGAATTTGCCTTTGGTCTGCCATGTTTGGCAACGTTTGTCCAATGCTTTCGAGGCTTTTTATGTTTTTGAACACTGCAACAATTTGTAGAAGACTTCTGCAATTTACGCACCACGGCAAAGAAATTCTGCTTCTGTTGCCTGATAATTTCTTTGTTGCCTCCTAATCTGGAGAAAGAGTGTAAAAACACTGATCGGCACTGTCTTCACAGAGTGACAGTTGTGGTAGATGTCTGTCAGATATCCTCTATCGCCTTTTCTCGGTGTTCCCTGTGTTGTCTTAATATATTTAGTTTCTTCTTGCATGGTAGTCACATCACATCATCTTTTCCTGCCTTTGTGGCTCTCTAATTTTTCTTGATCTGTTATAACATGGTGGGACTGAAACTGTTTCAGTGTGGGCACACAAGGTACTTTATTTCCACAGAAAGAGCATGAGACGGCAGGGAACCGTCCTCTGAACCCGCTCCATCGGGTCCATGTCCTTCCTATATTGAGGGCTCCAGCCCTGCACCCAGTGCTCCAGGTGGGGTCTCACCAGAGCAGAGTAAAAGCGGCAGAATCCCCTCTCTGGATCTGTTGGAAACATCTTTTGATGCAGCCCAGGTTGGGGTTGGCCTTTTGGGCTGTGAGTGCACCCTGCCTGCTCACGTCCAGCCTCTCACCCATCAGCACCCCCAAGTCCTATTCCCCAGTGCTGCTTTCCAGTACCTCATCCCCTGGTCTGTACTGATAGTGAGGATTGTTCCGGCCCAGGTGCAGAACCTGCACTTGCTCTTGTTGAACCTCATGAGGTTCATCTGGGCCCACCCTCCAGCCTGTCCAGGTCGAGAGTATGCACTACTGAGCAAGCTGCTTTGAAAACCAGTGAACAGCCAGTTGTTTGCCCTAGTTGGGATCGTGTGTGTTTTGCAAGGTTTTCATTAGGAGAAGAACTCAGGGGAGACAGAGGTGAGTTACAGGCATGACACATGCCACCTCTGAACCAACAGCTGCTCCTTTCTTTCCTGCGGTGCAATCAGAATGTACCCTTGTCCCCCTGCTCAGCAGCTACAGTCGCTCTTCTCCCTTGCAGCCATTCCCATAGTGGTTGTGTCCAACAGCTCCTCTCCTCCACACCCCGCCAAGCTCAGATCCTGCTGCTGGCGTGTGCTGCTGGGCAGGAGGTGGGGTGGGTGAAGAACAGGGGCTGCACCACCGAGTGTCAGGGACAGAAGCCTCTGCCACATCTTCACTACCTTTGTCACCTCTAACCAGGAGCAGGAGGCATTCAGTGTCCTTCAGAAAGGTCCAGCACCCCAAACTTCATTTCAATTTCTCGTGTATCTCTGCATTTCTTCATCTTTGCTTCAAGTACTCGTGATCTCATGCGTAGCAGCAGACTGAAACATGCTTCTCGAGTGAAGCTTTGCAGACGGTCCGTGCTGCACAGTAGAAACACTTTGTCCTTGTTATTTGCTCTCCAGAACTGTAGCTTTTTCTTTTATTGCACATGCTGTCCTGCATATATCCCTGTTCTTGCCACTGCGTTTTTAGTGTATGGAGGGGAGAGATGGAGCCCCTGAAACTGGTGCTGCCAAGCCCTGGAGACTGAAAGAAAAATTCCTGTGGCAAGATCTGTTAAAATGCAGAGAATTTCATTAAATTATGTGTGTGGGTTTCTGCCTTAAAGCTTGCTTACTGCTGTCTTTTTATTTTCTCTGTGCGTTTGTGTGTGAGTGTAGGATAAAGATTGAGGAGGAATATGCTAAGAACCTGTCCAAACTGTCTCAGAATTCCTTGGCTGCTCAGGAAGAAGGGTAAGTGTGTCTCTCTGCCTTTTCAGAAGACATTGTAACATAAAAGGCATTCCTCCCACGCAGGTATATGTATTTTTCCTGGGCTCACCCATTGAGAAAAGGTTTATTTAGCTAAGTATCCTGGGTGTGTTATGAAAATGCTTTGGAGTACTTTTCTTTTGAAGATCTTAATGGTAAATTTTTAAGAATATATGTATAGAACATGGCATTTCCAACAATGTGTTTATGCTATCCTTGTTCTAGCCAGCGCTAGTTTCTTTAAAGTTTAGCATGTGTAAGTACATAATTACTTTGAATATGGAAGAATATATATGCTGCTGAAAGCAGATCCATAAGATCAGGCCCGTGGAATCAGAGCAGCGCAGACAGAGGGAGGATGTCTTCTCATCATGGGTCTGGTCCTCCAAGAAAAGCAGCAGGTTGTTCCTTATTTACAGCACATTGACACTTTGGAAGTTAGGAAGGTATTAGGCAATGCATGTCAGACTAGATTGCCATTCATCAGTAATAATGAAAAGGCTCAAACCCTCTAAATGCTGAAAGCCAAATTTGGGCATGACTGTCCTCACCCTAGTTCTGACACAAAGTGTTTCTGCTGGTAGTGAAGCTCCACGAGGCTTTTGTTCAGCTCTCAGTAGGCAAGTACAGAAATTACAATTCTCCAAGCACCTACATTGGCAATGGTTTCTGTTCTTCTTTCTCCTAGAAAGCTTTGCTCTTAGCAAAGCTAAAACCACTTCTTTCTGCATCCTCTACCCACTTTCTCCTATCCCCACTAGGAGAAGGGGGGAATGCGTAAAAAATGAAGGCAAAGGAAACTAGAGGAAAGTAGGTGAAAGGAGAGGGAATGAGGCCCAAAGCATAAAAAATGTTGAAGTAGAGAACTGAAGGGGACACAGAACAGAGTGCAGGGAGCTAGGAACACTGCCCAATGGTGCTTTGCCTGGAGGGGCAGCACGGTGAGGGAGTGGAAGGAGGTCCTGTTGGAATTTCTCACCCTGGTGCTGTGGTAGCCAAACTGGCTAGGTCCAGGAAGAGGTTCACAAGAAGATCCCGGGAATTGGTGAGGCCCAGGAAAGGGAAATATTCCATTTTAAAAAGCGAGGGAGGAAGAAGAGCCAACAGAAGGATTTGAAGTAGCCAGAAGTAGGACTGAAGCCTAGCACTGTCAAAGTATATGTTTGCTATGGTCTTCCTTTCATTCCTGAGAAGGTGTGAGTCAGGGGACCCCATGAACTGCTCTGTGAACACACCAGTTACTACTGCTGCTTTCATACCACACGGAGTGTTTTCCATCTTTGCTGTCCAGCCATCTATGGAACTGACACAAAGTATGGGCTTTCCCTTTAGTGTCCTTTGCCTTCTGGTGATTAAAAAGACCCACCATCAGGCATGAGTGGGACACAAGGGTGATGAGATGGGACCAATCTGTGGTATCAGGTTGGTTCTGTCCAAGTTGCTGTGAGTACAGTGCTGCTGCACATACACACGAGGTGATGCAATCCATGGTAGTTGAATAAGAGATGCAGAAGATACTTAGCAGGCTGAAATGCCTTCTCTACTTAAATAGATTAGATAAAACAATTAGTGCCAGTGAGAACTGGACAGTGGGAGGGGACCTCAGGGTGAGACGTGTTGGGAATAGTTGGGAGCATTTAGGTAGGTGAAACAATCTTGAGGTGTTTAGCTGTGATGAGCACCATACTTGAGGACTGAAATCACTGGAACAACATCAGATCATTATTTTTAAATTGTAGGTGACAGGCAATTTTTCAGGCAATCAGGAAAGGGCAAACATAACTATTGAAAAGGGGGTTAGGGAGAGAGAGAAGCAGCTGGGAAATTGTAGATCGCTCAGTTTTATTAACCTCTGCAAATCAGTGGAATAAACCATCAAGCTTTCTAGAAGCACTTTGTGGAAATCTAAGGTGATGAGCAATTATTGTGGATGCATACAGAGCAAACAATATCAAACTGACCTAAATTCCTCCAGTGATGCAATAGCAGAAATCGGCATCATAGGTCTTAATTTAGTGTAGCTTTTTGCAATGAAAAATTCTTGTAGGCAGGCAAGAGAAATGTGGCCTAAATAAAGCCTAAGGTGGAAAAGTGTGTAAGATATTGTATGAATTTCTTACAAAAAGTCAAGTGGAGGAAGTAGCTACGGAGTGAGATCCCATAAGGCTTGTTCCTGCCAAGTCCAGATCTTTTTTCAATGCGTTAATGAACTATGATAGAATAAATAATGGCTTCACTGTAATCAGGGATGAGACAGAACTAGGAGGGATGGTATGTACAACTTGAAGAAAAGATAGTAAGTCAGAATTATTTTGATAGAGAAAATGCTGAAAAAAATAAGATGCATTTCGAATGAGGACAAAGTATCAGGTTTTATACTTTCACAGGATGTGAAAGATACAGTTACATAAGAGTTTGTGGGAGAAGGATCTGGCTCTAGTGAATCACAAGCTTATTCATCAACAACTTCACACTGTTGTCTAAAAAAGCAATCGTTCTGAGATATGTAGAAGAAAGAGTGTCTGATATGAAATAATCTGTTACCAGTTTAGCAACTGGAAGACCTCTGCTGGAAGATGGTGTAGTTTGGATGATAGAGTAATTTCCAAATAGTAAAAGGCTTCTTTGAGGAGAGGTAGAATAGCCTATTCACCAAAAGTAGGGTGCAATGTAGAAGAGGCAATGGAAAATCTGTGCTGCTGAAGATTTATTTTAAGGATTAGAAAAGAAAAGCTGTTATGGTAAGGATAAGACACTGAAGCATCTTGACTAAGGAGACTGTGGCATCTCTGTAACTAGAGGCCGTTACTAAGAGAGTTTTCAAAGATCTGCTGTATTCAGTGCCAATAGAATTCTGTCTGTCACAGAGATTGGTTATCTTTTCTGATTTCTGCTATTGCTTTTCTGTAATTTTTCTGAGCAAGATGCAGCACAAAGCTTTGTACCGTATCTGTCCAACACACCTTGCTGGGAGGATGTGCCGAAGACAAGGCATTGATCATTGTCACTCTGTCTTCTTTCAGCACTCTAGGAGAGGCTTGGGCTCAGCTAAAGAAGAGTCTAGCTGATGAAGCAGAAGTTCATCTCAAATTTTCTTCTAAGGTAAACAGTTCTTCCTTTTGCAAGGATTTTTGCCCTGTAATTGATGTGGAACCCCCCTCAGTGCTTGTTAGTGGAGAACATACAAATGCATATGAGATGGGGCTTGGAGCAACCTGCTGTAATGGGAGGTGCCCCTGTCTGTGGCAGAGGGGGTGGAACTCAGTGACCTTTAAGGTCCCTTCCGACTCTAACCATTCTATGATTCTATGATGTGGCTCAAATTTAGAAGAATTAATAAGCTGGTGAACAAACTTATTGAAATTCTATCCATTCTTCCTGTCAATATCATAGTTCCTTTAATCTACCTGATAAGTAACTTAAAACATATCTGGCCTTAAATTTTCTTAAAAAAGAAGGAAAACTGATTCTAGAGGTTCTGATTTCCAGAGTGTTCAGGTAAATTTACCTAGGGCTTGTACAGATTACTGATCTAGAGGAAGAAATAAAAAGTAGTATTTGGCTTCTCAGTAAATGTCTACATTATCTGTCAGGAAGGAAGAGAACAAGGACTCACTTCTTTGTGTTGTTAGCCTTTCTGAAAAGTGGACTGAGAAATTTTGTGTTATTTTTTTCATTTTTTCTCAAGTGATGCCCAGGAGATTTCTTGTACAAATTATGACATAAATCTTTTTTTTTTTTTTTTTTTTTNTTTTTTTTTTTTTTTTTTTTTTTTTCCCACCACATGTCGTGTGTCTTGCATCCTGCTACATTATGTTAACCTCTGTGGGTGATCAAGTTCAATACAGTGGCAGATAGCTCAGCACAACAGCCATGTTCTGGAGGAAAATTATAGCTCTGCACTGTTTGTAAGCGATTATGCAGAGGTTACTCAGGCAACCAGCCGCTGCCTTGGTAACCCACTGCTCTGCTTCAAACTTCTACTTCAGGGCTGTAATTAGTGAAATAGTTTTTGCTCCCCATTGTCCTCCTGTATTGTTTTCCGAGATGAAGAAATGCACCCCGGAGTGATGTGGGCATGTAGGCAGGCGATGTGTAGGGGCTCTTTTGTTATTTTACTTTTACTTAAACCCTGCACAGAAACTCCTGTAGCATTTTCTGATCTTACCCCACTGTTCCCGTACCTGCTTTGGGAGTTCTTAGTTCCAGCTTTCTTTGATTAACAGAATATGTTTTTAAACATATTGATTATTGCTTTTACTTTCAGAAAAGTTATTCTTAAAAGTAGTAAATGTATTTCTCGTTGATAGTCAAATGAGACCAGTCAGTACTGGCACCAGCAGAGCACACCAAGAGGATTCAAACACCAGCCATGAAGACATGGAACACCTTCCATGACAGTCCCTCATGGCACCATTACACTGGGGGTCACAGACAGATCAGAGAAGGTGACAGCACTCTTGCAGCACTTGGAACATAAAGTATTATGACAGTGCTCATGGCTGTAGAGGCTGGTATAGCAGCTGTAGGTTCATGCACACGAGGAATCCTTCGAGATGGCCACCATGACACTGAACCTCCAGCTATCTGGTTGTCCACTGAGGTCCAGGAGGTGAATCTGCTGGAAGAGAAGGTACACAATAGTTGAAGTCATAGTGGGCTGGCCTGGATATGGTAGTGTATCACTAGCCATTCTGGAAATGGTGCAAATGGAGCAAAAGCACAAATAAGTGCTTGTGAAAGAAGAGGAATTTCTGAAATGTGGAATGGCTAGCTATAATGCAGCCTTTAAAAGCCAGGGTCATTGACATGTGAGTCTATTTTGATAGTTTCTCTCGCAAGACAGGAGTTCAAGCAGGATAATGATGCTAGACAAAGCATGACTGCCTTTGCTGAGAAGTCAACCTCTTTGATTCCCAGAACACAAAACTGGAGAAGACAATTGCCTCGTTTGCATTTTGAGCTTCCTGGTGATGTGTTTCCCATCTTTATGAAGATCTCAGAATTTCCCATTCCGTTATAAACCATGTGAAATAAACAAACCTATTTGCTTTCTATTACGCAAGTAGAGCTACCAGTGAAATGCCCTCCTGTCTGGTGTGTCCCTGGCCCTGGGGATTTCACAGCAAAGTCTGCTTTTGTCAGATGAGTCAGGCTGCCATTTCTTCCAATGAGGATGATGGACTCATGTTGAGTAGTTTACCCAGGTTAATTCATTTATTAATAGAGCAATCTGAAGGGCACGCAGACTTGGATACTTCAGACTCAATTGGACACAGACATCTCTATCAGTTAAAATATATTGCCCCTGGAGTTCACTGAAGCCATCCTGACCATCTTTCTGTCCCAGTTCTTGTTTTGTTGAGCAGTGACAATGCTCCTGACACAGCTATCGGATTGTACTTCTGTTGTTGAGAGAGCTTGTGTAACCACGCTGGACCACAGAGTTGTGAACAGGTCTTTATTAGGTTGTCTGGGGTCATCCTGATGAAACTGTCATAAAAATATTGCCCAGAACTTTCTAGTCCAACCCCCCTAGTCAGAACAGGACTATCACCTGCAGTGGATCAAGTCAGCTACATCTGTGTCTTACCAGAATGTTTCATATCTCTAAGGACACAGATTTCATGACCTCGCTGGTCAACCTGTTTCAATGCCCAGCTACCATTCTGCTGACTTTTTTTTAATGTATTTTTTTTAAATTGCGTTCCACCTGGACTTCCCAAAGCTCGGTTGTCTGTTGTGACAGTGCTGGACCCTACAAAGAAGAATGGGGCTTTGTTACCCTTGCACCTGACCTCCATGTAGTTGTAGGCCATACTGGATCACCATGGTGCCACCCTCCAGCTGTCTAAACAATGTCTGCTTGTTTAACCTCTCTTGCATGTGTGCTGTAGGGCCTTGACTGTCTTGGTAACCTCTGTCCATTTAAAGACACTTCTGATCTTGAATGAAGTTTCCTTCTTCATTAAAATAGTAGTGGAGGAAGGCCAAAAATACACTGCTCCACTGTGAGCCATGTTAGGTGATGATGGACCCAACTCACCTGCACTGACAGAATCCAGCATCCTCACAGGAGGGACTTCACAGAAAAGAAGTGTTTGGTTACTTCTGGGGAGGTGAAGTGTCTATCCCTTCAGAACACATTTGCTAGATGTCGAAATTGTCAAAATGCCAAAGAGTAATGTGATACCAACTCTACCGGACCTGTCAGGTCCTGGTTCTAAGAGAGAAATCACACGTGTGGTCTTGATGGATCTCTGCTGAGTTTATTTCAGTGGTTTTGTTATGGTTTGAGAAAGTCCATAACAATTTATTGTCATTTAGACAATTATTCTGTCACCTGATGACCCCTCCCCACCTGGAAAGGGGAATCAGGGAACACAAAGATGGAGGTTGAAATATAAGTAGATTTAATAGAATAAGGCTAAATTATTAACAATAGTAATTGTTATAAGTATTGATAATTAATAATTATCTGTGATTATTAATATCAGTATTAATCCTGATGCTGATATAAGATATATAAGAATTATACTCAGCCAGTTTATCATCAGAAGCTGTGCATTCTGAGCAGGAGACAGCAAATGTCCCTGCGAGCTCTCAATGGCTTCAGGAGGAGAGGAGGGCCTCAGGGATTTGGCTCCATCACCATCAAGGGAGAGAGAGCTGCACAGCAAACTCTTCTAATTTATATTGAATGTGATGTTCCTGGTATGAAATAATCCTGTTGGCAGCCTGGGTCAAACCCAGGCCTTGCTGCTTCTCATCCCTGCACCTGGCAAGGCTCAAAAACACTAAGACCTTGAATTCCACAGAGCCTGGCTGCCTATAAAGTACATATTTTCATTAATTTAGACACTAGAGTCTTCTAAAAGTGCCATTTTCCACAGCTTTAGAAGAAAGGTTAGTTCTGTGTCTCTCAACCCAGGACAGGTTTCTTGCCACTTCTTCAAGAGTTCCATCTAAATACTCGGGCTCCTCTATGGGCTCCCTTATACTTGGCAGAAATAAATAAATTGTTCCCTTACTGGGTCTCTTTTCACCATACAATAAATGGAGATGGGTCACTGCAGTTCCCTGTCTCACCGTAGTGCAGTCTGGGTTAGCAGCTTTAGTTTGTGTACTTTTCTTTTTAAGCAAGTTGCATCAGTTAGGCCAGAACCAGAGCACCTCAGGAAAAGCTCTGGATATTGCCTTCTGTTGGATCTTATGAGTAAGAAGAGAGATATGATTTAGTGGGGAAAAAGAAGGACAAGATCTCTGTCCTTTTGTTCCCTTCAGTAAATACTGCCTCAACAGAGCTGTCCTGTCAAGACCCAAGTTTTGTAGTAGCTGAGAGTTCTCCTGGGGAGAACTGTTGCTGTATGATATTGCCTTTGACTGTGTGGTCTCTGTGTTGTTTCGTCTCTCTCCTGAGATCTGCTCAGCACAAGAGCTAGAAATTTTTGCCCAGCTCCTCATTATTGCGGTTTCTTCCTTTGCTTTCATTCCCAGCTTCAGAGTGAGGTAGAGAAACCCCTGCTCAACTTCAGAGAGAACTTTAAGAAAGACATGAAGAAGTGTGACCACCATATTGCAGACTTAAGAAAGCATCTGGCCAGCCGCTACGCAGCTGTTGAAAAGGTGGGTGTCGTGGTTTCAGCCAAATTTACCAAAACCTGATTGACAGATGTCCCCCCCTCCTCCCTTTAGGTCAGAGAGGAGAGGAAGGAATTAAAGATATTCAAGAGTTT
>VZRU01013133.1:47661-61389 GCA_013398155.1 Pedionomus torquatus
GGGGGTTGACCTGTTGATCCTTCAGCTTTTATCCGGGGCATGATGGGATGGGATGGAATACCCCTGTGGGTCAGTTCTGGGTCCCCTGTCCTGTCTGCTCCTCCTTGAAGGTGGGACCCCTTTACGCTTTTCGCTTCCGACCCTCCAACGGGCAAAACAAAAAAAATTATCTGACCTTGGTTCTTCCAGCAATAAGTCTAAACAAGGGCCTCTCTGCACCATCCCTTGGGATAATCAGGTCTTATCACTGTGAGACGGAAGAGCTCTGAACAACGTGCTGTTAATTTCAGTTTAGTGAGTTAGACGAGGCCTAGCTAAGAAAGTAAAACTGTAAAACAGAAAATTGGTTTGTTTTACCTCAAACCAGGACAGTGGGAGCAGAGAACAAACTGGAGATGGCATACTGCTGGTCTGGCCAGAAAAGCAGCTGCCCTGTGAAAAGTTTCTGTTCTTCCACAAAGAACCACTAAAGTTTCGGCTCGGTGCTTCCTGCTGTTGCACTTTGCCAGGCCCCTGACGTGGTCTGCTGCTTAGCTGAGATTTGGGAAAGCAGGGGCTAAAGGCAGGGCTGATGCAGTGCAGCACGGCTAACACATTACTGCTGAACTGGCTTTTTGTTTTGTTCTCCCTTTCCCAATTTGGAACAATACATTTCTAATCCGTTTGATGAAAATACTCCTTGCTTGTATGCACCTGGAAGTTATGTGTATTGCCCTCAAAATTGCTACCTTACGTTAGCAGCAGGGCCAGGCCAAGGGCTTGCCTGGCTCAGTATCCTCTGTTGCAGTGGCCAAAAGCAGGTGGCCACGGAAAGCAGCTTGAACTTGGCACTGCAAGTCACAAACCCTCTCCCCACTTCTGTTTTCTGCACCTCACAGCAAACACCTGAAAAAACCCAAACAGCAGCAGCACACTGGTATCAGGGGCTGTGTTAATTCAAATATCCAATAGGTAGCTGAAATTGTGATTTAGGGAGAGTTACACCCCAAAAAAGTGCTCTCTTATCAGCAACAGATATTAGGAAACATGATACCCGTGTCCTGGCTGCTGAGATGCTCATGCCAAATGGTGTCCTTGTGCAGTTTGCTTTGAGGTGTAAGTTGGAATGTGCCATGCTTAGTCAACCCAGAAGGGTTTTTGGTTTGTCTTTAAAGTGTACATGAGAGGGTTCACACAGGGACAGATTTGTTGCCGCGTACACACAGTTGTTAGACTGTATGTACACAGGGAAGGCATTTTTCTGCTAAACAGTAGGTTCTTCACAGTCCTATCTGCAAAGAAACACTGCCCTCATTAGGGTACTGAAAAGTATGAAGCAGAGTAGCCTTGAGAAGATGGAATAAAAAAGTGGAAAACCCCTTTCTGCAGTATGCCTGAGGAAGCGCACGACGTCCCACTAGCTTGCTTTCTTGCAGCTCCCTCTTGCGATCTCTCCAGCCAAGCACAGGGACTTCCAAACTGCAAATTGAAAACATTCAAGTAATGCCTCAAGAGTGTTGAACCTTGCAGGCTGGTGTCACCGTGGAAAACTGCAAGGTGCTAACAACATGTAATCATCCAAGTTTAGTTGTTATCACTATAACTGGGTAAAGAACAAATGTGACCTATTTTATAGTGGTTCTGTGCAAGACAAGTTATTTTTATTTTATGTGTTTAGGCAACCTCAGCAAATGAGGTGGCAGCGTGCAGATACGGTAATGATATTTATTTGTAAAGACATTTTACTAATTTGGCTGTAGAAGTTCAGTTAAAAGCCTGAAGAACTTCAAAGTACTTTAAATGAATTTTAATGAGGTCTCAGATTCTTGACTTCTACAGTACGAAGTGCTGTTGTCATGAACCCTAATTAGTTTTTATGCAATAATTTTAAAAGTTCCTATTGTTAGAGTTTTCAGTAAGTGCATATTGAATCCAGAAGGTACTTAGAAATAAATTTTGTTAACATACTTGGAATTCTTTCAATAGTTTAGATCCTAAGAAAGCAAATGGAAGAGGTGTGTCAGTGATGCTGGTTAAGATATTTGGAAGAAGCTCCAGTTCCCCTTTCTTCCAGAAGTAGTGAGAAAGTTATTAAGAAACATGGAAGTCTGATGGTGCCTTTTGTACTGTGCCTTTCTAAGAACTTATAAAGAGTTCATATGCTTTTGTGATTTATTGGTGACTATTTCTGTGTGGTGGTATGACACCTCTCTGAATACCGCGTGGTGTCCCAAGAACTTGGATCTCAGCTTTATGCAGTGTCTCTGACTCCATTCTTGGAGTCATAGATGGCTGAAAGCAGCAGGCAGCACTTTTCCTCTAAAACGTGACTCTTCTTTAATTACTCCAAGGCCCGGAAAGCCTTGACAGAGAGACAGAAGGATCTGGAAATGAAAACACAGCAGCTAGAGGTGAAGCTCAGTAACAAGACAGAAGAGGAAATTAAGAAGGCAAGACGGAAGTCCACTCAGGCAGGTGAGTTCCTGTGTCTGTCAGTGGTGGGAGGTGAGCACAAATGGGGTGCAACTGCCCATCCACCCATGTTGTTTCTGGGTTTTTTTTAATACTGCTACAAAGTCAAAGTGAACTGTGCTACAAATCTGTGTGGTATGAAATCCCCTGAAAAAACAAGCCTATTTTTTTCTAAGTCAGATGTCACAAAATGATAATTTTGATAACTGGCATGAGAACAGTAAAAAGGAGGGTGAATTGTCCTGTTTTGTGAAAGTGTGCTGAAATAACTGAACGTTAGTTAAACTTTCAAAGTGAGATTAAGATAAGCTCAGCTGAGAATGTTTCTTCCTTAAATCATAGTTCCTTCCTTAGTTCTTTCCTAAACACCAGCCACCTACAACTGTGTGTTTCTCATTACTATTTTTCCTTGAAAATGAACTTTTTGGCTTTTTTTCCACTGCTGCATGATGATATAGTAGAAATGAGGATACAGTAGTGTGTAGACCTGTAGACCTGTACAAGCTGGAAAGTTGAGCAGAGAGAAACCTAATGAAGTTCAACAAGGGCAAGTGTCAGGTCCTGCACCTGTGGGGGAATAACTTCCTACACTGGGACGGGTTGACCTGCTGGAGAGCAGCTCTGCAGAGAGAGACCTGGGAGTCCTGGTGGACAACAGGATGACCGTGAGCCAGCAGTGTGCCCAGTGGCCGAGAAGGTCAATGGCATCCTGGGGTGCATCAAGAACAGCGTGACCAGCACATCAAGGGAGGTCATCCTCCCCCTCTGCTGTGCCCTGGGGAGCCCACATCTGGAGAAGTGGGTCCAGTTCTGGGCTCCCCAGTTCAAGAAAGGCAGGGAACTGCTGGAGAGGGTACAAGAAAGGGCTACAAAGATGGCGAGGGGCCTGGAACATCTCTCTACTGAGGAAAGGCTGAGTGACTTGAGTCTTTTTAGTCTGGAGAAGACTGAGGGGGGATCTGATCTATGCCCCTAAATACTTCAAGGGTGGTTGTCAGAAGGATGGGGCCTGTCTTTTTTCCAGTGATGCCCAGTAGCAGGACAAGGGGCAAGGGGCACAAACTTGACCATAAGGCATTCTGTCTAAATATGAGGAGGAACCTCTTTCCTTTGAGGGTGGCAGAGCCCTGGAAGAGGCTGCCCAGAGAGGTGGTGGCGTCTCCATCTCTGGAGATGTTCAAAACCTGCCTGGACAAGTTCCTGTGGGACCTGCTCTGAGTGACCCTGCTCTGACAGGGGGGTTGGACTAGATGATCTCCAGAGGTTCTTTCCAACCCCATATCATTCTGTGATTCTGTCTTGAGGACACAGCTACTTGGCATGACCTACATATGTTTTTTAGAGGCTCAAACCACTTCTACAGGATCCATCAGGAACTGTCTTTTGAGATGTGCAAAGCTAGTTCATGTAGTTCTGTTAGTACCTTTGCTAAAAAAAATATGGCTTAACTAGGTCTTTGACTCTTCATGGGTCCATTCCTTGGCAGAGTGGTCTTTCATAGTTCTGAGGCTTATGAAACTTCAGGATAGCCTGTGTGGGTTTTGAGTAGACTGATAAGTCATTCACAGTGAGACCATGTGTAGAGACAACCATTTGAGGAGAAACGGAAGTTACATGTTAACGACAGAGGCTCCACAAGAGATCCTCTTTATCCATCTGTGTCTTCTTGGGTCCTCAGAAATGGTTTGTAGTAGGTTGAACAAGCAAGGGAGAGCTGAAGATCAGATTGGAGTAATCCAGGCTTTGGTGAGGCCCCACTTTGTGCTGCTGTCACAGTACATGGTGGGGCAGGACCTGCTCCATCCTCATGGTGGTGCTGCCCCACAGCCTTCCTGGGCACCTCTGATGCAGGGTGCAGCTATCTGGCTTTGGAATAAAGCTGCTGCAAGTGGATGGTACCTCCAGACCAAAGCCCTTCTGCTGTAACCCTCCATGTGTTCCTGATCCATGGCGTTGCATCTGCTCCTGGGGGCTGTTCATGTGTTTCATGGCTGTCATGTTTCCTGGCTGTAGAGTGGCTCAGGTTGACTCAGGTGGGTGGAGGATAACCCCAAGTCAGATGGTTCCTTAAGGAGTTTCCTGGAGTTTGGGAGCCATTAGTTTGTACTGGTGGATAAGCTTATTGGTGAGTGTTAAGCCCTGAATCCATTTTTCTTCGTACGGTTTGGTTGCCACCTGGGGTTTTAGGTCCATGAGGGACTTCCAGATGCATTTACTTCTTTGACACTTGCTTGGTCTGTGGAGTCCTGTTCTTTGTCCCCAGTGTATGTATAAAGACCTTTTTGTACCTAATAGAGCTGGATGAATTTGAGCCCTGGACCTAGGCATGAGAGCCTCATGAAGAAAGAGAATTTACTAGCCAGAAAGCACGAACTTCTGAGACATCCCTTCCAGGTTTTCCACCTATCTTTCCCTCTCTGTCAAAACAGACCCCTTCAACAAAGGGAAAATGGAAATCACAGCTTACTGTGTTACTGTCCTGACCAGAGGAGGAAGCCAGATCTCAACTGGGATCGTGCATCCTCAGAAGCTGGAGTATCCAGCAGGGTGCAGCTGGGCTGAGGCTGCACAGGAGCATCCCTTGGTCTCGGATGGCTTCAGCCCAACACTTCATGCCTGTTTTTCACAGACACCTCTTAGAATGCAGTTTCACCTGCAAAGTACTTCCCTGTAGCTCAGTAACTCAATGTTATAGATTTTTCCATTGTAATTATTTTATTTTTCAGATATAACTTCCTGTCTCTGACAGTTTATTTTTTTCAACTGAAGAAACTTGCCTTCGGAATTGTGGGCATTTTGTAAAATACTACTTAGTGTTCATACTTTCCTTTTAAAATCTTGTCTTTCCTGCTCACTCTTTTTCATCTGATCTTTTACAATAAGTGGACTGCATGCATTTTGTTGAAATTTTGTTGCACCTCACAAATACCATGTAACAGAAGTGCCTTCAGCTCCACCAGGACTGACCTACAAACCCTCTGGGTCCACCTACAAAACCTGAACTGCAATTTCCTTTTAAGATCCCTAAAGCTAGCTAGTGAGAACTAATATGTTGCTGTCTTGAACTTTTCAGGAGATGACCTGATGCGCTGCGTGGATCTTTACAATCAAGCCCAGTCCAAGTGGTTTGAGGAAATGGTGACCACCACTCTGGTATGTAACTGCAGCATCTTGAAATGTTATATATGTAAAATTGTACTAGTGTACAACATTCATCATTTATAGCTAGTTAGAGTGCAAAGCAGAGGGGGAAATAGGGTGATAAATCTCCCATTGTATTTCCCGTTCTCAGTTCTAAGAAAAACTCTCATAAGGGAAAGGAAGAAATAATAGTTTATTTGCAGAAAGCATTAAACCAGTTCGGGACTGCTTAGGGACCAGAAGGCTGGAATTGTCCTCAGGAAGGATGAAGGAATGCACAAGGAAACGTGAAAAATCACTGAGTCCATTTATGCATTAGTGAATTTTTATATTCCATGATTTTACAAGTTCTTCATGAATACTACCAGCTCAGAAGAGGCATACTTTAATTGCCAATTATTCTGTTTCTCTGAAGAGAACACTACTAACACCACTCACAGTATTCACCCTAAAGGCATTAACCTTAAGGGTTAGTCACCAGGATGTCAAGATACAGGTTTGATTTCTGTGATCCTTGAAATACCTGTACTTTGGCTTTAGGGCTCCTTGCTCGTGTCATTCCTTACAGCCCTTCTGGACAACAGCCAATTGCTTTCAAAAGTGGGAAATAAAATCGTCTTTTGCATGTATTTTTGTCATTGGAAAAACACAAAACTGGAAACTCCTCCTAGTAAGAAGCAGGGTAATAAATTGTTCAGCATTTGGAAGTGTATCAGTGCAACATCTAAACTGCAGTAAATAAATAAAGGCAGGTGGAAAACCAGGAGGCAGATATCTTCCCAAAAACAGAAGAAGAGAGAAAAAGTTGGCTGTTCCTATACATAAGGGATCTAATTCTCCTCTCACCTTCACTGGTGGTTTCTCACTGATGCAGATGACACTGACCATCAGTGGCAGTGTGTCCAGATATGGCCAGGTACTTGTTAGCTGCATTTTTTATGCTTCTGGAGAATGACAACTCGAAATGCTCTAGTAGATAGCTCATGAGGGAAGTTATAACTTGCAGAATGCAGGGCAGGTTTGTTAGTTCTGGAGCTCAGGCTGGGAAGCATTTAAAGCTAAGTCTTAGTATATATGAGTATAAAATCTAAATTGAAGAAACAGTCTGCATCTCATGAGCTCAGATACAGATTAGTTCATATGCAACATAAAGTCAAGAGAGTCAGGGTTTGAAGATTTGTATATACCTTCCTCCCTGAAGTTTCTGGAGCAGATGCAATGCACATACTGCGTATAGCGTGCTTGCCAGCACTAGTTCACTGGGTTCTGCGTTCTGGTCCCACACATCTGTGCTCTAAGTAAGGGAGTCTGAGTTCAAAGTGGGCCATTTTTTCCTGAAAGGACACTGCATCAACCAGCAACAGCACCTGGAGCTCACTGTGTCCTGTCCATACCATAAACTCTTCCTTCCTCCCTAGGTAGATAGTCTGCCACCTGAGATTTTTGTGCTGTAATGAAGGAACTGTTTCCAAAAAGATGTTTAGCAAATTGCAGATAGCACAGGGAAGGCAATATAACAGCCTGCTTACTTGTATACGTTTGGCTTGCACTCCACCACCATGCCCAGTAAGTGGACACTAGAAATACCCTATAAAGGCAGGTTTTCTAAGATTTGGCTACACTGATGTCCCCATGATTACAGACCTTTCTAGTGAAACAGCAATGTCCATTGCAGTATTTCTTTTAACAGCAGACTTCTATAGCATGCTGCTTCCATTGCTGCTGTTCAGATAGACGAGGAAGGACTAAATACAGATTTTGGGGTATAATATCAGAATCCAGGAGAAGAGGGAGGCAGAAAAAAAACAGGAGGAAAGTTGGAAATCACCTGCCTTTTCAACTAAAGCATTGCTGGAGTCTGCTTACTGCCAACTGAGTGAGGTGGAGACTTGTCCCAGTTCATCATCTGATGATAAGATATCTGATGATAAGTTCATCATCTGATGACAGATAAAACTGCTCTTGGAAGTGTCTGACNAGAAATCACCTGCCTTTTCAACTAAAGCGTTGAGTGATGTGGAGACTTGTCCCAGTTCATCATCTGATGGACAGATAAAACTGCTCTTGGAAGTGTCTGACAACTGGCAGTCAGGCCCCCTGAGCCACACACCCAGCACAGTCTTCTGCTTCCCCAAAGAATCACTGTAACGTCTGGAGCAAGTGACAAAGCTTGCAAAGCTTCTTGCAGGAGACAGATTCCCTCTTGCTTGCAGCACCCCTGCAGACAGTAGCTCCTTTCTCTGCCTTGATTTGGAAAGGCGTCCACCTTCTTTTCTGTCATTAAGCTCAGGCTGAAGTGACTTCTGTTGCTTACTGTCTCAGATTCTCTGCAAATCAGAGGGACATGCCACCACAGACTTCAGCTCCAAAGCTGGGGTAATATCTGGCACTGCATTGACTGGCAACCTTTTCTGGCCATCCTTTCTCTGGGCCTTCAAGCTCAGCTTCCAAGAAAAAATATGGACTTGTTTTCCTTCATGTCCAGGAGCTTGAGAGACTAGAAGTTGAAAGGGTGGAGATGATTCGGCAGCATCTTTGCCAGTATACACAGCTGCGGCATGAGACTGACATGTTCAACCAAAGCGTAAGTCTCCTTTATGTTTGGTCCCTTTGGTCTTTGTTGCACTTCAGTGGAGCAGAACGGTCCCTGTCCTCATCTGACTGACTGGTGTCAAAAGGAGGTGTGAAAAGGGTCTGCGGTCGGTCTGGGAGCGTGCAGCAGTGCTGTACTGCCACCCTGCANTCCCCCCCCCCCCCAGCCCCGCCGCTCTAAGACTCTCTGATCCTGGTCACGTTTCATACTGCCGGATCGCAGCTTTTTGCTGGGGGAGACACAAGGAATTTAATTACCTTTGGCCAGCATGAGCTGTTACTGGCTCCCCAAGCATGATGCACTATTTCTTGAGGTCATGTGTTCTTGCAAGGAAGATAGTTTCACTCTTGGAGGAGGGAGCATATATATATTTTTAATATAGTATGTATTAAATTATATCCATTTTAAGATTGTATATATTTAAAAGCTGGCTTGTTTTCAAATCTTAAAATATGAGGAGTGTGCACTGACCTCGGTACCTGGTTGCATTTGGTGTAAGGTACAGATTACAGGACCTGAGTCAGAAACCAACTGGCCAGTGCCTGCCATAGGAAGCATGTCTCTGCTTGACGTTAAGTCTGCCTCTCCTTCTGCTACAAGGCTCCAAACTCACATCTGGCTGTTGTCCACTGAGTCTCATGTACGTGCCATTCTCACATTGTCTGTAAATGCGATGTAGGTGTGCCCATAGCTGCTCTACGCTTCAGAGCAATGGCGCTCTCTGCTTGAAATGACATTTTGATTCTTGTTTTGTTCGTTTTAGACAGTAGAGCTCGTGGATCAGTTGCTTCGGAAAGTGGATCCTGCCAAAGACAGGGAACTGTGGGTAAAAGAACACAAAACTGGAGATATCCGACCTGTGGACATGGAAATATAGACTGTTCTGTAGTTGTATGTGATGAGTCCACTGAATTAACCAGGCTAATGTTTGTTTTTTAAGGGTCAGAAGAGCATAGGGAAAAAGTTGTTCCACTACCAGATACCTTGTAATTTATGCCTGTATGGGCTATCTCTGTTACATTTAGTCATTAAAATGGTCCTTGTTGTGCTAAGCCTTAAGCACCAGACATTCCAGGGTGAAGAAACCAGATGTGTGCTTCCCACCAGAGGTTCCCAATTGCACGCAGCTTCCAGAAGAAATCTGCTTTCTGGCACAGAGAGAGCTCTCTTCTTCAGTGACTTTGTGCTACATCCCTTGCATGACTTTATACAATATGCTAGAACAACCATACAGTGAGCCTCTGGCCAGCAAGTAGAGAGATGTTTGAACATGATGCAGGAGGCAAGGAAGTCCTAATCATGAATCCCAGGTCTGTCGCTGCCTGCTTTCGTGGCCATAGGCAAGTCAATTAACTTTTCTGGCTCTCCCATCTATAAACCCGCCTTGCAGCAGTGTTGTGTGCAAATCAATTTATTTCATATTACACAGTTGAACCATGGCAGTGAAGTGATGGTCCTTCTCCCGAAATCTAGGGAGAGGACTCCTGTTCTTCCCGTTTTATACTCCCTCTCAGGGATACATAAACCCATTATCATTGTGATTTCTGTTCTAGACCAATCAATAAGGTTGAAAGTGTTGCCATCACCATTATTTATCAGGAAAGACTTGGTTGTGCTATACCTACCTCATCAGCTGTCTGAGTGCCCTCAATGACAAAAAGAGGTTATATACCAAGGAATAAATGAGGTGTTCAAAACCTTTCCTACTTATGCAAGATGTTTTCTCACAGAATCTTCTTAAAGACAGTGCTCTAACATTTGGGATCCAGGTTTAAATTGCCCTTTGTTGGTCCCTTCAGGTGAATAACACATCCTTTAGATATCTTTAATTACCAAGTTTGTCCAGGTAAATTGTGAGCTTTATCTTTTTAGAGCCTGATTTTCAAAGGTGCAGCGAATCTGTGATGCTAAATTGCATTAAATGTAGTTGCAGGTGCCCAGCACTTCTGGACCATCCGATTCTTAACCTTAGGTTTTTCCTTTGTTTCCCTTACCACAAGCAAGCAGAAATTCAACACTGCTCTTGGCAGGTTGTGTTAACTAGTTTGTAGATGGGTTGTGAAAAGATACTAATTTTATTCTCCTGCAGTTATTTCTGATTGATTATTCAGCATTGCTGTTAATATATTTTTTCAGCCTTTCATAAAATGCCAAGATTCTTAGGATTTTTTGCTTTACATTTAGCAGAAACCTTGATTCTCACCACTTGTGGCCTTTACTTAGTGTTTACTGGGTTGTTATCTACAGTTTCCCAAACTGTACTATTTGATTTGGTCCACAGTTATGTTCCACTTTATCTTGTTGTTACCATCCTTTTTTTTTCCCCCCAGCACTAATACTGCATCCCTCTCTCATTCTACTACTATTCTAGGTTTTCATTCACCAGCCTCAAGGTGCTGTGACTAGATAATTGAGAATTAATACTCCCTTTTACAAAAGCAAAGCGAGACACAGTGAAGTCTTGTGTGGAACACGTTTTTAATAGCACTGCAGTGATTATTTTTCAGGTTTCATATTTCAAACTGAACTCTGTTGGGTTTTTCTGTTGCTCCCTTTTCCTCACCATTTCTTTACCACCATAAATTGATTCCTGTCTTGCAAATCCCCCCACTTACACTCGGCAGGTGGGATGCCACGACCACTGCGCGCTTGGGATCACTGTTCCCAGTGTGACACCTCCCACGCTGCGCTTCCAGTACGCACTTCTGAATTAGCAACTGCTATTTTGTCCTCAGAGCTGGAAGCATCCAGTGCATTTGCTTTGTGAGTCTCTCTTAAACACCTACAAAGACTGTTACAATACAAGTGGAATGGGGTTTTCCTAAGGCTCCCATAGTCCTTGAGCTCCGAATGCACACGCTTCCCTAGACTCTTGCTGCTCAAGCAGGGAAGTTTTGTGATGATCTCTCTTTTTCAGTCTTCCTATCAATTCGTTCTCTATCCTATTAATTTTTTTGGCATACCAATATATGCTTTTCCTATCTCTACAATGCACTTTGGAGGACAGGCACTTTTCTCTCTTTTTTTCTTTATTTTTTTAACCACACGTGCAGGGTGAGCTTTCACTTTTTTTTTTTTTTTCAGTGACCAAAACTAACTGGAGTACTTAAGAGCTGCATCTCAGGTCGACCCCTGTATTCTAAGCTGTATATAAATTAAAATGAGCAATTTTGACACCTCACCCCATTTGATTGCAAAATGAAGCTAGTTGTGCACTTTATACAGTATTCTCCTTAATAAATATTGGAAATAATCTGTTACCAAATACACTTTATTTTTCCTCTTTCTTTAAAGATATTTGTTATTTTATCTGTTTTGGACTGGAAATACTGTCCATGGGAACAGGTTTCTCTGAGGACTGAAATGTATTTTGGTTCCTCTACTAAGGTGTGTTTAAGCTGCTCTCAGTTCTCAATTATATTTTCTGCTAATTTTTTTTTTCCTTTTGTTTTATTTCCGGACAGTTTTCTTACTTCTAGTTTTTGGTCCATTTGAAATATTGCAGGAACGCATGAGCTGCATGGAACCATCATTTTCTTGATGGAGCCTGTTACTCTTGTGCACTTTGATAATCTGAGGAGAGCACTTGTACCTGACTGTTAATCTTTATTAGCTCCAGCAAACTCTCATGCAGTGCTGCTCTGCAACATGGCAGATGCTACCCCTGCAGCAAGAGTTTCATCTGTAACTGGTGGAAGCGTTAGGGAAGTTTTGCTGTCTCATGTAGAGAGTTTCCAGGATATTTCCTGCAGAAGATGATCATTTCCTTGTGACTTGACACTACAGACAGTGGGATGGGTGTTACCTGACTTACTTCTCTGGCTGATGGGTCCTGGATGGTACGATGCTTTATGAGTCCAGAAGGGCTGGAGCCCCAATAATTATGGACAGCATCTCCAAAGGAGGTGGCGGCATGTTTGAAGGGAAGCATGGACACCTGCCCTTGTGTTTGTTCCTAACAAGGTAAATTTGGGAGTTCCAGCATTGCTCTATTCATCTTCCTTGGTACTTCCATCACGCAATAGCTCAACCTAAACCACTTCTTTGGAGCAAGATCAAGCTTTTTGTTATGTTAAAATAGCTAGCTTGTGAAAGGCATGATGATGCTGCAATGTAGTTCAGTAATAGGAGTAGCAAAGTGTGCTGCCTCCATGGGTACTGAGCTCCAGCTCTTCTCGTGTAGCTGGTGGACTCACACACTTGATGCAAGTTTTTACTATTTTAGTCCCTACAGGTATCAGTCTTTTTTTGTCATTGGTTGACAAGGCTGTCTTACATCTTCGTACAGCTCTGTGGTCACAGAGCAGAAGGTGAGCAATACTTGTTTGCTTTCACCTGAAGATGTAGAATTAGTGGGAATTTGCCTCTGGCTCTTACCTGGTAGCTCTGCTTCCCCATGTCTTTCTTGAAGCCACTTGTGTTTTAGGCGTCCTGCCACTCCTGTGGAGCTCCCTTGTCGACTGAGTGATGCTGTCACGTATTTGTCTCATGCTGTGAAGCCTCTGGCTCCCTGGCAATCTCTGCTTCAGCCCGTAGCCTTTTGGTCCTTATCTGAGCTCAAGGGCTTTGTGAATCCCGCAGCTTTGAATCCGCTGGGTGTTCTGGCTCCAGTGCCAGAGCTGCTGAGGTGTTTACCAGCTGTAACCTTGGCTACCATACAGAATGAGAGCAGTTTATTCATCATCTGTACCAGCCAGCCTATGTCTTCAAAGCCATCTTCTGGCACAGTTTACTCACAGTCCTCATTGGAAATCTTTCTCTAAGGTATTCTTACAACTTATTTCGTAACAGAACTCATTCTGGATCCAGTGCTGTTGGGTGATAATTCTGGACCCAGTGCTGTTGGCTGATTCCTCTTGGAGTTAATGAGCTGAAAGAAATTACTCCTTTACCACCTGGGCCAAGTGCACTCTCTCCCATCACTGGCACAATTCCAGTTGCTTTCATAGAGAAACATCCAAAAAAGCCTATTTCTCAGATATCCAGCCTGCTCCAGATTCGCTCCTGTCTGTAACTCACATTTGTTCATCGCTTCTGTGTGTTGAACATCTTTTGAATGACTTCAGTTCCCTTATAGGAGCGTTGTTTCGTTATGTGGTGACACTGGGATCTTCAGAGAGAGCTTTTTTTTTTTTTTTTNNNTTTTTTTTTTTTCTTTATGTTAACATATTACAGCAGTGAAAGTCAAGTCATCTGGAAATCTTTGCTATGTTTCTAGAATCCTTTCCCCCTTCTGCAGCCCTGCCTGAGCTGCTGTGGGGTAGCTGTTCCCCCCTTCTGTTGCACAGTTACAGCAAACACTGAAGCTGTTCTTCTTTCTGTGTGTAACAGGCAGCGTGCGAAGTTCCTGTGCTGTTTGCTGTACCTGATTCTGCATCTGCCTGGTTTTGTATTCTATAATTCACTGCTTTTTCTTTAACTGACAGCCCTGTAACGTCAGTGTGTGTAGCTGTCCTGTGACAGTGAACTACACTCAGATCAACTCTTTTTTCCTTTTTTTTTTTTTTTTTTTTTTTTTTTTTTAAAGGGATTTTTTGTAAAAG
>VZRU01013133.1:61394-72359 GCA_013398155.1 Pedionomus torquatus
AATTTTTGGTAAAGCATTCACAGCGAACTTTTACATGCTCAGTAGCAGTCATAATTTCTCAGACCTTCTCAGAACCTCTCTAAATTTGTCCCTGTTTTTAATGTTGTTATTTTAATATTTGCTGCAAATTAGACTATGTAGAAATTGTGTTCTTCATCCGCTCTTTGGAAGCGTGCGGCACTCGGAGGTTTCTTGGAACACAGGGAGCGTGTAGATGATAAGAGGCTTTGAAAATCAGGTGAACAAAAAGAAGTGCACAAGCCTCTTCTTTCCCTAGTTGTTGAGAACATGTATAAGGTAAACATTAAGAAGTGAGAACCTCAAACAATATATATGACCTAGCTGCTATACCTGCAGTTCCCAGCAGCTCCAAGAGTAACCCTATGTCAGGCTGTGGTAGGAGCACAGCTCGAGAGCATGGGCCTGCAGCTCACCTTCTGATGCAGGTGTGAAAACCCAAATGCAAAATTAAGTGAAAAAGTGGCTCTGCCCATCTCTTTTTTTCAGTCACACACAGGAGGAGAAAGAGCACTGCTTACCCAGGTGGGTCCTTTACTATCAAGCACCTTAAGAAATCCAGACCAGCACCTTGAAGGTCCCCCTGGAATAAGTACATGTGACTTCGTGGTGTGAGCAACTGATTGTTTCCTTCTGAACCTCAAAACATATTTGCTATTCTGTAGTAGCTCCTGTGTTCTTTGGTGCTGGTGTAGTCTGTGGGTCTGTCCTCAGAGATGGCAGAGTCCTGTACCCTGGAGGCAGTCCTGCTCACCTTCCTGCTGGGACTTCAAAAGACAGCATCAAAAAAAGTCAGTTTTCAAAATAATGACCTTTTCGAATCACCTTTCTGGAAAGCCTGTAGGCTTTTTGCTACCCAGCTTGTGTTGAAATAGGAGGATGAAGCATCTTGCTGCGTGGACGTTCCTGCCATAGCTGCACAGGGGCAGGGAATGGCTGGCAGTTGTCTTCTGCACAGCGTAGCAGAAGTATCTGACATTTTACCAGAGGAGCTGGCTGGACACATTTAACTTAACCAGGTGGACAGTACTTATAACCAGATTAAAATTAAAAACAGACACATAAGGCAAGAAAATATTTAGCTGCCCCAGCGGCATTCAAGCAGCACTTGAATGAAACGAGGAGGCACTCGTCTCCCTTGGACCCTGATGGGCTCAGTAACAGGCTCATCACTCCCCAAATCCTGCTTAGCACATGAAACTCGCTGATGAAACATTCCCCGACTCACACCTGGTGGTGCCAGCAGGAATCCAGTGTGTGGGACACACTGTGTGTGGAATGCTGCCTCCGTTGGCTCGCAGGATGTCTCCTGGCTCTTGGAGCACTCAGGCTTTCTGTGGCATAAAGGTGATGAGTCTTTGCCTCAGCAAATCCTTGTCTTTTCCTGAAAAAGCACTGTCATATAAATAACACTCATTCCTTTGTCTTACAGTAGATCTGATTCGTATAAATGGGCATCTTTCCATCCTTTTTTTTTCTTTTTTTTTTTTTTTTGTTTTTTTTTACTTTGTTGTTACCGTTCATGATCTTTTCTTTAGTTTTGGATTTTTCACAGAATGTTTCTGTTGCTTTCATGTGCTGACCAAACTTCTTGCTTTTGGGTATTTTCTGAGAGTGGTAAATGAATGCTTTTTGGAGTTGGGTTATTTTGGGTTTTGTTTTGGATTTTTTTTATCAGCCCCCGGGTTTGGAAGTGCAATGTCTTCTTTCTGTGCTAGTCACAGTTCATTTTTTCTTCCTGGACATTTTTTCTGAAGGGACCAACACATAGCACAATTTAACATAAATTTCTAATCCCATGCCTTCCTCAAGGCAGAAACCTTTTCATTCCTCAAGGCAGAAACCTTTTGTGCCTAATGATGCATCTAATTCTAAGAACTGTACATGGACAAAATCTTTCACAGACCAATAAAAAATAATTCTTAGGTTAACTGCAGAATAATAATTACAGAAAAAAAAGAGACAGACATTTGAAACACTCAAATTTAATTCCCTCAACTTAATGTAAGTTGAACTTTTTCAGGTGTGTTGTAAGAGATGAACTCAGTGGATATTCAGAACAAAAGCTTTCCAGCTGCTGTGTTCACATTCAGCCAGCGGACAAGACTATAATGTTGAATATATGCAGTCTTTCAGGGCTACTGATCAACTGAGTACCAGCTTGTATCGCAACCCTACTAAAATTCTGCTAGTAGTTCCCATTGAAGTGCCTCTTTAAATTGTATCTGCTACGAGCGTGTGAAACACACGGATTCACCCTACAAATTCCAAAAACTCAGGAGCAGCCAGTGTGCACGGATTGGTGCAGAATTTTCATCCCTCCTCCCTTGCTCTGCCCTGTGCGCTCTTCTAGAACATCCCTGTATCCGGGAGACCTGCCTTTGTCTCGCTGACCATTTACAGCACAGCCATCCTAAATTCTCTATGCTAACACGGAGTAGGAAATGTTAGACTTCAAAGCAACTGGATTAAAAACTAACCCGATCTTCTGACATGTCCTTCAGTATAAGGGTCTCGGTAGAATTAGCGGGGGATTCTGTATAAAAATACTTGAGTAAGTGGCATTTGGGGCTCAAGTATGCTTTTATGGTGTAAAATAAAAACCAATGACTTTTTTTGAGAGCAGTTACTGAGAAGAAATTTTCTGGTACTGGGGGTCTGAAGCTGCACAGTGATTTCAGGGATCTCGCACCTGCGTGACGTGACAATCGTAGTCATTTGAATTTGGGAGCGCTTGACGTGAAATGAAACTCCTTATTCCTTTGGAGGTTTTTTTTTGATGTGATGGCTGTGGTTTTCAGAATAGCCTAAGGAATTTGCATGTCCATTTACCACTTTCTCAGTCCAGCAGGTCAAAACCACTCTATCCATTATGAAAAGAGAAGTATTGGACAAATATTCTTCTCTCCTCCTTAGACTGTTTCCTTTCCTTTGGCAGCCCAAGACAGTGTGAAAAATCCACCAAATGGTTTTGCAGACATTCCAGCAGCAGGGATTCAAAGGCAGGCCAGGTCACCAGTCATACACTAAACCAGAGTTTTCTACTAAAGTTGCTTATTTGGTCCTTTTTGTGTAATTTTTGCTAAATCCTTCTAAATTTCCAGAAAAGTTGACTTTTGCCCGTACTAATCGCGTATTTTTAAAGATGTTTAACCAAAATTTTGTAACTTTCTATAAATTTTGGCTCAATAGATCCCTTGAGTAGCTTATGTATCATGCAGCCTCTGTCTGGGTAACTTGTAAATCTCGGATCATTGTGCAAATCCTAGGATGGCTTTTGTTCTGTAAGGAGACATGAAGGACTCACTGATGTGAAGAAGCTGAATGCAGAGATGATTTAGGGGGCAGATCTTCAGCTTGGGTAAACTAATAGATTTCCATGGAAGTTACTTGATGTCAGCTGTGGATCTTGTCCTTTAGTGTTGAAGGCGTTTCCTATACATAATTTCTCTGTCTTACTGTAAAACAATTTCATATGGTTAAACTGTATTTTCCTACATTGTTCTGCGAGTTTATATGCACCACAGTGCTCATTTCATCTCCTGTAAAATAAACTGTACAGAGACACATTGAGCATGGAATTGTCTTTACCAAGTTGCTTTTTTTTCTTCTACCAAAACCACACAGCTTCTGAACGCACTATCATCCAAGAACACCTGGGGAGACATACGCAGAGGTGCTGTTTAGTTGACACCAGCTTAACATAGCTTGAATTTGCAATCACATTACTCGCGTGTCGTCTACTTGTACTTACCCTTTCCAGACCCTTACATCAGATTCAGATGAGTACAGTCCCTAAAATTTCAATCTTAGTAGGAAAGAGATTTAAGAAACAGCTGGGGTGGGGTCGTTTCATGAACATGCAGTAAGCTGACTGTGATGATTATGAAAGCAGCTCCCATGAAATGCTTTAAATGGTCTGGAAGTCTCCTACAGCCAGTTGGTCCTTTGCCTGCAAGTTCCATGTGCATTTTGAAGCTTAGTTGAAGTGAAAACTCTGTTGTAAAATGTTGTTGTTAATAAATTGCCTCACTTTGACTATTTGAGTTAACATATGTGCTGGCAGGTTTTCTGACCAAATCAAAATCAACCTTGCTAAAATCCTGTCTAATCCAACAACCGTCTCCAGAAGTGGCCGGCGTGGGGCACTGCTCTGGAAGTGGAGCTCAGAGCAAGCAGGTGTTGCAGTTCTGAGGAACGTGAGCCCCCCTCACTAGCAACATGTGACTCGGGGACCTTGGAGGTGACAACATTATCCACGTGTCTCATAAGCTTCAAGTGGAGCCGCCTTCTGAGAATTTGTCTGGTTTTGAACTCAGGTAAAAATTCAATTTCTGTAGCCGCCTGCAGAATGGCATCCCCAGGCTCTGCTGCAGTAAGGAGCTGCAGAGGTATGATGCTCTTCTCGGGATAGGATGTAAAAGGTAAGACACCAAAAAGGTTCCAGGTGGAGGTTTGGTTTTCGCAGCAGAGTCTTTGCACCGTGTCCAAAGCAGCCTAAATCCACTAAAAATTCTGCGAGTGCAACCTCAGATGTTGTTGGGTGGTTATAGACCAGCCTGGTGGATATTGCACTCTTCTCCATGTGCTGTGGTACATTTAGCTGCAACTCGCCAGCTAAAAGCAGCTGTAGAGGACTTTGGCACAACTTTGAAACCCAAGATGGGGAGTTTGTCCTGGTGGAAGCCGCGGCGCTGGCTGCCCTGGTATAGCGCCAGCACTTGGAGAAGTGACAGAGAGAGGAGAAGGGGGGGTGGTGGGGGCAGCGGGGTGGTAGATCCACAGTTTTGCCACCTTTAGATGTAAAATGCACTCCATCCTGCACAGGAATACAGGAGAGCAGGAGAGGGACTCTTGGTCAGGAAGTGTAGTGATAGGACAAGGGGTAATGGTTTTAAACTGGAAGAGGGGAGATTTAGATTGGATATTAGGAAAAAATTCTTTGCTGTGAGGGTGGTGAGGCACTGGAAGAGGTTGCCCCAAGAAGCTGTGGCTGCCCCATCCCTGGAGGGGTTCAAGGCCAGGCTGGATGGGGCTTGGAGCAACCTGGTGTGGTGGGAGGTGTCCCTGCCCAGGGCAGGGGGGTTGGAACTGGATGATCTTCAAGGTCCTTTCCAACTCTAAACATTCTATGATTCTATGATAGACTTCTGCAGCCAAAATAGTTAAAAACTCAGCTGGGAATCTACTGTGCAATCAAGCCTTTGAACCCTCTCCTGTTCCTCAGAAGTGGAAAGCAAGCTGCAAAGGTATCGGGTGATTTGGTTTTGGACTGCTTTTGGAACTCAGTAAACATGTTTTGTGCCTCAAACTGTTACCTAATGCTTCAGAAGTTCCTGTTAATCATAAATGAAATTATGTCAGTGCAGGCTGCAGCTTCTGCTGTTTCCTGAATCAGCAGAATGATCCTGAAATCTCCAGATAAATGCAAGTTTTCCCTACAAAACTGTTAAAATTCCGCCTGCTTGAGGGGGTGTGACATGTTGAGGGGTGGATTTCCACAAATCCTTGGAGTGCAGCTCGGAGCAGTGTTTCCATAAGTAGAGCGCTGGATCGATGTGATGAATTGCTGCTCTGCTTTTCAGTGCAGAACATCTTGGGAAGCCCTGGCAGGGTGGAGCCCGGTGGGAGGTGGTGCGGGTTCCTCAGCTGTTTTAAAAAAGCAGACTTTTCTGAGACTTTTCTTGTCCCTGCCCATGGCAGGGGGGTTGGAACACGCTGATCTTCAAGGTCCTTTCCAACTCTGACCATTCTATGATTCTGTGATTCTATGAGAAGAGCTCTGGTGACTGCTCACCCCACTCAGAAGTAGCTCTATGGAGCTGGGAGAGGTGCAGCTCTGGAAACACTGTGGATGAGGTTGCAGCAGTGAAGGGTGTTTGGGGCAGACGCAGAGCACCATCTCTGCCTACGTTGCTGTTCTGAGGATGTGCAACGGGCAGGGCACATACAGCCCCTTCCCAGGTCCCTGTGGGCAGACCCTGAACCAACAGCCCCGTCAACAGGAGCCTGGGGAAAGGGGCCAGTCTTTTTTCAGTGCTCTCCACTGACAGGACGAGAGGAAACGGGCACAAACTTGTACATAAGAAGCTCAATCTAAATATGAGGATGAGCCTCTTTCCTTTGAGGGTGGCAGAGCCCTGGAAGAGACTGCCCAGAGAGGTGGTGGAGTCTCTGGAGAGGTTCAGACACTGCCTGGACAAGCTCCTGTGCGACCTGCTTTGGGTGACCTTGCTCTGGCAGAGGGATGGGCTAGATGGTCTCCAGAGCTTCTTTCCAACCTCATATCATTCTGTGATTCTGCGTGATACCTGTGACTCAAAGGCAAATGCTTTAGCCAGCACAGGTTTTGTTTGTGATGGTCCTGAGAACTGCAGCGACTGCAGCCTGGACCCTTGTGACTCCAGCCCTGGGGGCAGCCAGATTTTATCAGCAGGTGACCAGTGGGTGATGGCTGAATGAGGGCTTTATGCAGGGCGTTTAAAGACTGAGCATCTGCTTTGTTGGCTGAGGATCGCTCTGCATTTGTCTAATGCTGCTGAAAAGTAGCTTTTACCTTTTGGTACCAGTTGCTGTTTTTCCATTATTGATTTTGGATTGCCGTCCAACTTGTGGCGAATGCAGGCAAACCTACTGCAGCAATAAGTTGCTGTACTCTACTGTGACCTCCTGTGCAATGAAGGTCGAGGGATTTGAGGAAAATGTGTCTTCTAATTTATATTTTATTTCAGACAGGGACTTCCTGCAGGCAGCGAACATTGTAGGGGGATGTTTAATACAACCCAGGAACCCAGAAAGCCTTGCAACCTGTTGGAACCATTTAGAATTGACCCTTTTCACACCAAACCAGTGCTTTGTCACCTAGGAGGAAATGTTTGTGTGGCTCTACCTTACCAAATGGCATTGCTGTAAGTTTTTCTCATACGCTTCTTCGTCCTGTCCCACTGTTCCCAAACAAGAAAATGGGAGCGTCTGAATCCCCAGCTCTGCCCCTGCTGTGGTGAAAGCAATTAGTCTTTTATTGACTGTACCTTGCTCTAACGGACAGAAAGCATTGCCCTGTGGTTCCCACTGAGGTCTGACCACAGAGGGTGCCTTTCGTTGCAGAGCCCACCCATTATTCCCTCCGTTGACGGCGGCACCCTCCCATCCTTCACGAGCTGCTCCTTCTTAACTCGGGTCTGATAAAAGCCACGTACTCAGTAGCTTCATAAAACTTAACAGGGTCCAAAGGAACACTGAGGTGAACGTTTCCCGTTGGTGAGCAAAAACCTCGTGTCGGTTTTGTGTTTCACAACCGAACACCTCTCTGTGTTCACCGTCTGGGGTTTTGCACAGCGGCTGACATCCGAGAAGCTAAAGGCTCGGTTTTAGTGGCCGCTCCAAACTCCTCTGCAGCCCAGGGCTGTGCAGCCTTCCTCTCAGCAGCTTCTACATCTCTTCCCCAGCCTGTAGTAGTTTTCAAGTGTACCTGCCTGTCTTTCCTGTATTTCTTTTTTCCCCACCCTGCAGCTGTGGGCCCCATCTCTCACCTGACATTGAAGCAAGCCAGGAAATCTCTTTTCTTCACAAATCCCTCCTGGTAGAAGCATTTAAATTCACACACACCTCAAAAACAAACAAACAAAAAAAAGTGAACAGTGGTAATTCCTTCTGGACTGCTCAGACAAGCTGCAAATTCTTTTGCTGAAGATGTCCAAAGTTTGCTTAACTCAGAAATTAGGCTGGTGGTAGAAGAACTGGAGCTTGAGATTTCCTGGAGCTGCATGAGCAACAGCAGGAGTTTGAGGGAAGGAGCACCAGGCACGTGCTGTCCCTGAGCTTTTCCCTGGCCCCGTAGGGATTCCCACCACTGGGGACCGGACACAAAGCAGGAAAAAAAAAAGTGAGTTTCAAGAATGTGTCTCATTTCAATCTGATCCGTGCTGATTTGGTTTACACTGGAGATCCGAGGAGTTCAGACTGAGAGGCTCCTGTTCCCTTCTGGTTACAGACAAGAACACCGCCAGCTGCTGGACAAAAGCATAAAGACCAATCACTGAGACAAACAGGGAAACAGGTGATCTAATTAGGAGCATAATTAAATCTGTATATCAAAATAAATAAATCTGCTAAAACTAGCACTGAAAATAAATCTACATAATTCTCCTGAAGAACGGGCAAGCTGAGTCTAGGTCTTTAAATTTTAAATATAGGAGATGATGTTACATTAGGCGTAGCTTTTCCACATACATTTCTCTTTTGGTAATTTGCTGCCTGACCAAAAGCCTGAGGATGATTTGCCAAAGTCCTTTCTCCTCCCCCTGCACTTCAAATCCATTTCTGCAGCTTGCAGTGCGGTTTTTGGAGCGCGTATTTCAGGCTCTAACACCAGATGTCAGTGTGGCTCGCTTTTTAGAGGACTTCAGACCGGGATGTCTTTAGAGAACTGCTGCCAAGTCAGTTGAAAATTATAAGAATCATAGAATGGTTAGAGTTGGTTAAAAATCATCAAGTTCCAACCCCCCCTGCCCTGGGCAGGGACACCTCCCACCACACCAGGTTGCTCCAAGCCCCATCCAGCCTGGCCTTGAACCCCTCCAGGGATNNAGGTGGGGTCTCACGAGCACAGAGTAGAGAGGGAGAAAAGACAAAAAAAAAACAGGACTAGGGCTGGTAATGGACCATGTGCAGGCACAGACCGAACAGCATAGACACCCATCATCTTGGCCACAGATGTGAAAGCCACCTGCATTCCAAAATCTGGCTTTATTGCCATAATTTACTTATTCTTGCTTACTGTCTTCAGTCCCTCAATTTATCCCAGTTTGGAGCAATACAAGGGAAGAGGAGATGCCAGGCCATGTCCTGTGATGTCCCATGTAACATATTTATAGCCACCAACACCATTTATCATATATGACCTTGACATTCAGTCAGCAGAGGACAACAACAGATGCAACAATGCAGCCACATTGCATGCGTGACTTCAAGCATTACTGCTCTAATGCTGATATGAAACCTTTGATAGGATTTCATGGAGGAGCCTTCCACTTAAAGCATTCTTCTAGGGCAGAGCAGTGGTGGTACAGCACAAGGTGGCTTGCTCAAGGAGGAGGGCATAGCTTGGGCCTAGAAAGAAGTGAGGCTGAACCTTTATATCATGGGGAGCTACAATCTTGGAAGCACCAAATCATGCAACATCTCCACATAGCAGGTGGATGACAGGATGCCACGTTTGGAAAGGCACCACATAATCCTCCACTGGACAGTTATTCCCTCTGATATCAGCCTGGTTTGCTTCTTATCTTCTAACGTTTCACATGAAGCTGTCATGAATAGCCGTGTTTCCTGATGAGAAACATGCTGAGCAATGGTGCCAGGAAGCAGCAAGAGGCAGGGTTGCCCCATGAGGGTGAAGCAAACCAGGACCTAAATGGCCACAGCACAAGCAGAGTCCTGACGGACTGGGACAAGGGCCTGAAAAGTATGGGAAAAGCAGGGCAGTGGAAATGGGGTGCGCCGACATTTTAAGACAAGGTGAGGTGATGAATGGGGTTCCTCTATTTTGTCAGGAGCAACAGGAGATGAAGCAGACATAGGACTAGGAGACAAGGCTACAACAAAGCTCTGAGGTTCATCCAGGAGGCAAACCTGGAGATAGCTGCATCCACAACCCAGCTGAGACACCTACAACACAGCTCAGGCCTGATCTTACCGTGGTGCTCCTGGAACTATGGGTGTGGGTAGATGCCCCAGGTCAGGCTGGTGAGGACAGGTAAGTCCTTTTGGTGCATTGAAACAGTCATCTGTTTGACCCGTCTGTCTGTGTTGACCACTGTACAAACACAAGAAGGGACCGTGGTGGCTTTGCAGGACTTGGAATGGACAGAGAACCAGGTTGTAGAAGGTCAGAGATGCTGATGGTGATCTGCACTGCTCGTAAAAGGATTCGTGTGGATCATTGAATAGGAGCGCTCATAACTACTGCTGTGAGTTGGATGAAAACTTTAAACCTCTTCTACAAGCTGAATGGGCTGAAGGTTTTTTTGAACCCTCACAGCTTATTGTGACTAATGTCCTTCACGGGTCCCTTAAAAGCAAATCTATGTGCAAAGCTGAAGTAATTGGTTTAACTTAGCTCGTGTCATCTCTCCTAGTTTGCTAGACGGGTGCAACTACCATCTCTCTCACACAGTTTCATTACGTACAATGGTAATTTCTAAAGTGATGGGCCAGACAAAATGGCCCAAGAAACGCTGTTTGCATGCCTTATGTTGAACTGTCCTCGCACACAAGTGAAGTTTTGGCAGCTGGGATCTTCTATCTTGACTCAAACCACAGAAATACTAATGTCACATTTCTTACTCGAAGAATCTTGCTTGTATAAATTACTGTCTCAGCCCTTATACAAATGAAAAAAAAATTACAAACATGCACTAGTGAAGTATTTATTGTCAGGACAAACAGTCCAGCCTTCCTGGTTGATGCTGCATGCTGTGTTTGCACTGTTTTTTTCAGAAGTCCCTGGAAGTCGAGGATGAGAGCATCTACCTCCCATTTTATTTTTGCTTCCTGTTTTATAAAGTAGAATACCAGTCTCCTGGAGCTACAGCATAAGCTATAGGCTTATTATTTCATAGAATCATAGAATGGGTAGAGTTGGAAGGGACCTCAAAGATCATCCAGTGCCAACCCCCCTGCCCTGGGCAGGGACACCTCCCACCACACCAGGTTGCTCCAAGCCCCATCCAGCCTGGCCTTGAACCCCTCCAGGGATGGGGCAGCCACAGCTTCTCTGGGCAACCTGGGCCAGGGTCTCACCACCCTCACAGAATTTCTTCTAATATCTAATCTAAATCTAAGTTTAAAACCATCACCCCTCATCCTATCGCTCCATTCCCTGATAGAGAGTCCCTCTCCAGCTCTCCTGGAGCTCCCTTCAGATCCTGGAAGGCTGCTCCAAGG
>VZRU01013133.1:91439-112345 GCA_013398155.1 Pedionomus torquatus
CCTTCTCTTCTCCAGGCTGAACAGCCCCAGCTCCCTCAGCCTGTCCTCACAGCAGAGGGGCTCCAGCCCTCTGAGCATCTTGGTGACCCTCCGCTGGACCCGTTCTAACAGTTCTATGTCCTTTCTCTGTTGAGGACTCCAGAGCGGGACACAGTCCTGGACAATTTTACATTTGACAATATAGTTCAATAGACATAGATGCAGTGATAGTGAGCCAGCTTGCAAAACCATACATTGATAGAAGTTTTACCATCAGAAATTCTTACTACCATCCATGCTATCCTCCTCCTTAACTCAGGCCACTGGATTTAAATCAATAACTCCTGCAACAAGCCTACATATTGTCTAAGAGTACATCCTCAATCATCATTTAAAATCTTCAAATGCCTGAATGTTGTACAGCTAGATTTTAGGTGATCATTGGGAACTGGAAAACTTTGATTTTCTCTTTTGTCCAGGCAAGATACAGAATTAGGCTCTTTGAGCAAGCAACAAATGTAATTGTCAGATTACACAAAGTTGTCCAAATGCTTGTAAAATACTATACATTGTCTTTATTTCATGAAAAATGCCTGAAAAATAAGACCTCAATCCTGCAGTGTTTCAGATTTTCCTCTACCTTAAAGTACACTTCAGAACTTTAAGGTGAGCTAGGGTGAACATATAAAAGAAAATTGTTAATATTTAGACATCTCTGCTATGCAGAAGCTATATTACAAAGGAAGAAAATGAAGTTGCTGATAGCACTGTAATATTCAGTGATGACAGAAAATACAGCCAAATACAGTCAAATTTCTTCTTGTTCTGTCCACTAGGCTACTCCTTTCTTATGAAACAATTCACTCATTTTCTGTATCTGCAGATCAACCTGAGCTGCAACAAACGGAATGACTGCTGACACACCTTACTGACAACTGATGATTTTAAAAAAAAAAATTTAAAAAAAGAAGTGTTCAGATTTCTTATCTGCAAAGTATCCATCTCTGCCTCCATAAAGTACCACAGAAACAAGAATGTGGAAGTTGTGACACACTTACCCCATCCTATCACAATGTATGTCTGGAGCAGCCGTCTTTCAGAGAGTACAACGGTTATCAATAACGTATGCAGATAAATTCCTTCCACTAACAGCCAAAAATAATTTGCCCCAACAAAGTAATGCATGAAGAACTGGGCAGTCCTGCAGATGGTGACAATCTGTAGAAAAGAGAGACGGGGAACCATTGGTAAGGATAAACCAAAGCTCTGACAAATCCTTTTTTTTTCTCTTGTTTCTTCAGCCACTGTTTTAAAACTAGCAGATGGCTGCAATGTGCCTGTGACTCGGCTGTGTGTCTCACAAGACTCTCCCTGCTGCCTGGGAGAGGAGTGAAGCAATTTAAAGGCTTCTGTATTGTCAGAGAGCTTGAGTGGAGGTGCCAAGCGGGAAAAGGCAATGTTAGTGTAGGCTGGGATCTATGTTCTGCATGTCAGAATTATTACCCAGGAGCTATTTATGTAATAGTCACTGTGTAGGGTTTTTTTTTTTTTTTCCTGAAAACTACAGGTGTATGTTGTTTTGCTTAATGGGATGTTTCTAAATCCAACTATTGATTTATTTGGCTTTTTAATACAAGGCTTCATATATAACCAATGTATTACAATTTGTCAAACCAGATTTTTCTTTTTTTCTTGACTACCCCAAGTTTTATCAGCAAAATTTCAGTCTTCAAAGCTCAGCTAATGAATCCCTCAAAACTTGTTGTTATAAGACAATTTCCAAAATAATAAACTCTCACAGCCACTAGCAGCTCACATTTAGTGTTAGCAAAGAACTAATAAGTTACCTCTGGACTGAGGAACAATATCCATCCAGTTTCATCATTTGGTCTTTTGGAGTAAATATTGTAGTATACAGTGTCCTTTATAAGAACTGCTATGGCACGGAGGATAAAAGATGCAAATAAATTCATATGGATGTAGTTTCTTGTGCAGTGAAGTTTTCTGTGGGAGAAAAAATAATGTATGACTCCTCTGGAATATATTTAATTTACAGAAATGGAAAAAAAAATACTGCTTCATTCATAATATTGCCATCAATTAGTTTTGCTTAGGAATTGGTTTTATAATGTATATTAGGAAAATATAAGTTATTTACATCAGAAGCTGAGCAACAAATTAAATTACCAGAAAAGAAGAGCGTGCATAGTTGAGTCTGTACTTTTAAAACACATGTACATCAGTACTAACCTGAGGAAAGAAAGTATAAGGAGAGCTAACACAAGCGAGATGAGTGAAAAATAATATCCTATAGTGTACAACAGCTGCAATGTGGTAAGTAATTTATGTTCTTCTTCCTAGGAACAAAGAAGAAAAATATTTTACACATGCAGACAGGAAGGCAGAACACGAACACAGCTCAGAAAACCTTTGAGTCCAACTTCTTTGCTTCCCAAGGTAGTGATGCCTGCTTCTCATGCAGCCTCCTCATATCACTGCATGACACAGACACTTGCAGACAGCCTTAATTTCTTTTTAAATCTGAAGGCCCTCCTGGTCTCACTCCAGATAGCTCCCACCAAACACCACTCATAGCCTGATTTACAGCTTATCATTGCCGTGATTGCATTCATCAAATGGATCCTGGTATTTTAATAATTGCAGGGATCGACTCCCTCAATCTGTACACACAAGTGCAATTACTGTGTGTGGTCTGGGGACACAGTTACAGACCGGCTTTGTCTGTACAATTTTGAGAGTTAACTCTGTCTAGTCATTGAAATCAACTGGCTTGTGAGTCCAAAGAAAAAAAATAGAAAATTTTCAAGCTGCCTTAGAATGTCTTTGAATGATAAATAAGAACTCAGAGGAGGAAGAGAAGCACTCACAGTCTTTCCACTTTCCTTCATTTACCATTTCTTCTTGCTAAGTTTTTTTTTTTTTAAATCTGCTTATGTCTACCTCTCATATCTTCTGATTGCTTTTCTAGCACAAGAAAAGCTTCCCTGCAGACGGGACACAAAGACATGGGATATATGACTTTTATAATCCATATCTGGCCTGTAAGGATTTCCTTGGAACCTGTCTTTTCCTCAGTGATTTTGCTGTTTTCTGTGTGAATTCTTACTGCTCAGCGCCAGGGCTTTTAGCACTGTCTTCCTGGCAGTCGTTATCTCTAATCAATTTATAGTAACGAGCAGTGTCGGGATAGCACAGGTGGCTGTGCCTGCTGGGCTCTTGGAGAGGGTGCAAGTGCCCAGGAAGAAAAGTGTGTCCAGGAGGTTCCCATAGCACAGCCATTAGTCACTCTGCTCCAGGAAAACATTCAAACAGGCATGAACCTAATAAAAGGCATGAGTTAACTCAGTCGTGACTCCAAACCAAATGAAATCAAGCTGATTTCACACGACAAACAGGTACAAAAACACATTTAAGGGTGGTAAGAAAGTTGCTAAAGCTTCCAGAGAAATTTTCTGCTGCCAAGTAAGATGGATTAACGTGTCTCACACTCACAACTTTGCAATCCAGAATGGTCAACAAACCACAGAAAACTCTCAGTACTGACGAATATTTATCACAGTTGTATAAATAAACTGTAAGTCTGGAAGTTCATGTACTTACTATATAAAGAGTTTGGTAAAAACTTAGTAATACATGGGGATCCTGAACTAATAGTGTTGAATAAAGTAATCAATAAAGTGATGTTACTGAAGAAAGTAACAAACAGTAACAGTGCTCACCCGAGAAAGTACTAAAAAGGAAAAAATAACCAACTGCAGGTAGTGCTTCCCTAAGAGGCTGGTTTGAGGTAAAACAAACCAATTTTCTGTTTTACAGTTTTACTTTCTTAGCTGGGCCTCTTCTAATTAACTAAACTCTGAAATTAACAGCACATTGTTCAGAACTGTTCCGTCTCACAGTGATAAGACCTGATTATCCCAAGGGATGGTGCAGAGAGGCCCTTGTTTATCTTTATCGCTAGAAGAAGCAAGGGCAGGGAATTTTCATCATTTGCCCGTTGGAGGGTCGGAAACGGAAAAGTGTAAAGGGCTCCCACCTGCAAGGAGGGACAGACAGGACAGGGGACCCAAAACTGCCCAACAGGGGTATTCCATCCCATCCCATCATGCCCCGGATAAAAGCTGAGGGATCAAAGGGTCNGACTGTAGACTCCCTTTTTTCCTAAATTTCCTTTTTATTATGTTATTATTAATAATATTTTCATTAAAGTAGTTTAGGTTTTTTTCTAAACTCTTGAATCTCTTTAATTCCTTCCTCTCCTCTCTTTTATGCAAAGGGGGGAGGGGGGGACATCTGTCAATCAGGTTTTGGTAAATTTGGCTGAAACCATGACAGAGGCTTCATCTGATACCAGCTAAACTGGACTCTGTGGTAAAAGAAGTTACGAGAAGCTGAAACCAGCTAAGCTGCATACTCTACTATTATCTGCATCTCTGCTGAACTGATTGCAAGCCCTTGCTCAGTGGTGCGGCAGGACCAGGTCCCTGTCACTGCTTGGGCCACCCTTTTCCTGGGTGGGAGTGGGTGGCCATTTGGCAGAGAAGAGGAGCCGGGCAAGGGTGCCATTCCCAGCTTCACAAGCAGAGATGACCAGACGTTGTTTCTGCATTTTACCCTCAGTAGGAAGAGCTGAGCTCTGTCGCGGTGCCAGTGTCTGGTTTATTCTCCGTTCAGCTCAGGGGAGCCGTTCTCCCTGACCCCCACCGGCTGACGAAGCCCAGCGCTCAGGCTGCTGCGTCAGACCGGGGAGGATGGCATTTGTATTGTGATGAATCCTTCAGCCTGTAGCTACCTAAGGTTGAAAGGACCAGTTAATGGTGCATTGAATGCTGAAATGTTCTGGAAGCAGGGAACGAAGCTGTCTGGCCTTGGCAAGCTACAGCCATTTGGGGCAGATAATGGGATCATAGAATAATAGAATCATAGAATTGTTGCAGTTGGGAGGGACTGCTCACATCATCCAGCCCAACCATCAACCTAACACTGATAAAAACCATCACTAAACCATACCTTCAAGCGTGATGTCTACTCATCTTTTAAATCCCTCCAGAGATGGTGCCTCAACCCCTTCCCTGGGCAGCCCATTCCAAGGCTTAATAACCCTTTCTGTGTAAACATTTTTCCTAATACCCAATCTGAACCTCCCCTGGTGCAACTTGAGGCTGCTTCCTCTTGTCCCATTGCCTGTCCCTGGGGAGAAGATATGGACCCAGTTGGCTGCACCCTCCTTTCAGAGAGCTGTAGAGAGCAAGAAGGTCTCCCCTCAGCCCCCTTTTCTCCAGGCTGAACCCCCCTCCCCAGCTCCCACAGCTGCTGCTCACAGGACTTGTGCTCCAGACCCCTCACCAGCTCCATTGCCCTTCTCTGGATACACTCCAGCCCCTCACCATCCCTCCTCTAGTGAGGGACTCAGTACTCAAAGATACTTTGAATTTAAGCTATTTGTTCGTCAACTTGCAGTCTTTTTCAATTTTATTAGGAGAAGTTCAACAGATGAACACTGGACTCAGAACAGAAAATAATTTGTGTCATGTAAAGCAGGGATCTCCTTCCTTAATCTTTCCTCTGTTTCCATTTGGTAATCGAAATGAAATCTGAACATCTTTTGCAGGTATTCAGTGGAAATGTTTTATCGGTTGCTCAAGAAGGGATCAAGAAGATTAAAGTATTAAACCGCAATATAAAACATACTTACATTTTTTTGGAAATGATTTTTCTCAGAACATTCTGAACTCTCTCTCCAAATGTCTGTGGAGTTTTCCTTTGTTTGCCAAGTCCCTTCATCCAAGCAGACTCTGTATACATATCCCTCACTTCCTGAAAGTAAACAGAGGTCTGAAAGGTCAAAATTAAGATTTTTGGTTTTCATACATGGTTTATAGACTTCCCTCTTACACCACAGCAACAGACACTACCCCACCCCCACTCAAAAAAAGGAATCAAAACCACTTTTGTCTGATGATGTATTTTTCATATTTACAGAGGAACGCAATCTAGCAGAAATAAAATTCCAGAATATGCCCATTTTTTACAAAAAATACATTATTGCTACATCCAAAAGAAAAGCCACTTCTCACTTTATCACTTTTTCCTCATTAAGTTCCTAAGTTCCACCAAGGATAGATAGCTGCCCAGGCTGGGTAGTCAAAATTGTAGGAGGAAGAGTAAATTTTCATTAGGCAATGATATTTCTCTGAAACTCTGATGTTTTATTTATGTGCTTTGGGGTCTGATCAGCAGGTGCTGAGAACCAGTGGAACTTTCTTGGCTTTCACTGCACTGCACTAGTTTACACTAATTGCAGATTTGCTTACAACATCAGAAGAATGATATGGGGACCCCGGTTGATGTTTGTTTGATGTTGTTCTCAACAGCTGCCTTGCATTTATTTCTAATCAGACCACAGCATTTTCTTTCATATTTGAATGAGGAAGGGTTTAAGGGTGGCAGAACAGAGTTATGTTGTTTTGCTCAGGATAACTGGAACTGAGAGAATTGCTTTGGGAGCACAGTCTGCTGGGAGAGAGCAAGAACTCTGTGTGGAGACTGGACACCAAAAAAATCTGAAGGTGGGTGTTAAATGTGACCAGAAATCTGTCCTACCCTAACTTTTCAGTGCTCTGGCTTGTCAGTGATGACAAACCACAATAAATTTGCCCTAAGCTTCCAAGAATTTCTGGTCCAAGCCCATCAGTGTCCCAGAACAGAGACAGTTATGTCTTGAAAATGGGAAGTGCAAGCAACCTTGCTTGGACTTGGACACAATTGGTCCTTCCAAGTGTTATTAGAAACTTAGAATGCAGCTAAGAAAGCCGGATGTAGCTAAGAAAGGTTGTGTAGAAACATCAGGCTGCAGTGGTAGGAATCTCGTTTCACTTCTTTAGGAGAAGGGGAATATTGCTAGCTTTCAGACAGTTTTGCTCCTGTAGATGTCATTCTTTTTCCCTGAGAGCCTCCCTGCTCCAATCCCTCCAGGAAAAGCCTTCTTAAAGCTTGTTTTTTTCACCACACCACTTGCTGACGATACGGTATGTCCTGCTGGATGGCTGACTGCTGACTGCTTGGGCAGCTGCTTTATTTAGCTATTCCAGTTTTTTGGGACAGAGCTTCACGTCTGGGGTCAGTGGGAACCCCAGAAGTTGGCCTCCAAAAGCTGAAATCCAAATCTGTTAATGCCAATAAAGATCCTGACATGATCTCGGAAATGTTTCTTTATAGCAGACAATATGGAGCTGTAACAAGCACAACTGGAGAAAAAGAGTAAATTATTAAACACTGACAGTTTTGTTCCTCAATTCAGAAGAGAGCTGAAAAGAGGTGAGACAAGAAAGCCCTCTTCAAAGAAAGACACTTCAAAGAACACCAGGATGAGAGACCAGCACCATCTGTCCTTGAGCTGGATTCGCAGCATCAACTCAAAGAGAATTTACCACTTTCACATTACCGTTTTCCAACCACGGCAAATATGAAGGACAAGGAACAGAGACATTTCCTGGAGGTGAGTGAGGCCAGCAAACAAACTGATCGAACGTCCCATTGCAATGTACTCCTGGGGAGAGAAACAAATAGAAGTTTTACAACAAGTTGTTCAGTCCATGGACAACCATGAAAATAATTGTATACTCTTCAGGTAGCCTGCAAGCTTCCTGAAGCCTCCAGCACATGTACAAGATGTAGCAGATGAACTTTGTGCATTTGCTGTGGCTGCCACCCTTCTTCCTTAGATCTACACAGCAGCAGCAGGTTTTAGATGATCCTGATGATAAGCTCATTGCTCAAAATCATCTTGAGGCCTCTGTTGTCCAAGTGTCCCGCTGGTTTTGGTGCTTCACAGATTTTTTGCTGGTAAAGGGAAGATATGACACCTTTCATGACCCCTGTGACACTGGTGACAGCTCAGATCACTACCAGCTTCTCAGGTAGCAACTCCTCTTAGTCTTTGGGCAACAGAGATTAGGGAGATGGCAATATCTCAGACTAACTCAATTTCAAGCTTCACATCATTCACAGGACTTAAGGATAAGATTCGATAATGCAGAACTGAAATGGTGCAATCAGGTTACAGTAAGATAAGATAAAATAAAATGCATGTGTGGCTGCACTAGTGTCCTGGTTTGAGGTAAAACAGAACCAATTTTCTGTTCAGTAATTTTACCTTTTTAGATGGGTCTCTTCTAGCTAACTAAAGGCTGAAATTAACAGCACGTTGTTCAGAAGGTGTTCACTCTCACAGTGATAAGACCTAATTATACCAAGGGGTGGTGCAGAGAGGCCCTTGCTTATACTTATTGCTAGAACAATCCAAGTCAAAACCATTTTTCATCGCTGTTTGAGTGTGGCCTATCAGTCAGTTTGTGACCCATCTTGCAAACCCTCCATCCAAGCTGTAACTTGCCAGCTTGTCCAGAAGGGCAGCTGTAGGAAGCAGCATCAAATGCTTTGCTGAAGTCCAGGAAAACAACCTCCACTGCTCTCCCCGTGAGTCTATCACTTGGATGCAGGAGCAGAGACCTACCCATAGCCAGTGAGTACTAAATAAAGGTCACAGTTTCGCTCTTAACCTTTGGTGACTGCAGTCACCTCTCTCACAGATACTTCTTGAACTTCCCCAGCTACTCAAACCAAGCCTGTGTCACCCTTTCCTGAAGACAGACCTCTAGCTGAGCAGAGTTTAAATTTTTAAGAGTGAAGCAATCACAGATGATAAGCTCCCCTTTTGCCAAACAGCATAAAATTTAGAGCACTCAATGAGCGATAGGAGGTGTGGACTTGGTTCCTCCCTTTGCCACTTTGCAGGAGAAGGCAGTGTCCTTTGAAGCTATGCTTTCTTCAGCCAAGAATCCAACAGCCGTGCAGAATAGATCAGGTACTTAAAGCTGTTTGTTGTAAGTGCCAGGTGAACCCAGGGCAACCTGGTCTCTGTGTCTTAGCATATTAATGTAATGACTGTGTCACAAAACGCAAAAGCAGTCCTGCAAGAAGAGAGCAGCTCCCCAGCTGCCCCGACTAAGCGGAGACCAGACTCTGTCCTGCCTTGTGTTTTGGGTTCTTGTCTGCCATGGCTCAATTTCTGAAATACTGAAATGGGGGACATCTTTTTCCTGGATGGTCTGTTCTCCTGAGACTAGCATAGTTGCCAGGAATTTGTGTTTGACTTCGTTCAGGCTGAAAAGGGAAGTGAAAACAAGTATCCTTCATGCAAAGGATATGATTCCTAACAATAGTGGGTAGCAGCTATCCCTTGACCAGGCACTCTCTGCCACACCACAGTCATAGCTCAGCATCAGCTGTTCGATGGTTCGCTTCTGTATACAATCTAGTTTTGTATATAGGAACCCACCATGTTTCAGGACAAAGAGAGCCATTCACAGAATCATAGAATGGTTAGAGTTGGAAAGGACCTTGAAGTTCCATGTTCCAAGCCCTGGGCAGGGACACCTCCCACCACACCAGGTTGCTCAAAGCCCCATCCAGCCTGGCCTTAAATACTTCCAGGGATGGGGCAGCCACAACCTCCCTGGGCAGCCTGTTCCAGTGCCTCACCACCCTCACAGCAAAGAATTTTTTCCTAAGATCCAATCTCAATCTCCCCTCTTCCAGTTTAAAACCATTACCCCTTGTCCTATCACTCCACTCCCTGACCAAGAGTCCCTCTCCTGCTCTCCTGGAGCTCCCTTCAGATCCTGGAAGGCTGCTCCAAGGTCTCCCTGGAGCCTTCTCTTCTCCAGGCTGAACAGCCCCAGCTCCCTCAGCCTGTCCTCACAGCAGAGGGGCTCCAGCCCTCTAATCATCTTGCTGTCCCTCCGTTGGACCCGTTCTAACAGTTCTACGTCCTTTAGTTTCATGATCACGTGTTTGCATGTTTCATTACAGGCAACTGTTCTCCATTTAGAACTTATAGACAGCCAAACGTTTCTGCAAAGCAGGTAGAAGAATATTTGTATATTCATCAATGCTACTTAACACATTGTGCTGTTTGTTTCCTTACCAGTATCTACAGTTGATTCCTGAAGCATTTTCAAGCATTCTTGTTTATATTTGTTCCATCCAGTAGTGGTTTTTTCCAGCAGAGATCCTTTGGCCTGTGAGTGAAAATACTGAATATGAGGAAAATCAATTAGAACTTCATGGTCTTTTAGTGGCAGGTTTCTTTCTATTATAAGAAATTTAACAGGAGAAGAGGAGAGAATGGAGAAACAGTATGCAAGCAGGGAGATAAAAACACACCCCTTCCTTCTCCAGGAAACTATTTGTGAAATTTCTTCACTTACTGTCTTTGCCTGAGCAACCTTTGTTGGTATCGCCAACAAGGTATCGCCATGGGGCTGTATTACCACGGTGATTTATTCAACTTGTGCAAAGTCTCTTTTAAAACATCCACACAGATATTTAATTGCTAGGACCCATGAAGCTGCACCAAAAACATTGTAATTTTATTTCTCCATTGTAGAAAATGGATGCTTATCTTCACAAATGGTACAGTCATACCGGGCTCTTTGCATTCAATTTATGCCAAGGTTAGCTAATATTTCTCATGTATTTAAGTTTCTGCTAGATTGATTTAGGAATCTGATCGATAATTTTGAGGACTGTTTATTTTTAGTGCATTTTAAAGACAATCAAGCACACCTGGTTGAATAGCACAGTAAAAATTGAGTAAAAGCGTAACAAATACGCACTTTTTAGCTACTAAATCCCTTTTCTCTAGTGCATTCTGTGCCCAGCAGTTCAAAGACCACTTCTTTCTCCAACACCTGCAGCCATGCCACAGACATCTTTTTTTTTTCCTCTTTTTTTTTTTTTTTTTTAGAAATCACAATTGTATTTTTTTTTTTTNTTTTTTTTTTTTTTTTTGAGAAATCACAATTGTAATTTTTAGTTTTACTTGCCCTTCTGCACCAACTATGTTGCCCTTTTAGCCTGGAGAAGATACAGTTTTGCTGTCCTCTTGTGTCCAGATGGGAAAAGAAATTTTTACCCACAAAATTTCTCACATTTGAAATGGAGCATTATTTTTATCCATGCCAAAATTTTCTACATGTAAACTTTTCACACAAGTGGCTTTTTATGTCCTGAGATTTTGTAGATACATTTCTTTTCTTCGTCTTTTTTTTTTTTTAATGATATTTTCAAAGCTGGTTTTGCCTGTGCCTTCTTGTCATAGTGATGACCCCAGAGAAGATTCATAGAATCATAGACTCATAGAATGGTTGGAGTTTGAAGGGACTTTAAAGATCATCCAATTCCAACCCCCCTGCCCTGGGCAGGGACACCTCCCACCACACCAGGTTGCTCCAAGCCCCATCCAGCCTGGCCTTGGACACCTCCTGAGATGGGGCAGCCACAGCTTCTCTGGGCAACGTGGGCCAATGCCTCACCACCCTCACAGCAAAGAATTTCTTCCTAGTATCCAGTCTAAATCTCCCCTCTTTCATTTTAAACTATTACCCCTCATCCTATCACCACACTCCAGGACAAAGATTAAAGAGTTTGTATGTAGTGACTGATGTGCTCAGGATGTAGTGAACATCCATGACATACACCTTTTCAGCATAAGGCTTATAATTGTCCTGAGGGGACTCTCATATTTTAACTTTTTCTCTGTAAACACCCATCTTTCTGACACCTTTATCACACAACACTCTGACTGCAGAGGCCTTTAAGAGGGCCAGAGCTGATAATCACTCTTTAGGAAGGAACGGCTAAAAATAGAAGAGTTAAATGCAAAATTACTCGGTGACGTGTTAGATTTGGGCTAATCAAGAAATGCCCAATAAGGAACAAAGCAATGTGATGACTTGATCATTATTTTTGCAGGGAAGAGAACATCAGCCTAAGCAGTCCCGTCTCTGTGTAATACACCTTCTGGTCTCCCGAAACCAGGGCTTTGAGAGATGGACAAGCAGTCAAAAAACATTGTCGCTGTAAGTCACCAAAAATGAAAAATTCACTACTGGCTGAAAACGTTACCAGCTGCAACAACCAAATTTTGGAGAGTAGACTAAATATAAATTTTCTAAAACATAGCAATCCTTAGATCAAAGGAAGGTTTTCAGCTGTCCAGGGAAAATAAATTTCCTTTTGTCTGGTCTACACCATTGTTAGAAACCACCTTTCACACATGTGGTTGCCCTGAGCTTGTATGGGCTTGGTGTTGTGTCAAGAGAGCTAAATAACCGGGACAATGTATGGCTGTGAACTTCACCTGTATCTTTTTCATTATTGGAAAAATATAGAAAATCAAATTTATTTACTTTCAAAACAAGAACTGTGGAGATGATTCTTTCATGCACGTTTTAGCAGTGTACAATGTTGCCACCCCAATACTCTGGTTTTAGTCTCTTAGCTAATTTCCAGACACCCTGCTTTAAATTCCAGGGAGCAGAAAAACTATAATTATTCTTCCTCTGATGGGCTTAGGAGATAAGGAGAGAATATTTACAGCAGCCATGAGAAAGGAATGCATGTTTCCAAAATAAAAAACATCTTGACATTTTCCTTATGTAGGCCTCAAACTGCTGGAAGCCAGGGGAGATTCTTCAGACACCCCTGGGTCAGTGAACCCCATTTGAAGAGGCAAAGAGATGGAGATGACGCATTTGTAGAAAAGACTGCTTGATTTGAAGGATAACACTTCAATTTCTAATAAACAAATGCATTAAGCAGCCTAGGAAATACAAGGAATGCCTCCCAGCGGGTACCTGGCTGCTTGTTTCGTTCCGTTCCTGGAGACCAGGCTGATACACAGGCATGAAGAAGCTCCCCCAACAAGGGTGATGAGCAGCTTGGGCACACATGACAGTTTCACATCACCTCCTTCTGCAATGGCCCGTTTGTGCAAAGCTGCCCACAAAGTCCGACAGCCAACAGCAGGTGACTAGTGGTGTAAATACCTGCGCGATGCTTGATTTTTCTGTCATAAGACTTTCTGATGAAAAACAACAAATCCAGTCTATACAGAACCAGAGCTGCACCTGACCACAAAAGGTTGTGCTGTCATCTGACCACAAATTTTAATTTTTACCTGAAGGAACGTATAAAATAAATTATTAATTTAAAAATGTGGAAATTATTGGAAATTAATAGGGGAGCAGACAACGACCAAGGAATAAGGGCCATTTAGACAGAATTATAGAACACTTTGGATTGGAAAGGACCTGTAAAGGTCACCTAGCCCAACCTCCCTCCAATAAGCAGTGACATCTACAACCAGATCACATTGCTCAGAGCCCCAGACAACCTGAACTTCAATGTTTCCAGGGATGGGGCACGCAACATCTCTATGGGCAACCTGTCCCAGTGTCTCACCACCCTCGCAGTGAAGATTTTTTTCTTAATATCTAATCTACATTGCCCCTCTTCCAATTTTAAAACGTTACCCCTTGTCGTATCACTACAATCCCTCACAAAAAGCACTGTCCCAGATTTCCTGGAGCCCTTTTAGGGACTGAAAGGGGCTCTAAGGTCTACCTGGAGCCTTCTCCTTTCATCCCAGAGCCTGTATTGGTCTGAGGGCCTGACGTTCATACCTCAAGAGAGACAGTGATACATTTGCAAGCTGTAAAAAAAGTGCTGGAGTGGCCTTAATCATTAAACTAAAAGGCTACAACATTCCCACAGATTTATCTTACCAATGAAATGATAAATAGATATTCAACAGCAAACCCTGACAGCTTGAATGGCAGCAACTTGTGAATTGATCACCACCTATTTATACAGGGACTACCTAAAGAAGCTTAAAAAAGCAAGCTTGCTGTTTGTACATGACTATTCTGTCTGCAGTGGTCTCTACTCTCTCTGGGAAAAATCTATAGGGACACATGGGTAGAAGAAGGCTGAAGAACACATGCAGTGCCTTGCAATGAGAAAAACAAACTGTTTTTTTCCCAGTTCTTGGATTTAAAGGGATTGATGCAGATGCCCCACACAGAAGACTGCAGTGTTTTCTGCAGTGGGCATCCTGTTAAGGCTCTTCTGCATTGACTGTCCAGCAAGAAGGAAAACTATGTGAGCTGTGAACACAGCACTAGCCTGAGAAGGGTAGGAGAAGTTGAGGCAATGGGACAACTTGATGTCGTAAGTCTCTTTAACTAAGTCAAAAGCATTCCAAGAAAAAATCACTGAGATGGGTTTGCCTCTGTATCTTACACCAGTATTGCTTATTATTCTTAGACTCATAGAATGGTTAGAGTTGGAAGGGACCTCAAACATCATCCAGTGCCAACCCCCCTGCCCTGGGCAGGGACACCTCCCACCACACCAGGTTGCTCCAAGCCCCATCCAGCCTGGCCTTGAACCCCTCCAGGGATGGGGCAGCCACAGCTTCTCTGAGCAACGTGGGCCAGTGCCTCACCACCCTCACAGCAAAGATGTTCTTTGTAATATCCAATCTAAATCTCTAGTTTAAAACCATTACCCCTTGTCCTATCACTCCACTCCCTGACCAAGATTCCCTCTCCAGGGTCTCCCTCTCCTGGAGCTCCCTTCAGATCCTGGAAGGCTGCTCCAAGGTCTCCCCGGAGCCTTCTCTTCTCCCGGCTGAACAGCCCCAGCTCCCTCAGCCTGTCCTCACAGCAGAGGGGCTCCAGCCCTCNGCTCCAGACCTCTGAGCATCTTGGTGGCCCTCCTCTGGACCCGTTCTAACAGTTCCATGTCCTTTCTCTGTTGAGGACTCCAGAGCTGGACACAGGACTCCAGGTGGGGTTTATTCGCTACCAGTGAAAACTCCAGTGGTCTGAGGTGGGGAAATATCCAGTGTAGGGCAAAAAGATTTTCTGTTAACATTGATGGAACCAGTGCTTTGATTAAGGTGTCTTACAGATTTAAGGTGCCTCACAAACCTGAGTGTTCTTTCATTTCTATATTGATTTATGCAAGAGAAGCTCTAGATTTGCACTATACAAAAGCATTAGGAATAATTTCATTAAAGAAAAAAAAAAACAACCGAACGAGGCTACGTGTCTCCTGGTAACTTTTTCTTTATAAAATAAACAGCAATGCAATTACGGTCCTTACGGCACGTAGACAAGTGAACCCACATCCTCAGCAACCCATCTAAATGCAGGGAAAATGGATAGAAATACTTTATTACTTTAGGTTTAAAGTAAACCTGTCGATTTCACTTACTCTAATGTACACTTATTTCATAGAAATGTACCCATAATCTATATTAATTTTATTCAGATAAATTGAAATTTACTACTTTAGCATTTTTTTAAAATTCATCAAATTCAAGTTTGTTATTAATAAATAATAATGATGATATAGAAACACACGTGAAAATGTCCTTGAATAAATTACACTAAGATATATAGATATTGAATAACTAAAACTCTTCAAAATTACAAGATGATACAGACAAAGAAGCAAGATTTTGGATTTCTTTATAGATTAGAAAAAATGAAGTGAATAGTTTTGTAAATATCTACAAGAAATAAAAATAGAAATCACATACAGATTTCCTAGGCTTCTATAAGAAGCTGAGGTGCAGAATGAAACCAGTAACACCAGATTTCACAATGCTCACCCTTCATACAAGTCAAAAGCTAAAAGATAGCACTAGAAACAAAGCAAAACTGGGTTTAGAATGCGGAAGCCCAGCAGAAAACAAACATGATACAAAATAGTATTGGTATCTGGTAGGAAAATTGAAAAATAAATATAATTCAATACTGAGCAATATTGGTATGAAAAGAGATCATATAAAGCAATTTATTCACTGACAAGTAATTCACATTAAGTGAAAAAACCAGAGTGAGTTCTAATACAAAACTCTACAGCTTCTCAGTGAACATTTTCCATGACTTATTTTATCATAATAAATATCATATTCCATATCATATTTTATCATTTCCATAAACTTATTTTATCAACTATTTTCCAAACAAGGATGCTGTTGGTGAATGCTAAAATATTATGTAGTAGGAATCACATATGCTGTCCACTATTAATTACTGAATTAGCTTACCTGTTTCACTAGAAAGAGTATCATGACAGAGCTGGCAGGTGCAGGAGATACTCTGGACCAGAGTCCTATGCTGGAACAGAGACCAAACAATGTCACTGTGCCCATTCTAATGACTTTGCCTCTGATATGCTGCTATTTCAAGTTACTAGAGATGACTTATATCAACCTCTCCCGTAGGAAAAAAATAATAATAAAAAAAGGTAAAAATATCTTCTTTTCTGAGTGCAACTGTTTCATGAATCTTCTGACAAGCAGGTGGGGAAGTCTACTCGGCTTCCTAGACTCCAACTACATTTTGCTGTTTTTCTGATTAAAACCAGAGTGATTTAGTCTAAACTTCGCAGAAAGTCTGCTTACTGTAGCTTGTCCATTAGCCAATAAGAAGTCAGAAAACTATTAAAACATTAAAGGGCTGATCCCATTCCCTTGGGACTTTTGCCAGTGGTTTTTCAAGAATGCAGTCCAGCTCCATAAATACACATATATATTTATACACACCTCATGAAACCATTAAAAAATACCCTAGAACACAGAAAAACTTCCCGTAGGAAGCTTGCTGATCTAGCTGGCTGTTAGGAAGCAGGTCAGCTTTTTTCAGCTGATTTTTTCCTTTCTGATCATGGTTTCTCAAAGACAGACAATCAGTGCAGGATTGTGGAGAATCTAAATGTACCCAAAAAAAGACGTTACCAGCAGAAAAAGTTTTATTACAATTCTTGTGACATTCAGTGTTTTTTCACAGCTTCAGCTGTGAGGCTGACGAGACAGCCAATGAATTTCATAGAATCATATCATAGAATCATAGAATGGTTAGAGTTGGAAAGGATGTTGAAGATCATCGTGTTGCAACCCCCCTGCCCTGGGCAGGGACACCTCCCACCACCCCAGGTTGCTCCAAGCCCCATCCAGCCTGGCCTTAAATACTTCCAGGGATGGGGCAGCCACAACCTCCCTGGCAGCCTGTTCCAGTGCCTCACCACCCTCACAGCAAAGAAGTNTCATCTGTAATTTTCAAAAAATTGTTTGCAACTCCTCTGGTTACAGATAAAAGCCTGAAATCTCTAATAAATCTATGTGATATACAGGTTTGTGGGAGAAAACTCTTTGTAATATAATAATTTTATGGTCTAGTTTCTGAATGTCATGTTTTGAGTTGGCGATATGGAGAGTCAAGAAGATGTTGCAGCCTCCACTTCCAAGAGAAATGGAACTTGTGGCTATTTGTACCAGAGGATGGCTCCTGCCCTTCTCAGAAGTCACAGGCATCTTGAGCTCTCAACAGAAGATACCAAGTGACAGAGCTTTTTCTGAAATTTCCAGAGACTGATTCATAGTCTCATGCAAGGTTTATTTAGTCAAGGAACACAACTGTGCTATGACACTTACAGTGATTGCACTTTATAACGGGCATCAAGCTGTAAAGTCTGTACATATTGAAGTTCACTTCCAGCTGAACTCAACTACCTTGAGTCAGTGATTTCACTGCTTCCAAAATACGTTTGAATACAGCCATCTGCACGCTACTCCTGGGAGCAGGAACATAGGTAAATGCTTAATCCTTAAAACGACTTCTCTCCCATCTTCCCTCACACTGATCCTTTTTCTCAGACCTGCTGGGCAGTTGGTCATAGAATGGTTAGAGTTGGAAGGGACCTCAAAGATCATCCAGTTCCAACCCCCTGCCCTGGGCAGGGACACCTCCCACCACCCCAGGTTGCTCCAAGCCCCATCCAGCCTGGCCTTGAACCCCTCCAGGGATGGAGCAGCCACATAATTGATAATAGTGTCCAGAAGCAGTATCAATGTACAGAGCCTTCAAGTGGAGTTCGCGAGCGCTACATCCCTGTGAAAATACAGGAACACAAAGCTGTAGGAAAAAGAAAAATACCTGGCTCAGTCTGCAGTCTGTTCTTTGGGTTGTGAGATTTGCTCTGCCTTTTTAGTCCAAACATCTGCTTGATCCTTCATTTTGCTGCTGGCCGGCTTTTCAAGCCAAGATCTTCATAAAGCAGGCATTTATCCTGTTTCTTTGAGTTTTACGCTGGGACTTGTCTGGCCCCATGCTTCTCCAGTGCTGACATCTTCTGGTTAGAGGTTGGTCTTAAACATCAGAATTATTTTCATTAAAAGATACATACGAGATTCAGCATCTGTCCTGCAGTATCACACTCCCTTAGGGCATGTGTGTTGACCTTACAGTGGTAAAATGAAACAATCATTTGCTAACTTTCCTGGTCTTTCTGGTTCTTTGCATCTCCTATTTGCATTATCAAACAAACAAACAAACAAAAAAAAAAAAAAGCAACATATATAACATGCCAAGATGGGAAATGTTTCGTTTCTTAGATGAAGTTAAAAGAAATAACATTTCACAGAGAGAACAAATGGATAGACAAAATGAGAATAATTCAGCTTTTTCTCTGTTGTTTCACCTAACTGGGGCAAGATTTCTAGTACAATTTCATCGAGGCAGACCGGGTGATACCCAGAAGACCATCAATAGCAAACTCCTGGAACATAAAACTTTCATTTCTCACTTCAAACACACGCCATCATCTGCCCAGTGGTCTTGATGTCCCGTGAAATGCTCTAATTTAGCAACTAGCTTTCTCTCCTTAAGAGTTTCTTTATAGCGGGATTCATGACTTTAACAGCAAGAATTTCTTTCGTAGCTGAGAAATGGAGAAGATCCGTCAGCCTGACCCCACCTGCTGATCCAGGTACGTATGCATATTTTGTGGAAAAAAGTAAAACTTTTCTTATTGCGTACTGAGGGTATTTCCAATGCTTCTGTGTTCTGTGCATCTTTATTCCTGTAATGCATGGTGTACCATTTATTGTCCCACCGCCTCCTATTTGTTTCACCAGACATTACTGCCAAATCACACTGTCCTATATCTCTCCTTAATCTCTCTGGCCACATGATTGCTGGTCATGCCCACATCTCTGCTTTCTGTCTCAACAGCTCCTAAGCTGGTTCAGTTCTCTAAAAAGAATGAAGAAGGGGGTGGTAAATACAGGCAGGTATTTCACTAGACAGATGTGTACATAGCTTTGTAAAAGGCTGTTTCTGGAATAATTAACAGGGTAGTCCTGGAGGATGCCAGATTCGGTCCCAGCTGCAGACAGATGGCAGAGATCTTCAGCAGCATTTTCTCTCAGTTTTCTCTCATTAGTCTTCTCTATTACAGCATTCAGTAGCAGTTACTGGTGTGAAGGGACAAGAAAAGTTGCCAAACCTTTCTGTACAGGACAGAGCAAAGGGAATCACTGCATCCGTTTTAACAGCCCCGATGGCAACAGCAGCAACGCTGTGCAGTACATTTGGGAGACGGGAGATGACAAGTTCGTTGAACGGAACTTTCACGCTGGGATTTGGTATTCCTGTGAAGAAATCACAGATGAAGAAGGTGAGTAAAACTGTGTAAATTTACTGAAGAAATTAAGCAGAGTTCTTCCTGTTCCTCTGATGTCACCTTCCTCTTTGCTGCAATATCGTTTATGCATTTTAAGGAAAGAAGTATCCATAAAAAGTTGCTATTCTCTGGGAAGGAGAATCTTAGAGGGTACTACCTACTCAGTCCCTAATAAATTCTGCAAAGAACTTTAAAGGGACTTGTTGTAGCAAGGATGAAGATTTTTATCTTATTCTCCCAACCAAAGCAACAAATTAATTTACTTTAATGGGAAAGTGCTTTATTTTTCCAATGTTTGTAGTCCCTTAGGCCAAAATGAACATATTTGCCTTAAATGATTGCTTATGGTCCCCTACGGCAACATAAAAAGCACAATATAGGGTTTTTTTTTTAATCGTTGGAACAATAATTAAACTTGTGAGATCTAAGGTATTTCATGGATTTCTTATTAAGCACAGGTATTTCTACCCAGTACAATCTCACCTTTCATAAATTAATGCAGAAGAAGATTATGTTCACCCTGCTAAAATATAACTTGGAGACATGATATTGACAAGTAGTGGCTTTAATTGAGCTTCACCCTGCTTGTCTAAATCTCAACAGAATGAGATTAGTTTGCCATTTAAGAAAGCTTCCAGTTAATTTTGGATCTTTGTACAAGGGAATTGCTTTCTGGTTCAAGAGACAGGGCATTTATTTTAAGTCCAGAGTTTTTCCCCTTGCTGTCCTGAGATCAGTTTACAAATGACAACTAGAACGAAACTTCAGGGCGATCATATCAGCTGCAGTCTAGGCTATAAAATGCAAATATTTTTGCAGTCACCTGTTCTGAAAGTCCAGTTCTACCAGAAGGTCTTGTGAGTTATGCAGTTCTAAGGGTTACATGTTGAAGTTCGGCAGCTTCAAAACACCTCTTTCAGGTGCTGTCAGCTACGGGTACCAGGGTTGTTTGACTTGTGCATCTGCTATAGTGGTTCTTCTTCTCCAACTCAGTGCATTTAGGAGCGGAAAACCCAGAGGAGAGGAGAATTAATTCCAACAGATTTGTTCACAGCATCTGTGTGCAGGTCAGGAGGTTGTGGGTTTGAAAATCCAAGCTTACAGAAAGAAATTAGATTCAAGCTTAGAAGAAATTTGTGTGAGCAGCAGCTTGCAGCTGCAAGGAGAGCAAATCTCCCTTCTCAGGCACGACAGCATTCAGGCTGCTACTCTTTCAAAGGAACTGATCTTTTCCTCATTCTGGCTTTCATGGATACAACTGTCTGGACATCAATTCACAGCCTTACTCTAAGTATCCCAGACTCTTGTCTGGAAGGATACCTCGCTGGCTGAGGTACCAGGGACTGTGTGTGTACAAATATACATCAGAAATAGTTTCTCCTGATGATCTCAGTTTGTGCTTTTATGATAGATATTGCATTTCCTGCTTTCTATTAATCTATTGCTTTAGATCATTAGATAATTTAGATCTTAGGAAGAACTTCTTTGCTGTGAGGGTGGTGAGACCCTGGCCCAGGTTGCCC
>VZRU01013133.1:112395-128264 GCA_013398155.1 Pedionomus torquatus
ATGAGAAATGTAGAAGCTTCATCAGTCTGACTCCAGCTGGTGATCGAGGTAGATATGCATACTTTTTATTGTAAATAAAACTTTCCTGATCACATTTACCAACATGAATATTCTGTATTTTGGTATCAAGAATGTTTTGCTCTAATCCCACATAATTTTGGGTCCTTTATTTAGTTTTTCAATTTCAAAATAAATTCCACATGACTTAAAATATGAATTAATGTCTTTTGAAAATGAGAAGTCTTTTGAAAATTCAGGTCCAACGGAGGGCCATGAAGATGATTAGAGGGCTGGAGCACCTCTCCTACGAAGACAGGCTGAGAGAGCTGGGGCTGTTCAGCCTGGAAAAGAGAAGGCTCCGGGGAGACCTTAGAGCAGCCTTCCAGGATCTGAAGGGAGCTCCAGGAGAGCTGGAGAGGGACTCTTGGTCAGGAAGCAGAGTGATAGGACAAGGGGGAAGGGTTTTAAACTGGAAGAGGGGAGATTTAGATTGGATCTTAGGAAGAACTTCTTTGCTGTGAGGGTGGTGAGGCACTGGAACAGGCTGCCCAGGGAAGCTGTGGCTGCCCCATCCCTGGAGGGGTTCAAGGCCAGGCTGGATGGGGCTTGGAGCAACCTGGGGTGGTGGGAGGTGTCCCTGCCCAGGGCAGGGGGGTTGGAACAGGATGATCTTCAAGGTCCTTTCCAACTCTAACCATTCTATGATTCTATGATTCTATGCAAGCCGCCTTCTACTGTATGGCCAAATCAGTAGAGAGAATTATACTTTAGGGTATCCATTGACCACAAATTCTTCCCATAGATGTGAGCATCCTCCCAGCCTTTGTTTAATATTGTGTTAACAATATAAATGAAGAAGAAAGTAGTGGTGAAAATACTACAGGATTGCTTCTAACATCAGCGCTATTGATTTGTTTTTCCAGGGGTTTTATGGCTGTCTATTGTAGCAGAGCTTCTGTACATCATTTTGCTTCTGACCGGAGCCATTCTTATGTCCGTAGAAGTCTGCTACTGCAGTACTGTCATTGATGGGCTCAAGATCAACGCCTTCTCTGCAGTAGTCACCGTATTAGCAGGTACAGTTAAGGATCTCCATTTATTCTACCTGGAAAAATTAAATATTGATAGACTTCCACCTGAAAATGAGTAACAGCATCCAAGTTTCCAAATCATGTTTGTCCACTTTTTCATTCACATACATAGGAGAGCAGGAGAGGGACTCTTGGTCAGGGAGGGGAGGGACAGGACTATGACAGGGGTAATGGTTTTAAACTAGAAGAAGGGAGATTTAGATTGGATATCAGGAAGAAATTATTTGCAGTGAGGGTGGTGAGGCACTGGAAGAAGTTGCCCAGAGAAGCTGTGGCTGCCGCATCCCAGGAGGGGTTCAAGGCCAGGCTGGATGGGGCTTGGAGCAACCTGGTGTGGTGGGAGGTGTCCCTGCTCATGGCAGGGGGGTTGGAGCTCATCGATCTTTGAGGTCCCTTCCAACTCTAACCATTCTATGATTCTATAACATTGATAAATTTTGCTGTATTCAAGGCATTGGCAAAGGGCATGTCTTTGGGCACGGTGGGAAACGTGTCCTGTGCAATGCAACTGAGCCATACTTTGCTGTAATGGCTGATCCCTGCTCAGGGTTGAATTACTAAGAATTTTGCAGAGGATGGGAGCCAAGCAACTTGTTTCCTTCTTAAATTCTATGGGCTGCGTGTCCCCTAGCTCTTATTATTCTATCATACGTAGGTGTCAAGGAACTGTGATTGTAATTGCCATGGACATGACACATAAATGCACTTAGTTTATGAAACCTGGTATTTTCCAGGGTTGTATATAACTCAGATACTTCATAAAATATTATTCAGGAGGGACAACTGCAAAAATTTGACAAGGAATGTCTTCAATTTGCATTTTCTAATGTTCTTTTGGTATTATATTTTTAGGTCTTCTGGGCATGGTTGCCCACATGATGTACACAACTGTATTTCAAATGACTGTAAATCTTGGTCCTGAAGACTGGAGACCTCACACATGGGATTATGGCTGGTCCTATTGGTACCTATTGGTTTATATTTGGTTCTTCCATTGCATTCCAGTCACTTCACCCTGTGTTCAGCAAATCTATACCTAATTTATAAGTAATGGGCCTACCTTATTTCACTGCTGGGGATGCAGTTTAGTAACCAGCTGTTTTTCTCCAAATTCATTTGACTTTAGATTACTGCAAAGAATGTATAAGCTTGCGAGATTTTCATTTGCTGTCCTTTAGACAGTATAGAGACCTCCAACTACTCTGCACAAAGCGGAGGTTCTCCATACACATCAGACCCAGATTTAGCACCCTCGTCTCCCAAGATCTCCAAGCCTTGCTTAAGCTGTTTAAAACTCTGCTGGGTTTAGCCATTTAGGCTGAATTTTTCCTCATCAGGTGTATGCTTCGTGGTGGTGTATCTGGAATTTCAGACAAGATAGTTAACACTTACAAAACCAGGCTTAGTTAAAAGCACGTTATTTTGGCCCTGTAAATAACTGCAACGTATCCTCTGAGGAGGTCTAGTCACAATTTATTAAGAAAGAGCACTGTTTAGATGACTTCTGCTACAGCACCCTGTGTCTTTAAAAATCCATCAAATTGGCTCAATAGCAAGCATCTGAATGTTCAGGTGCTTCAGTTATTCAGTCAAAATTGTGAATCAGGACTACTGCAGACCTCCCACTCCTTATCTACCAGGGTTGGCTTAATCCACAGGTTATGTACCTCCACAGGCAAACCTGCTGTCCCATTCTTGCTCCATTCACACGGGGAGGTAAATCTGTCTCCTCTGTTGATTTTGCCCCATTCTTGCCATCTCTTTGTTATAAAAGCTCCTCTGTGGCTCCTTGCATTTCAGCTTTAATCAGGGCGTGGTTTGACTGGCTTTAGGAGCAAAGATAGTTTAAGCTGCTCTTCCTTCTGCTGCGTCTGGGAGTCCTTCACATGTATTTGCCATACTCCACCATCCTCAAATTCTTTCCATACATCTGGCTGTCTGATCACCCTGGAAACAAATCCTGGCTAAAAATAATGAAAAGAAAAAAAAGGGAAAAAAAAAAAAAAAAGGAGAGAAGTTGTCATTTAAAAACCTAAATGAGTTTTTTGAACTACTGCAAGGATTCGGGAACAAACAGCTCTGAGGGAGAGGAGAGATAAACAGGAGTTTCTTAAACTGATTTCTCCACCAAAATACATGTTTCGTTAGATAATCCTGACCTTGCCACATTAAGAAAAGCTCTGATGAGTAGCTTCCTCCATTGTGAACTCCAGTTCATTACATTGTGGCGATAATTTTATAGGCTGCTGTTAGACCTCCAGCATGCATTGCCCACTAGAGTAGCCCAGATGTTTCACACATTTTTAGCAAATTGCACTTTAAGTTATGTTTTTTGTTCTGTCATCTTCTGGTTATACTTTCAGAGCTCTCAATCTTTTCTGCCTGTTTAGTCATGACCTCTACCTGCTCAGGAATGCATTTCAGTGCTCTAAGCCTGCTTTAGTCAGCTATTTAATTAACGCCTCCTCTTTTATTTTTAAGCCTTTTGGATAAATGGCACACATTTTCCTCAGTGTCACCTGTGAGATCTGTAGTCTCGATAACTGCACCTTTTAATTTTTTACACATCTTCATTTTCTTACAGCTCCTCTTTTCTGATATTAGGTTCAGTCAGCAAATAGGAATGTTAAATGTCAGTAGTATAACCCATATGTACATCAACTACTTAAGTCAGGTGTGTGGGTAGTCATTAACCAAGAATCTATTCCTCCCCCACCATCCTCCTCTCTCCCTAATATACACTGATCCACTCCCAGGTATGCAGTATTTTCAAAAATAAAATGGAAGGACTTGGATATGAAATGTTCTCCTAATTTCTGATAAACCTTTTTGTTTATAGCCTCGCATGGGCTTCCTTCGCCTGCTGTATGGCTGCAGCTGTCACCACTATTAACAGATACACAAAAACTATTTTGGAGTTCAAGCACAAAAGAAAAATGCTGGAACGGAACTTAAAGATTAAATACAAGTTTCCTGATCATACAGCTCCAGAGAAAGCTTGCAATGTGTATGTGAACTCTTTTCACAACTGTACAGAGGACCCTGCACACCCGATAAAAGGCTTGCGGCACCTGGCAACTATTTCAGTTCTGTAAATTTGAACTGTATCTCGAGGCATCCTGCAAATCACAATACTATATCAGAATGGAACAGTAGTAATTCATAAAAATGTATATTTGTGTAGCATTAGTTAATTTTATTAATAAAGACATGATATTTCCATGGATGTTTCAAGGAAGTCTTAGTATTGAAAAAGTAGATTGGAAAAGGATGTAAAAAATCCCATTCCAAACCCAAAAAGAGCAGAGCAGCAAAGAAGGCAGCCCACGGGGTGCACGGCTTGAATGATTTGTTTTCTAGTAAAGGTACAATCCCTGCGGGGAAATGTGTGTGTTATGATTCAAGAGTTTAACTGCATGATTAGTGGTTGGATTTCCTCTGAAAGAAAGGCTAATAGTGGGAAGAGGCGTTTGGTGCACATACTGCTCATTTAAAATGGCTAGGAAGACAAGCAGAAATCTGGAAGATAAATGGTTGTAGAAAGCACACAACTTACCTACGACACCCTGTAGGTATCGTTCTGAGAACGGAGTCATGAAGAATCAAGATTCGATTTGTGATTGTTATACACCAAGAATAATCTACAATCATGTTAAAGATGGGAAAGTAAAAAATCGTCTTCGTAGGTGAGGAATACTCAGCTTCTCCATGCCGGGGTTCAATGTGGAGCTTCCCCATGGAACGGCCAACACTGTTGGACATCAGTTTTTCTTCACTGTCGTATGAATCCTCCTGCTAATGAGCCTACCTGGAAATGTACTTGTGATCACTGGGTGGCAGCGGCCTTACACGATATACTGAAAAGCTGTGGACTTCAGAAAAATCACTATACATTTTTTTCGGACAAAACAATCCTAACATAAATATAGGCTGAACTTGTTATGCCAGCAGGATCCATAGTAGGTCGGTTTATGGCTAGTGGTGAGGTGGAGCTGATAATAGATGAGCACAGCTAAAAACAGTTAGCTCAGGAAGAAACCACCAGCCAACAGCAGCAAAAAACTGAGCAACAATAAGGTGAGATAACAAAGCAGCACAAAAACCAGCCTCCTTAGAAGTGAAGTAGTGGATCGTGGACCCACCAAGGGGTGGGAGGCACCTATACCCAGCCTGGATCTGCTGTGTAACTGCTCCTTGGGAGTGCTCAGGACAGGCAGCTTGTGTGCAGAATGCAGGCAGGGGCCTCAGACACTACTCGATTATTATTTCCACTTGTTTCACATATTCCTCTGTGGCAGATGTTTCTAACATCTTCACCGACCAAGGAATTATTTCTGATTCCATCTGACTTCCTGTTTTTCTTCCTTTATAATCACTGTGGTCTCTTTGCAATAGATTTTTACCCATCTCATGTTGTTCCTGGTGTCGTTGATGAATTTCCTCCTCATCCAGGAACACACCTGGTCAGTGTCTATAAGATCGAATTTAAGCAATTCAATTATTTTTCTTAGCCTGCAGTTCACAAACACAGACTGGTCATCTCTGCCATATGCTCTTTCCTCAGGATTGTTTCTCGCACTTGCAAAGTGCTGTTTGCAGCAAGAGCTGTTAAATAATTGTGCAATAGGACCCCTATCCTGATCCATCCCTAAAGCTCAAATGGTCTGGTTTTCTCACATGCTAGCCCTTCAGAAGGTGTACCTCTTCTGCTGGACATCTGGTAAACCGATTCATCTGATGAACTGCAAGACTTCTCATCCCTAATTACAACCCATATTTTCACATTCTGTCCCTTATTTTAACTTTCGATTACCACTTTGTGGACTGGGGGTCTACAAGCTTAATTATGGGTTAAGTTGTGGAACCACATTATCAGAAAGGAGGCCAGGAAAAAAAAAAAAANAAGGGCAGCTCATCAAATGCTGGGGCATTTTTATTCTGGTTCATTTGACCCCATCAATCTTGATGAATGTGGCATCCCAGTAAACTTCAGATGCCCGTGGCACATACACGCAGATCTGCCGTTGTGCTGGTAGCCTGGAGTCCAGGGAAAGTTAAGGAGTGAAACAGGATCTTCTACGATGCAATTCCTGTTGTCCTAAGCTGTGTCAGATAAACCACAGGTTACAGGCACTTGTTTCTTTCCACTGCTTAAGGAGAGGATCTGGAAGGTCAGCTTTGGGTAGGTTATATCTAGGAAAGATGTCTCAAATTAGGCAAGCATCTCCTCACTTCTAAGACTTCCCAGTCTTAGTATTCTTTTAAATTCTTCTTTAGTTCAAGGGCCCCTATGTCCATCAATGCCAATTTTCCTGGCCAACACCAAGAAATAGATGACTTCATCACAAAAAAATGTGAATTTAAAACAGTGCAACTGCAGCTCATGTTAAAAGACATTTATGTGCCCTTTAGGCATGTGAGAAGCTTAAAAGAATTAAAGGAGTTTGTAGTTGAATAATTTTCTCCTATGACTTTACAAGTAATCTGCAGGCCTAGTTTTGTCCTCATATATAAAAGTTAGTATTATTAAGGAATCTACATAGATTAAAATATGGCTGAGCGAGGCTCACAGAAAACATCTCTTAATGAACTCGTAATATTTCTTTTTATTATCATAATATTTTTTATGTGCGACATATATCCACAAGATGGACAAACGAAGTAGAAAACTTCAGATTAAATAATAGATTTCCTTGGAGGAAAAGAGATTGCTTCAGAAATAACAGCGGAGAAATCTTATTCTCAATATGAGGAAAAATCCACAGAATTATAGAAAGTGTGACCCATTTAAAAGGTCACCTAATCCTTCTTTTCTTCTGGGCAGGATAAACTAAAGCTACATTGATTTTTACAGATGTTTCATTAATCACTGCTTTAAAGCTTCCAAAGACAGGCATTCTAAAATTCCTGTGGCAATTTATCCTTTATGCTTAACTATTCTTACCAGAAAATTCTTTCCCTGTAAATCTCCTTTGCGGTAATTTTAGCACATTGTCATACCAGGGCAGAAATGGCGAGCCGTCAGGTTCTGTTCTCTTGGCAGGACATTTTACATATTTGAAAATTGTTTAGATGTAACTTTTTTTTCTATTTCTAGATTAAAATACATCCGTTCTTTAATAACGTCTTAAGAAATCACAGGTGTTACTTTACCTTTATCATTCTCACTGCTTTTCCTTGTGGTTCCTTGAACTTTCCCCGTTCAAAATCAATGAAGAATTTCTGCTGATATCTACAAACTACAAAATGGACCCTAAGGATTATTCAGTTTATTTTAATGTGCAATCCATTTGCTCTTGCAATAAAGCAAGGCAATGTTGATTCACATTTAACTGTGATGTCCTATGATTCTCTGACTCTTTTCTGATGAAATTACCCAATTATTTCATATCTTGTTTTTGTGGAGCTCCAAAGAACCTGGCTGTAGCTGAGTTACAGACACAAGCACAACTGAGACTGCAGCAAAGGTCCACTTGTTTGAGAGAGCAGAGTTCTGGTAAGGAGCAAGAAAATTTTGGACAAAATGGATACTTAACTCTACAGTTAAGGTCTAGTCATTCAAACAGCAATAAAAGCCCAGTGCTACAACAGAAAATAGATGGAGGTCCAGCACATACTGCAGGAACCGACTGCTCCTCACTAGCTGTGAACATTTTCCCTGAGTGAGGTGGATGCAGGCTCAGCTCTTGAAGCCAGAGCAACTGAATTAGAGAGACAAGAAAACATTAATGCCCATGCAAGATGATAACCACGTATTTCCTTGCACTGAGAATTCTTTCCATGATTCTTACTGATAGAAAGAGGTAGACAAGTACAGCTGGTGTTGAAAGTTGCATAAGTGGTGGGATTTCTGGTAGAAGCAAGAGCAGTTTGGTTACATGCTTCCTGAGTAGGTATGTCCTTTGTAAGCATTCTGCAAGCAAGGCATTGTGATAGGCTCAGCAAAAGGCAGGTGGTTGTGATCTCTCTGAGTGCTGATGTCACAAGAAAGGCCAGGGAGGGGGTTGGGAGACAGAATTTAAGCTCTTAGATGTAAAACTGAAGGCTCAGGACACCCTTGCATTAGCTTTATTTATATTCTGGTTCAACTCACAGGATGAGACAAAAAGGGTGTAGTTCCTCAGCGTGAGCTGGGAAATGTGATAGGGAAGAGAATCCTAGAATTAGCAGGAGTGAGAGAATTTTGGGAATATGTGGAATTTATACAACTGACATGAGTAATGACCAAGGTCATGTTGGACATAATAATTAATTACCACATGTAGCAGAGTACACAAGGAAATTCAATGCTCACTACCAGGCAGAAAAACATTTCAAACCCAGGAATTTGCACAAGACACATGAAAGAAGAAAAGAAGGGAAAAACACGGGAAGCTTCTGTATGCCTGATTGTGAACCCAGACATATCCCAACATATCCCTGTCCCAACATAAGAAGGACATGGATGTGTTGGAGCAGGTTCAGAGGAGGCCACAAATATGATCAGAGGGCTAGAGCACCCCTCCTATGAGGACAGACTGAGAGGGCTTAAATTGTTTAGCCTGGAGAAGGCTCCAGAGAGACCTCACAGTGCCCATCAGTACCCAAAGGGGACCTACAGGAAAGCTGGAGAGGAACTTTTTACAAGGGCATGTAATGATAGGAAGAGGGGCAATGGCTTCAAAATGGAAGAGGGTAGATTTAGATTAGATCTTAGTACAAAATTTTTCACTATAAGGGTGGTGAGGCACTGGAACAGGCTGCCCAGGGAAGCTGTGGCTGCCCCATCCCTGGAGGGGTTCAAGGCCAGGCTGGATGGGGCTTGGAGCAACCTGGTGTGGTGGGAGGTGTCCCTGCCCAGGGCAGGGGGGTTGGAACTCAATAATCTTTGAGGTCCCTTTCAACTCCAATCATTCTATGATTCGAGATATCATTTTATTTTACTCCTCTGCTTTCCACTTCTCCCTACTTCCCCATCCTTTTATTCCTATAAATTCGGATCAGTCCTAGCACCATCAGACTATTCTGATAAGCTGCTGCAAGACCCCAAACTTTGATCTACCTAATTAAATTGGGAATCACTCTGATGTAACAGCAATGGAATTCCTAGTAGAGTTTTTTCCATACTGTTGTAATGCAAACACTGACATCTTTTCATATCCACTAAATCCAGAAGAGTCGAAGTCGCACAGACAAATGCATGTCAGAGGCAGCAGAACACTAAGTGAAACACTGGCTGGTTCATGTTTAATAAAGCCTCCTGCTTTATTCTTCCCATAGAGAGAAGAAGCAGAAAAGCAATTACATTTGAAACATCAACTTTTTTTCAGGTCAAAAGCAGAGAAAAGAACCATGCAAAATCAATTTTCCTCTTCTGTCTTCAGCTTTTCCCTAATCCCTGAGGCGACAATGGCAAAAAACAGCTCCGGGAAGAAGGTGCGAATGTAAACTGCTGCTCTGGGGATAGGGTTGGCCATAAGTACCTCCTGCTTCTTACTGCTCACTGTGCGCAAGACTTCCTCCGCCACCTCCACTGGGTGCACACCATATGCCACCTTTCTGAAAAAGACTGTAAATCAAACAGAGAGGCGTGAGAGCTACAGACAGACAGACAGATAGACAGCCAGACACATCTGAAGGAAGGATGGTGGAAAGACACACAGCTACTGCATCAAGTTAAATTTGTTCAGTTCCTACACACTTTTCCCTTACCCTTTCCCTTCTCCTAATCAGTATCTCCCTAAGATATTTTTTACAGTTTTGAAGTAAAATCCTCACAGCCCCTAAGAGAAGGAGCAACTTGAGCGCAGTGGAATGAATGCTCCTTTGGGGACTTTTCGAGCTTTCATCGACCTCCATTCCCCATCTCCTGGTGCATTTACTTTCTCACATAAGAAGTGAAAAAGTGTCTTTACCAACACTTTCAAAAGTGTTCAAAAGACACTTCCATAAGTGTCTTTTCCAACGTTTCTGCTCTTTTCACCAGGTTCATCTGACCTCTCCAAGCTATCTTTTGCTCCCCTAATCTCTTCATCCTTTTTCTCATTTCCATCCTTTCCTCTACACTCCTTCCTTCTCACTGAGAAAAGTGAGAATATATACTCTATATTCTCTATACTGCTATATGTGCCCCATCTGCTGTCTCTCTTGATGCATCGAAGCTTACATTTCCAAATAGACGCCTCCCAGTTGCCAGGTGCTGGCTGGCGATGGTATGAACAGATGAAAGTTGGATTCACAGTGCTGACAGAAATATCAAACTCTTCCATCTCAGCTCTAAGACAATCAAAGAAGCCTACAGCAGCATGCTTAGAAGCAGCATCTGAAAGAAAGAAAAAAACCTCCATGTATGCACATTTGGATGTATGATTGCATGGATATAGATGTATGATAGAGCTCCATAAAACATGAATGTTTGGAAAACTGAGTATGGAGCAGGCAGAAGAACAGTGCATTATTTCACCCAGTGAAATTCTCATATGACGTATTTAAAACAAACAAAAGAAATTCATTTGTACGGGACAATTATGCCTGAGGCATGCAGTCAGTCTCCCTGATCATGTCAATGAGCATGAGATTGGATTTCCCAATCAGAAATATTAAGTCCTGGGTTAAGGAATAATACATCTATTTTATCTACAGTTTAAAAAGGCCTTTGGTAGATGGACAGCTGACCCTGACAAGTCTCCATGCCACCTGCTGCTGCAGTTTGAGACACATCAGTAAAATGCAGTGAAATGTATGTCCATTTCCAGGGTGCAGGAGTATTAGTGATTTTTAAACAACTAGGCCTGTTCCCTGCAACAGCAAGCCAAGATGCTTTACTATTAAAGTTAATTTTAAAGTAACTGAATGTTTAAGATTTTTTTAACTGCTTCTGTCTCTACTGCTTTCCTTCCAGTTTTTGTCTCTGTATTTTGCTTTCATGGAACTACAAGTCACAACCCTGAGGTCTTGCAGACCTTTTAATTCAGAGCTTTTCATCCATCCTGACCTCCTGTCACAACTTAAAATGTTTATTTACATCTATCCGATATTTTCTGCAGACTAACTTTGCATTTTATTAATGCAAAGACCTTTCATTATAATTCAGGACAGCTAAGTTTCATTAGGAGCTTTGGATGAAAGACCTTGAAAAACTTCTGGAAAGCCAAACAGAATACAATTATTACATCTCCTTTTAAAGTCTCACACATAAATCCACTAAGTGCACGAGTCTCCCTTTACAAAGCAGTTACTAGTATCTACCAGCACATTATATTTATATGCTACTTCATTCTTCATTATGGTACAGATGGTACAGATGTTAGAACTACAAGTTTGCTGTCTCCCTGGATCATAAAAAACCTTGCTATCACATTTTATGTCCTGACACGGATTTGATTCGGGACAGCCAGCATGGCTTTACTAGGGGCAGGTCCTGCATGACTAACCTGGTGGCCTTCTATGACAGAGTTACTGTGTCGGTAGATAGAGGACGACCCGTGGACGTGATCTACCTGGATGTCTGTAAGGCCTTTGACACGGTCCCCCACAACATCCCGATTGATAAATTGGAGAGATACGGATTTGATGAGTGGACTGTTCAGTGGATAAGGAACTGGCTGGATGGTCGCATCCAGAGGGTGGTGGTCAATGGCCTGAAGTCCAGCTGGAGAGCAGTCACAAGTGGTGTCCCTCAAGGGTCCGTGCTGGGACCGATACTGTTTAACATTTTTATCAATGGTATAGACAGAGAGATTGAATGCACCATTAGCAAGTTTGCAGAGGACACCAAACTGTGTGGTGGTGTTGATACATTGGAGGGAAGGGACGTCATCCAGAGGGACCTGGATTGGATGGAGAGGTGGGCCCAGATGAACCTGATGAGATTCAACAAGAGCAAGTGCAGGGTTTTGCACCTGGGCCGGAAGAATTCTCACTATCAGTACAGACTCTGGGATGAGGTACTGGAAAGCAGCACTGAAGAAAGGGACTTGGGAGTACTGATGGACAAGAGGCTGGACATGAGCAGCCCAGATGGCCAATTGCATCCTGGGCTGCATCAAAAGATGTGTTGCCAGCAGATCCAGAGAGGGGATTCTGCCACTTTACTCTGCTCTGGTGAGACCCCACCTGGAGCACTGGGTGCAGGGCTGGAGCCCTCAATAGAGGAAGGATGTGGACCTGATGGAGCGAGTCCAGAGGAGGGCCACGAAGATGACTGAAGGGCTGGAGCACCTCTGCTATGAAGATAGGCTGAGGGAACTGGGGTTGTTCAGCCTGGAGAAGAGGAGGCTCCGGGGAGACCTAATCGCAGCCTTTCAGTACCTAAAGGGGCTCCAGGAAGGCTGGGGAGGGGCTGTTCACAAAGGCTGCTGCGATAGGACGAGGGACAATGGACTTAAGTTGGAGAAGGGTAGATTTAAGATGAATATTAGAAAAAATTTCTTTACACTGAGGGTGGTGGAGCACTGGAGCAGGTTCCCCAGGGAGGTGGTTGAGGCCCCTTCCCTGGAGATATTCAAGGGGAGGCTCGACAAGGCCCTGGGCAACCTGGGCTGGTTGGGGGTGAACCTGTGACTGCGGGGAGGTCGGATGACCTTTGGATGGTCCCTTCCAGCCTGGATGATTCTATGATTCTATGAATTATTTCTTCTTGAGTTCCACTTCTTTGAAAGTTTTTCGGCCCAATACTGTATTAATAGTTTACTGAATTAGGATGCAAATTAGCACTTTTAATAACCTATTATCAGTGCCATGGAATAATCACAACTTATGCATTAGAATGTACATTTTTGCTCTGTGTAACTTACAAGCTGCACGAAATGGGATTCCTATTTTTCCTTGGATACTATTAACTAGAACAATTTGGCCAGTTCTTCTTGAGATCATGTTGGGAAGAATGGCTGAAAAGTAAGAAATAAAAGAATGAGCCATGTAAGTAAAGGAGTTCAATGAACGTAATGAATAGAAGTGATAGCCAAAGTGTAGACAGCACAATGAAGGGTGTGTCAATACTGCAATTAAAAGTATCACAAAACCGAGTAGCTGGAAATTGAGCATCTGTTAAGGCTTCATGTGGATTCTACATGTAGATTTGAGTGCAGTATTATCACATTTCATTGTCTGTCTGTATCCTTGCAAGGGTTTTGAAAAGAATTGCCTATGTAACAAAGTCATGTAAATCAAAGAGTCACCATATGCAAAATAAAACAAGCAGACATTTTTTTAAAAGTCTCTTTCAAATGCCTGTTTATGTATTTCTTGACCAATCCATTGCCAAACCTCAGCATTCTGATTCTGATCATCTTCACCTGAAATTCAGTCTATTGATTCTTACAGAACTGTTTTGGATTATAGAGAAGGCAGCAAAAATAAGGGTAAATGAAAGAGTGTAATGCAAATAACGTGCATCTCCAGCTGTAAGTGGCAAAACCAATACAGGGGAAAAAATTAAAATACCTTTGGTTAATGTGATAGGTCCAAAATAGTTGGCATCCATTATCTTTTTATCAAGTTCCAGTGAAATGCTCTGGACTGCTCCTTTCACTTTCATACTTGCATTGTTGATCAGAATATCCACACATCCATAGCAATTCAGGATGTCCTTAGCTACGTCTCGAATGCAGTTTATGTCTGAGATATCCAGCAGTATGAGCTTTGGTGCATATGTCTAATAAAAAAAGACTTATTTCAAGGCTACTTGTTATATAAAAGTGTATTTCTACTTACTTGTCTTATAAATGCACCTTGATAATTGAAGAAGGTGGTTTTATTGTTGTCACAAGAATTTTGATACATTCTTTTAACCCACTTTAGAAAGAAGGCAGTTCAGCACTGGGTATTCGTAGATACTGATATTCAGATGAACCATGGGAAAGGTAAGCTGGACTAGCTTTACCCTATGGAATTTTGTCTCTCTTGAAATCAATAGAGACAGATAATAGACACAGGGGGTCACTCCTACCACTTGTTATGGTCTTTCTGTAAGCAGCCCTCTGGAGACCTTCACTGACCACAGAACCTGGGATATAATGTAGACAGGATATAGTGTAGAAAGATAATTTACATAGAGATGGCAGGGTCGATTGGAAGGGAGGAATATGTTTAGCTGTATGATATCCAAACAGTATTTGCATTTGTAGGATTTCTGCAAAGCTGCAGATTTCCGTCAGCTATGGGCCAGAGGAATGCACTCTGAGTCTCTTCTCTTACTATATTATTACAAAAATGTAATGCAGATCCCTTAGTCACACTTAATATGTTTCCTAGTTGAGTGCATGCAGCCTAATGAGAACACAGGACATTTATGGGTATTTTTGCAGATGAACAAAGCTCTGTCATGATTTGGACCTGGCTGGCCAATGACAAGACAACAGATACTCTCCCCCACCTCTCACTACAAAGAGAGGAAGAAGAGGGATAAAGATATTTATGAGTCTGGAAAAACTGAACTTTAATAAAACATTAATAATAAAATAAAAAAGGAAATAATGAAATAGATAAATATATACAAAACCAGTAGCAAGCTCCCAAGGAGGAGCACTGGGTCACCAGCAGTCACTGGGAAAGTGCCAGACTAGGCTCAGTATTGAATGGGAACTGGATTACAGAACTCACTGGTGGGGACTGAAGGTAGATGAACTGACAGGGTTCTCCTGAAACATCAGCCATTGAAGAAAGAGAACCACTGAAAAGGAGCTGAAGGAGAGGAACTGGGCATGTTGAGTTTGGAAAAAAGGAGGCTGAGGGGAGACCTCCTTGTCCTCTACAGCTCCCTGAAAGAAGGGTATAGAGAGGTGGCTGTTGGCCTCTTCTCCCAAGGGAATCATGACAGGACCAGAGGAAATGGTCTGAAGCTGGGGTAGGGGAGGTTTAGACTGGATATTAGGAAACGTTACTTCACTGAGAGGGTGGTCAGACGCTGGAAGGGCCTGCCCAGGGAGGTGGTGGAGTCCCCATCCCTGGAGGTATTTAAGGTGTAGATGTGGCACTTCAGGGCATGCTCTAGTGGCTGAGATTGTTGGGTTGGGTGATTTATTTTGTGGGGTTTGGTTTGTGTGGGGTTTTTATTTGGTTGGTTTTCTTGTAGGGTTGGTTTTGTTTGGGTTTTTTTTGCCGTGTATATGGTTTCACTCGATCTCAGAGGTCCCTTCTAACCATGAAAATTCTGATTCTGTGAGCCAACCTGTCCCCCTTGGATCCCTTTTATACTGAGCATGGGATGGAATGCCCTATTGGTCAGTTTGGGTCACCTAACCTGTCCACTTCTCCTCAGAGGTGCAAATCCTCCAGAGGGTAAACAATTCAAGTCATCTGACCCCAATTGTGAAAGCAAGTAAGAGCAAGAGCCTCTCCCACTCAATAGAAACTTGGCTCTGCTCCACCTGACGCTAGGACAAGCTTACTGCAAAGAAAAAAGAAAAAGAAAAAAAACCTCAAATGCAAATATTTGTTGGTCTGGTGAGGTAGAATTTGAGAGATGTCTTCAGGAACACCTGTGTCCTGAAACAAGTCAGCTGTCTGTTGGTCACAGAAGGGAAACTATCCCATAAACATCAAAGAAACACCTCCCAAAGAATCACAGAATCGTAGAATTTTCATGGTTGAAAGGGACCTCTGACATCATCGAGTCCAATCATACACACAAAACCAAACCAAACAAAACCAAACATACCCCAAAATCCCACACCCTGAACCCCCAAAATGAATCAACCAACCCAACAATCTCAGCCACTAGAGCATGCGTTCAAGTGCCACATCTGCACCTGTCTTAAATACCTCCTGGGATGGGGACTCCACCACCTCCCTGGGCAG
>VZRU01013133.1:128423-144720 GCA_013398155.1 Pedionomus torquatus
CCCTGCTGGCTCCTGTTCAGCCAGGTGGCCACCAACACCCCTAGGTCCTTTTCTTCTAGGCAGCTCCAGCCACTCTTCCCCAAGGCTGCAGCACTCCCTGGGGTTGTTGTGACCAAAATGCAGGACCCAGCATTTGGCCTTATTGAACCTCATCCCATTGGCCTTGGCCCATGGATCCAACCTGTCCAGGTCCCTCTGGACAGAAGAAGGGGCAGAAGGGGCAGCCTTGCATGTTTATTTGGCCCAGTCAGTGGTAAAGAAGAAAGGGGGTTCTTATTCATACACTCCCATACCCTGTTAGCTGGGCCTTCTCCACAAGTAGTGGAGAAACTAAAAATTAACTCAGTCTTTACTTTCATCGTCTACTCCTTGATCACTCTAATTATGTGAAAATGGGTGATAGATGGGTGATAGGTCCTGTGAGTAAATAAAGCACTTGGGATCCTTTACACCCAAATTAACAGGCAAATCCCTCTGCCTAGAATTTCTAGTCAGATGGCTTGTTCAAAGTGCAGGACCACCCTGTTGCTTACAGTAATTGCCTTGAATTAGCTCAAGAAAGCAGGACTTCTGACCTACACTATCAGCATCATACTCTGAAGACCTTCAGATCTGTGTGTCTCTTTCTCTCTCCAGACTGACCAAAATCATCAGTAACAGTGAATTGTGTTTCATGTTATACTGGCTTTAAAAGTGCTTTGTGTATCTGAGCAAGGTGTTTAACTCAAGTTGTGAATTTTCAAAGCAGAGTGAGGAAATACTTACCATAGTGGGGTCTGTCACACTAATTAAAGCATCATGCAAGGCTTCCAACTTTTCCCATGTCCTGCCGCACAACACAAGCCTTGCTCCTCCTGCATGAAACACCCGAGAACATTCTAGGAGAGAAATGTTTATTTTGTTCAAAATTCAATGCTGGCTTTACTAATGATGTTGAATTTATGCTTTAAAATTAATTAATTTTGAAAGAAAAAATATATACAAGAAAAAATGAAAGCACTAAACGGCAGTAAAATATATGCAAGTAATAAATTTAATGTAATGGTGTATTGCACCAACCAACCCCAGTAAACAGCAACACTGGGTCTGCATGCTACATTCATGAAACTCTTGGCAACATGAAACTTGTCTACAACTTTGAGAAAGAGCAATACAGAGAACCTTAACCACCCACTGGCCCACAGATGGAGCACCAATGAGAGAGGCCTATTCCTCCCTATGCCATCCATCCCAAGACCTTTATCTCCTGAGTATTAGACCTTCTCTGTAGTCAGAGGAGGCATGAAGGACCAGCTTGAATTACTTCTCTTTCAGCTACATTCCCTGAAGCCTTCTTGAGAATGTCACTGAGAACTTTCTGGATATGTTGGGCTGGCGCTGTTTTTCTCCACATATTCAAGGATATGATGAGCTATGCGTTCACCCCAATTTAAGCTAGGTCTCTGGGGAGGATTATTCTCCCTTATCCAAGTAAATTACGATTGTGCTTTTCTGAAAGCGGCATCTCATGTAACAAGAGGAACCGAGCCAGTACACCACAGCACTGGCTACAGGGCAACAGCCAACTCATTTCTTTACGTCTTCATGGCAGCATGCGATCAACTCAATCCAGACTGTGAAATACGAGAACATGAAATTCCATAATCCAGAATATGAAATACCATACACATCTGGACAGCATGTAATCTGTTCCATTTTCTTCTCTAGGTGGTGTTAAGGGAAAATATATTCCTCACTGTCCTGTCAGTTTGACCAAAAACTGTGTTAAAAAACATGGAGCGTAGATATATCTCATGGACATCTTTAAGGAATTCATTGTCAGTTATATCCTTCTGGCTGTTATGCGTTGCTATAAGATATATGTTCTAGCTCAGTTTAACTGAAACCGTGGCTCTTATTCCAGGAATCTGTCAAGATTCTCATCCTGACCAGGAAAAGTACACAATTGCCTGTCTTTTCTTTCTTGAAATAGGTAATGTCTTGCAGATAGGTATGAGGATGAACTGATGTGCCCATTGTGCAGCCAGACAATCAGTTGGTAGTGGGTACTGTGTGCTCATAGGAAGGGAAGTCAAGAGTTATTCTTGCTCTCATGTTTGGTTTTCTTTTTTTTCTCCTGATTAGGTCTTCCAAAAGGCTCTCAGCCTTGGAGCCCTCATATTTGGTCCCTAAATCAAATCTGCATGACAGTTACATATTCAGCATGGGAAGAACGGTAATATGGTCTTTACAATTAGTCTTATGCCTTTCCAGCATGTTTAATTTGTCCCACCTTCTATGGCCTTTGTTGAATGGGCAACAGTACAACCCTAGTGCTATAGTTGTCTGTCCTCCAAAAAGCATTTTCTTCAGACTTCAATACCCACAGGCAAATCTAGTTATGCTACTATGCCTATCTTAGATATCTTAAATGCCCATGTTAGACTTAACATCCATATGAAAACACTACTGGATCCACTCTTCTATTTTTGTAAACCTGTGCAGCTGGAGAGTCTTATTTATGTGAACTTTTTCATTATTTACAACAGTAATTTTATTAATGTCTTTCATTTTCCTTTTTTCTAGCATGGACAGATTTTTTGATTTAAAGTTCAAAAGTATATTTGCCAGTATTAGGACAACTGCGCCAGTGGTTTTCCTATAAATATAAGAGTTGGGGCAACCTTGTCAATAAAATGTGTGAACAGCAGTAAAAAAGAAAAAGGGAAACCAATAATGTTCTCCTCCAGAATTCTCTCAGACTTTTCTGAGTTATAGCACTAAGAAAAAAGAGGAATCAGGCTTAAATAAATAAATCAGTGCAAACATCTTCAATCATCATGGGTTTTGTTCCTCATTTTCATCTTGGATGAATGCCATCTTTGATCTGGAAATTCTGGCATGTAGGAAAAGGAATTTGGCTGCTGCCTAGGAGCTCAAATATGCAGCAGCTGGCCAGACAGCTGGTATTTTAAAGTGAATGGCCATCACACATGCATGAGTGGACTGCACAGTAAATTCTGCATTATTTGGAATCATTCAAGCCTACAAATAACTTCTTGGTATCACCATATGGAATACCGACAGTAGATACGTTTAAGACAAAAAAAAAAAAATAAAAATTGCTTTGAGTTACTTCCTTTTTGATCTGTGTGATGACATGGGACGCAACTGCTTTTGTAGGCTCAAGAGACAGGCAAAGGTAGTCAAAAACAAGCAAAAAAAAGAGATGAAGAAAGGTTAATAAGGAAAGTGAGCTTAGGAAAATCTCCCCCGGGGTCATGTAGTGCTAGAGCAAGATACTTTGAGAAATGTTGACAAGTGTTCAATACATGTTCTTTATCCTCGGAGGTTTCCAAGATTTGGCTTGAAGCCATACCCAACCAGATCTAGCACTGGTGATGTTCCTACTTCCAGCAGAACTTCTGTCTAGAGACCTCCAGGCATCCTACGATTCTATGCAACACCCAGTCTTAACTGAAGAACTCTAAATCATGCCTCTCCAAACAAAAATACTGAAATATAACCAATTAGAGAAAATACATGCTAACATTATCTTCAACTGAAATGTGTCAGGGAAAGGGAAAGACCAGTTGGCATGTGGAGGTCAGAAATATCTCATAGCTTGTTCTAACAGGCTCTAATAAAGAGAACTCCTTGCCAGCACAGCATGCATTTCTGTTGCAGGTCTCTGCTCTGTTCTGATAAGGAGTAACTCTGCAAGAGCATTCCCTTTCCCCATCTATTTTCTGCTTGGGCGCGCAAGGTTTCCAACATACAGCAAGTCTTCATTGAAAATGCCAAAATCTAGCCTCAAGCTACATTTGCTTTCTGAGGCATTTGCATCTACCACCCCTCAAGGGATGCCAAGAGCACCACTGTGCATAAGCAAAATATCACCTAGTACCATTTATGTGGCAGCACCGCACAGGCAGGAAATGTGAGCCAAGAAGAAGTATATGTTACGTGGCAACTCAATCATCTCATATAAACAGAGAAGTTATCACATATGCTTTCCTTCCACCCACTGAACCCACCACTACACATAGCCAGGTTGGAGGTACTGGAGTAACCTGGGTGATAGAGGGGGCAGATAGAGCAGGGACAGTGGGGTGAGAGCTGTTATTTACGGGGAGCAGGAAATGTTGAAGTCTTTAAGGGTTGAAAAGGAACACAGAAAGAGCAAGGTGACACGTGTTTATTCTGATTTGCTGCTACCCTGCAGTAACAACCTATGTAATAAGATCTGGTAGTAGCAACATGCTAAAAATAGTATTCTTAATGTGCTTATAAAAACTCTCATTCTATTGAGTTAAATATATGCAAAGCTCTGCAGCTCTTAAATTTTTTTCCAGCGGTTCATGTGGCTGAGACTAAAAACGTACATATAAGAGTCACAGGATTTGCTTAAAAATTTATTTAACTTCTGTTCTATCCAGGCAGTTATGAATATATACAGGGTAATGCGTGCACATTTTATCCCTTAGAGGGTTGCTCTCTGGCTGTTTCTGTTCTCTGACACTAAGAAGCAATGAGACAACTCACCTTTGCCCAGCCCAGAGATGGCATCCGTGATTACCACCACCTTGTTTTGCACAGCTGACTTAGAAAACAGCCACCTGACTGACTGGTAAATATAAAAAATTCCACTGATCACTAAGAGAAGCAATGGTAGAGCAAGTAGAGCAAGGATACCCATCTCTGTGGGAAACAAGAGACCATGAGAGTAACAGTAATCATAATATGCATTCATTATTTTTCAAATTCTTCATAACTACAAAAGCAGTGTTTTCCTATATAGAAAATCCAGTGCATGCCAAAGGCTTGAAGCACTGGGAAGCTTGTTTTCCAGTCTACAGCTTAATATTATTATTTAATAAACAGGGTGATATTGTTTGTCTGTTTTCCTCATCATTGCATGGTCTAACCAAATCTGGATTTCTTTTAATCAAAATTACTCTATGTTGTCAAAAACAGACTAGAATTTTAATACAAATACTGCCTTGAGCCAAAGAATAGGCTAAAATATAACACTGAACATTTCATTATGTTGCTATTATAAGAAAACAGATTAAAGGCTTTTAGAACTTACAGTAGAAGTGTTTTCTGCTTAAAATATAGAGAAAATAGGATCACTTACTATGGCTTTGAAGACTCCCGGTACAGCTAAAGCATTCTTTTGTATTTTTGTAAAATTTTGTATTACTGGTTTAGATAAAGTCCTTTGGCAAATTCATAGAGCGTTGCACTTGTTGAGGCTCTGCCTGCCCTGAATGGGAATGGCTATGTATAGCCATGTGACAGAGATACTTTAAAAATAAATATAGCATCTACAGTGTGATTTGCATGCCTGACCTATCTAGTCCAACAGGCTGGACGGTCATGTAAAAGTTCTCAGTACAGTATCAGTTCAACTGTACAAACACCCACCATTCTGTCTTCAGCTGCAGTTATTCCTAGGACTGTCTCCCTTTCTTGTTCATTGGCTTACAATTAACTTTACACATAATTTTTTTATACACTCCACAATAACAATAGGCATTTAGGAGAGGGACTCTTTTGTCAGGAAGCACAGTGACAGGACATGGGGTAATGGTTTTAAACGAGAAGAGGGGAGATTTATATTGGATGTCAGGAAGAGATTCTTTGCTGTGAGGGTGGTGAGGCACTGGAACAGGTTGCCCAGAGAAGCTGTGGCTGCCCCATCCCTGGAGGGGTTCAAGGCCAGGCTGGATGTGGTGTGGTGGGAGGTGTCCCTGCCCAGGGGGACACCTTAGAGGCCCCTTCCAGTCCCGAAAAGCCCCTTTTAGGGGCTGGAGAAGGGGCCTCTAAGGTCTCTCATTGTCTTCCAAGGTGGTGAGACCCTGGCCTCAGGGCCACACAGTGACAGGACATGGGGTAATGGTTTTAAATGAGAAGAGGGGAGATTTATATTGGATGTCAGGAAGAAATTCTTTGCTGTGAGGGGGGGGAGAGCCTGGCCCAGGTTGCCCTGAGAAGCTGTGGCTGCCCCATCCCTGGAGGGGTTCAAGGCCAGGCTGGATGGGGCTTGGAGCAACCTGGCGTGGTGGGAGGTGTCCCTGCCCAGGGCAGGGGGTTGGAACTCCATGATCTTTGAGGTCCCTTCCAACTCCAACCATTCCATGCGTCACACGGAGCTGCTGCAGGCAGCTCAGCACTGGAACGCAGATCTCTCTGGTGCCGCAGGTATCTGCAAGGCAGATGTGCCTTTTTCCCAGCAATTTCAAGGCCTTTAGGTAAGTCTTCCAACTTCTGTGTTGCCTGCAGAGAGACAGTCTGTTAGCCTGACAATAAGTTATGTGTTACCCTTTTGGTTACAGGAAAAATAATGGTTTATGGTAAACCATTCCCATTTTTGTTTCAAAAAATTGTATCACACCTCAAAATTTAAGTTTTGTCAAACAGATCCAGTGCTCCTGTTCATCCTGTGTAACTAGCAATCTAAATGTATGTTTTTATCTCCAGTGAGAGAGTGATAAGCCTACAAATGATAGAAAGACATTGGGAATGGAGTGTTGTAATAAGGAAAAAAATCTCAATGGTTAACAGGTCTGGAGGTACCAGCAGTGTTAGCCTTCAGTGAGTGGGAAAGTGTAGAAGGTTATCCAAGAGGGAGCAAGGAAGGATTTTTAGACATAATTCATAAATCTAACTTGCTCTAGAAGCTAACAACATTGGGAATCAAGATGCATCTTCCTGCCTGTGAAAGCTGAAGTTGCCTGCCAAGGAACCAGCTTTCAAAATACAGAATTATAAAACATGTCAATGCTCGAAACATTGTGTGTGCACTTCTAGCTAAAAAGAGCTCATAGTGAACGACAGATACAAAAAAGAACCTATTTTCTAATGAAAAATGGTCATGGTGTCCTACAACGTACATCGGTTTCCACAGGAGAACGTAAAAGCACGAATTGAATGAGCTGAGAAGTCATGCCAAGCCACCTGCAGAAGCAAAGCTGAAACCTGATCTTCCAGTACTGCTAAGACCCCATTTATCTTTGCTTACTTTCAAAGCATCAGCTTTAAATAAACAGATGTGCATTTCCCTATCAGCAAGCAAGCTGACTTGTTCCTTTTATGCAGCAGGATGTGGGTTTTGTTCCATTTATTCAGGGTTCTGGAAACATTTTCCTGTGAAGACAAAACATCAAAAAAAAGCACACGCTAAAGGCCCAGGATTTATAGGAGTCCCAAGGGATTTGTTTGCTTTGTTCCCAAATGAACCATAGCAATGATACAAGTGATGTAAGAGCAAGAACAGGAAAAAGTTAATCGAAAGAACTAGACAACCACCAATGTGTAAGATCGTAAGGATAAAATGCCAATATGTCTATTGATGATAACGATCAATAGTGAAAGAGCTGAGTCGTCCAGAAAAATCCAAACATAGTGACCGCAATAAGCAAAGCACCCGAATTTCTCCTAAGGCACAAATCTCCCCATTTGCTGAAGTTCCAGACAAGTTTATACTGTGCTGCCACCTAAGGAGCACCATCGGAAACACCAGGGAAACAAGAGTAATTATCAGTTGCTTCAGAGAGTAGATCCCATAAAAAGGGTAAGTCACCTACAGGGAAAGTTGAGCAAAAGCAAGGCCCCCGCTCTCCCTAAGCTAGCTCTGGAAGTCTCTACGTTCCCAAATGCTTCATCCAGAGCTGAGCTCCAGGAATGGTCCCAGAAGACTCCAGAGCTGGGCAGTGTGTCCCCAAACCTGAAACTGGATGGAGATGTAGGGCTTAATTTGCTGACCAGCTCAACTCAGAAGCCCATCTAAAAGCCTGACCATGCACTTGCACACACGTACATTACTAACACTGCACGTTGTCCAGAAGTGCTGGACATAGCATTGTGTGGGTGAGTGTGTTCATCAAGGTTTTGGGTTTGGTTTTGTTTGTTTCTTGGAGGAAACACGAGGTTAACACACTTTATAATGTATCGAAAAAATTATCAGGGGCAGGAAGAAGAAACCAACATTTTAAATCCATCCCCAGAGGATGATTTTAACTTTACAGTTCTAATTTCTGGGGGTTGTAAACTCCCTAATCACAGACATATTCTCATCAACAACATAGCTCTTTATTGTAATCAGTGGTTGCTTAACATCTAAGAAAACAATTTTCCCTTTGAGTGGAAATGGCAAGGCATATGGATTTTCACACACTTTGAGACTCTATAGCTCTTGAGGTCAGAGAATTTTTTAATACTGGCAGAAGACAGGTGAAGGGCTTCAGTTCTGTGCTTCTTACACTCCTGGTAAAAGAACACACAGGCTGTAGCGAGTCCTGTGTTCCCCATTTGTCTCAGCCACATGCAATCGCAGGTCATTTGCTGTGATAGAACAACGTTCAGTTAGATGAACCTTTTTTTTTTTTTCTACAGCCATTGATTCTTCTTCCTTCCATTCTTATTTTATTGATTTTCCTTGCATTTTCTTTTGGAGCTTGGAGATTACTGAGCATATTGACAGTACAGTTTCTCCTTAAAGATCCATTTGGCATTTGCTAGAATTGCTGTGTTTATAAGCTGTCACAACCATTGGTTACAAGCTTCAACAAGGCCAAGTGCACTTGGGCCACAACAAGCCCATGCATCGCTCCAGGCTTGGGGAAGTGTGGCTGGAGCTGCCTGGCAGGAAAGGACCTGGGGGTTCTGGTTGGCAAGCGGCTGAACAGGAGCCAGCAGTGTGCCCAGGTGGCCAAGAAGGCCAAGGGCATCCTGGCTTGTATTAGAAATGGTGTGACCAGCAGAAGGAGGGAGGTGATTGTCCCGCTGTGCTCAGCACTGCTGAGGCCACACCTTGAGTGTTGTGTCCAGTTCTGGGCACTCAACACAAGAGAGATGTCGAGGTGCTGGAGCGAGGGCAGAGGAGGGCAATGGAGCTGGGGAAGAGTCTCAAGAAAAAGTCTTAAGAAGAGTGATTGAAGGAGCTGTTTAGTTTGAGGACAAGGAGGCTGAGGGGAAACCTCATCACTCTCTACAACTCCTTGGAAGGACATTGTAGAGAAGTTGGTGCTGGTCTCTTCTCGCAGGTAATCAGTGATAGAATAAGAGAGAATGGCTTCAAGCTGACACAGGGNAGAACAAGAGAGAATGGCTTCAAGCTGACACAGGGCAGGTTTCAGCTGAACATTAGGGAAGAATTTTTCCCAGAAAGAGTGGTCAGACCCTGGAATAGTCCCCATCCCTGGATGTGTTTCCGAGTCATTTAGATGTGGTGTTGGGGGAATCTGGTGTAGGTGAGAACTTTGTAGAGAGGGGTTAATGGTTGGACTCGATGATCAGAAGGGTCTTTTCCAACCTGAATGATTCTACAATCTGTGAACGGTCCCCACTATCCACTAATGACTTGCATCATTAGCCCATCATATATTTGTCATACTATTATGAACATTTTCAAGCCTTGGAAAGCACAGAAATTCTCACTTGTAAAAGCAGTCAGCACCGTGTTTTGTCCCGAGGCAGAATTACATAGTTATTTCTGTTCTCAATGCTAAAAAAAAAAAAAATTCTATCTGAATTTCAGACTAAAAAACTGCTCTTTAGAAAGTCCTGTGATCACAATGTAAGAACCAGAAACCTGTGGATCAGAAACACCAGTGTCAACAGAACATCTAGTTCAAGTCAGACACGCTTCTTGAGCTCTTCAAGGTCACAACCACTCCTCAATCCATGCAATTATTTATTTGGCGTTCTCACACATCCACAGCAGTGGTGTGATGCAGTACACGGGTACAGTTCCTCCTAGAGACTTGGAAAGGTGAGCATCCTGATAAAGAAATTACAAGGGAAGTTGGGGTTCACCTCAGTAATACAGAGGTATGTGTAGTCGATCTACCCTCCTTTCTCACATGGGAGACTCTATCAAGTTGACCAATAGGTTTCCTTCCAGCTTTCTGGTGGTCTTGGATCTGTAGTCAGCTTCACTACCTTCCGTAGGCATCCGCACTCCTGCTATTGGAAGGTCTAATATTTTCTCTTTACCTGATTTCATATGTGATGTGTAGTGACAGGACAAGGGGTAATGGTTTTAAACTGGAAGAGGGGAGATTTAGATTGGATATTAGGAAAAATTCTTTGCTGTGAGGGTGGTGAGGCACTGGAACAGGCTGCCCAGGGAGGTTGTGGCTGCCCCATCCCTGGAAGTATTTAAGGCCAGGCTGGATGGGGCTTGGAGCAACCTGGTGTGGTGGGAGGTGTCCCTGCCCAGGGCAGGGGGCTTGGAACACGATGATCTTCAAGGTCCTTTCCAATTCTAACCATTCTATGATTCTATGATTCCATGTGATCACTCCTTTTTTTTTGGACTTCCGAAACTACACTTTTGTAGCTACTTTATCTCCTTTTCTCTTCTAAAACTCCTTCCAAAGAAACAAACTAAAATTTGCTCATTGGTCTCAGTTCTGTGCCATCCATATCCAAATTATGTGGTTCTGATCTGCTTACCTACGCAATTTAGCTTGATGAGGTGTTACTGATAAAATTAACGTGTTCCCTACCAAGAGTATGCACCTCAAAATTATGCTATAATTACCCCATTTATAACAGTTGCATATCATTTATCTTTTACTCTCCTTGAAAACAATCTAGCCTTCTTTAGCCTTCACTGTTCTGCCTTGTTTCAGCAGAGCACAAGGAGTTTTGTATCCTACCTGCAAAAATCTGCACACTGCTACAAGACAGCATGTTTCTGATGCTCTGACACAACTAGACAACATCCTTGCACTGTTGTGGTTCCCTGCACAGGCTTTGGCTGGTTCTAAGCCCTGGTGTTCCTGAAGGATTTTAGGCTCACAGACTCCCTCTTACGGATTCAAGAAGAGAAGAGAGTTTCTCACTCTGCACAATTTGTCATAACCAGTCAGACTGTATTTTTTTGTATACTATTATTCTTAGGAGACTTTAAAAAATTGTCATGGCTTTTAAATTCTGGTCTCTCTCATAACCTACCAGCACCTATGGAAAATATGTATATTGGCAGTACAATGTTTTTCCATGGTATAACCAAGTCTCATTTCCTGCAAGATTTCAGTGCTCTACACCTTTCCCCTTTCCCAGACTCTAAGAAAAAGGGGACCCACAGCATAAGAAAAAATAAAATACTGTTCTTGTAGAACTTCTTGTTTGGCTTGTACTGAGGTACAGTTAGGGAATTATTAACAACACAAAGGCTTCCCTGGGACATGCAAGAATGTTCATCCCTTAGACTAAGGAGAAATCAGTCTATGCCACAACAGGAAGATGAATGCTTGACTGCTTTTCATCTTTTAATAATACAAAGTATTTAGGTATTTTAGCAAAATAAACATGTTGATTTGTTGAAGCTTTGTAAACAGAATGACCTTGTTAAATAACTTCTAAATTTACTGTGAGGGCATATGGAAATAAACAGTTAAGGGAATGAACCAGATTGAATAGTGGCTAAAATTCCACAGCATTTCTTCAATGGGCTGCACTAAGCAGCATTAGCTGTGGGGGAAGGGGATACGGATATGGGCACAGTCATAACATTTCTTTGATGGTATCGAAAAAGCTGGTACAACTGAAAATGATATGACCTCATGATAGGACCTCAAATGATATGGTAACTGAACCACACGTAAATTTTCTTCAGTGTCACACTGCTCCAGATTAAAATCTATGGTTACATCATGAGCATCAACATCTTTGATGCTCATAATTTTGCCCCTCTACTCTGCTCTTGTGAGGCCCCACCTGGAGTCCTGTGTCCAGCTCTGGAGTACTCAACAGAGAAAGGACATAGAACTGTTGGAACGGGTCCAGCCGAGGGCCACCAGGATGCTCAGAGGGCTGGAGCCCCTCTGCTGTGAGGACAGGCTGAGAGAGCTGGGGCTGTTCAGCCTGGAGAAGAGAAGGCTCCGGGGAGACCTTAGAGCAGCCTTCCAGGATCTGAAGGGAGCTCCAGGAGGGGGAGACCCTGGAGAGGGACTCTTGGTCAGGGAGTGGAGTGATAGGACAAGGGGTAACAGTTTTAAATTAGAAGAGGGCAGATTTAGATTGGATCTTAGGAAGAACTTCTTTGCTGTGAGGGTGGTGAGACCCTGGAAGAGGTTGCCCAGAGAAGCTGTGGCTGCCCCATCCCTGGAGGGGTTCAAGGCCAGGCTGGATGGGGCTTGGAGCCACCTGGTGTGGTGGGAGGTGTCCCTGCCCAGGGCAGGGGGGTTGGAACTCCATGATCTTTGAGGTCCCTTCCAACTCTAACCATTCTATCATTCTATGATCTTGCCTTTTGTGTAGCAGAGCAGGGATTTCAGTTAACAATGTTGGCTGCAGAGGGCGTTATAATTTGTGGATGTGACAGTGATAGCTTAAAATCCAAGAACCTGTGGTTTACCCAGAACCAGGAATAAATTAATACCACAAGAGTATGGAAACACAAATGAGAACATGGTTTTGTATGGTGGAATCTATTTCCTGCCACATATTGCCTCACCTGACTCTTTTTGTAAGATTAGCCTTAAACTCTTGTTGCAAAGGTTGAATTCAGGTGTCTGCAGTGGCTGGTGAAGAATGGTTGAGCTTATGCTGAGGGAGACTTTCAATCTCCATTTGGAGTCTAGGAATCAGCAGGGGGTGCTAAGGGAAATGATGCTGGGAGTTTTCTTTGAACCTTCCTTCTTATTCAAGAGCAAAGGAGTAGCGACCATTCAGAGATTAAGGAGACTTGCTTTTTGCGTTTTGTAGTTTTTAAAGAACTATGAGAATAGGAAGAGTTCAAAACCTGCATTTTTATTAAATGACACTTCTACAACTCTTGGAAAATTTATGTTGTGTCTGATTTTTTGTACTTTTTGTATTTTATTTTAGACAAAGCATTTAGAAACCAATCAGAACTTGTTAATTAGATTTAATGAAGTTAAAATAGAATGAAATATATGGTTGAGTCTTCAAACACTAAGTTGTAGTAGAATATTCATGCTGTCAGTATCTCTACTCAGTATCTCAGTATCAGTTTGCTGTGCTGTGCTGAAGAGCAACATAGTGAATGTTGTAGGAGTAGGGAGCAGTTGTCCCTCATTCTCTAGAATTTAATTGGATTGTACTTTCTGGTTGCATCTGATCCGATAGGATGTAACAGAAGTTTGGCCAAAATTGTAATGTCAAGCTCATTAATTTCACAGTGGACAATCTGGAGGAGGCACTGTGAGCTTGCTGCCCAAATGAGAGGTTCAGTGTTCTGGGAGAAACTCAGCGAGACCTAAAAGCCGTTGCATTTCTAACGAGGCTACAGAGCATCTGTTTGCAGGAGGCCTGGGCTCCCAGCTCCTGCAGGCATTGGAGCTCAGGGAGAGCTGGGATTTGGGAGCTGCTTCTTCACAGATACCCTTTTCAGTGGAAGTTCCAGCTCCAAGCCCTCCCAAGCCTGCTGTGTCCCATCTTTGCCCTCTGTGCCATAGATTGCTGTTCCCTATTTGAAATAAACTATCGTGTCAGGCCCTGAGTGTACTTGCAGAGGACGGCAAAAAAGCACTTATCCATATGCTGAAATTGTTCACGCAGTGCAGGTCTGGCCTGCTGTGTGAGGGCAGCGTGTATCACAAAAGGCCATGTGGCAGCGTGGGTTGACTTTGCAATAATCCTTTCTTCCCTGCCTCCTCTCTCTTCCCCGGTGTATCATTTAGTCCTGTGTGAGCATGTTAAATGCAGTATGCTATTCGAACCACCCCTTTCCTCTGCCCTCTTGGGGTTCACTGGCAATATTTCTCTTCTTCTGCTTCATGCTGGCTTGCCTGCAAGATCCACAGCGGGTAACTTTCTGTTTAAAATAGTATTTCTTTCTGTGGAGAAGACAACTGGTGTGCTGGGCTGCAAATTATTCGGTGAGTCACCAGTTAATATCCACATCTGGAATAAAAAAGCAGTGCAGCTGCTAATTTCTGCTTACTGCTCGACAGTATGTACAAGAAGAGAAAAGGTAATTGGTACCTGTATCCTAAAAGAATTTATATATGTTATATATGCTCGGTTTATATATGTTATATATGAAAAATACGTGTTAGGGCTTTTCAGGCTCCAAGCCCCTCTTTGCTGAGCATGAGAAATGTGCCGTGGGCTCTTTGTCTTTTCCTCTCCCGCACCCATGGACAGGCCGAGGGGGTGGGTCAGGAAGGGTGTAGGACTTGAGATGATTTGGAAGACTCATAACGACTCATTACGATTTGGTGTTAGTGCTTGGTTTTCTTTATATTTCCTTAAACAAAATTTTCTCTAAGAGAGAAATAATCTTTTTTTTTTTTTTTTTAAATTCCTCATGTCAGCTCTATGAGCAGATAAATGGAAATGGGATGAGAAGTTTCAGTATCAAAATAACAGACTGAGATAGCCCTTAGGAGCAGAATGTGGCCGTTATTCTGATTGTGCAGAAACACCGGGATGGGAGTCATTGATGTGTCTGTTCAGTTGCAGAGTTAGCACTGCCATGGATTAGTTTTGAGCAGTTTCTGAAGTGATTTCTGGGCATGATTTCAGGTAGAATCTGAGTGAAAGTGTGACTGAAGCCTGAGGACGTGTTCCTGTTTGTTGCAGAAACAGAAATCGGAGAATCTTTTTCCGGAGTTGATTGGTTTGGGTTTGTCTTCCTCTCTTTTTGATACCGACAGTGCCAGGTTGCCAAGGGGTTTTGTTGTTCACTAATTTCTGCTCATCAGCAAGAAGTTCAGGGAGAACATTCGGGGGTTTGGATCATTATCACTAAAATGAATAAGAAATTGTGCTCTCTGTGAAGGTAAAAAAGTGGTGAGTTTTCCATAAGTATAGCTGTTTGAGAGTCTTTTTTTTTTTTTTTTCTTTTTCCTGATCAAGAAAAAATTATTATTATTTGCAGTTCTGCCTTTTTGTAGAGCCTAGTTCTGTACAGCACAGTAAAATACCAATATACATGTCATCGTTTCTCCTTTCAGCTGCCCCTGAGCAGGTTACCTTGATGCCTGAAAGTGGGTTAGCAAACGCATTTTCCTTTGCATTAAGACAGGTGATGGGTTAAAGATTTGTGGGTGTATTCTAGCTTACTAATTCCTGTATAAAGTATAACTATGAGCTGCCCTCAGAATAAACCTGGGCTTGGCACAGATTTATGCTCTAAACATGATTACACGTAAATGTCAGATAAGTGGAAATATTGAGGGAAGTGGAAACATTCCAGAACTCTGCTATTTATGGCATCAAAACAGGTATTTGAAAAGAATTAGTTCTTCGTTTTCAACAACTGAAAAACTCTTCGTATTTTTTGATTTAAAAATAAGGGCAAATTACCTTTAATTGCAAAGTTTATTGTTTTGAAAATGCTTGGGTTTTTTTCTCCACTCTTTCTCTGTGAACTTTGGGGGAAAATCAAACACATAAAGTTTCAGTAGAGCAAGATAAGATGATTAGTTTGTATTTCAGCATTTTTGTTAGGGCATCTCAAATCGCTCCAGTGAAATTTGTGGTCAAAATCCCATGCTGCTCCTTTGTATTAGATGCAGCAAGTAACTTTGATGGCTCTGGAAGCCTGAGGCAGAAAGAATGTGAGTAGGTTGGCCAAGTTTGTAAGGGAAGACTGTGTTAGGACTGGAACAAGAGCACTGGTTTCCTGATGCCCAGGGCTGGCCTCCAGCTCTCTCTAAGTTGCTTCCACAGGAAAAGTACAAATGACTACAACAGCTGCATTTAGCCTGTCTCAGAATAAAAACCGCAATAGACGTTGTGACAGAGGACACATCTGCCAGAAGAACATGTCTTTCTCCTTCCATCTGTAGTTCTTCTGCAGTAAAACACCGGAGCCTGAGAAACCGTATTCTGTTGCTGCAAATTTATTATCCCACCTCCAGGTGGACTTTGGTCCCATAAAGTGACAAGTGGCTTATAAAAAGGTGCAACTATTGGATGTGTGAGTGTGCTAGAGGGAGAATGGCCTGTCTGGCACTGGGAACCTGGTGCTTTGATGCCCAGGGGTGAATGCTGGAGGACACGTTGTACTCTGCGGTTTACACCAGGTTAAAATTATCAAAGAATGATAAAATGATATTCATGAGTTCACATCTCTCACTGTGATCCTGAAATGAAATAAAATAAGCATGTTAAGACTTTTCCTTTCTTTTTCTTTCTTTCTTTTAAGAGACTAGTACATTGACATTGCATCATACCCATACAAGATTTTATTAGTCAATGACTTTGTTGCTTTTCTTTTGAGTAGGAATATAAAGTGTAGATATATCTTGAAAGAGATGATACAGAGTGAGGCCTGTGTGTTTGGAGTATTCATTTCATAGAACCATAAAACGGTTAGAGTTGGAAGGGA
>VZRU01013136.1:1925-126051 GCA_013398155.1 Pedionomus torquatus
AAAAAAAAAAAAAGCTGTGAAAAAAGTTAGAGGCATATTTGATGGGAGGCCAGAATATTGTTGCCTGAAGTATAAAGATATTTATAGACCAAGATGAGCAAAACTGGAGCATAATTTTTGCCAAGTACAAATTAAGCTAATGTACCACTAAAAGCTGGCAGCTCATATACATTAAAAACATGAGATTAGGACACAGAATGTGCTATGACAAACTATCTGTAGAGAGACATGATAGGGACAATCCAGCATCAGGCTAGGAACTTGAATATCTACTTGCTACTTCTCCTGTGGTATATTCAGGAATACTGACAACAATCCAATCAAAGTTATGCTTTCTTTTTGGCAAAAGACATTAACACTAGGTTAAAAAAAAAAAAAAAACAAACAAAAAAAACCAAAAACAAACAAACAAAAAAAACCAACAACAACAACAACAAAAATAACATTTAACTACGTACCCAAGAAAAAGGTATGAACCTTTATGAAAAGGCAGTAGTTCTGGAGACAGTATATTATGTTTTGTAACGATGCAGAACTCTTCCTTATGTTGGACATTAACTTCCTCATCCTACAGCAACTTCATCAAAGCTGTCCAGCAGAATTCTGCTGCCTTCAGAAGAAGAAGGAAAAAGAGGGAATAAGGTAGAAGAGCAGTTTATATTCCAGAATGGTGTAATTGTACACTAAAGTTCCACCAGAGGATATTGGAGACTATCATTACACTGCTTGCCTCCAACTTCAGCTAAAAGAACCTCCAATTTCCCTCCATGCTGCCTCTACCCCCCTCTCCTGTACTCTCTCTCTGACCTCTTGGTTAATAAATATTTTTATCATTAAAAATCACTTGCATCTTTGGTCCCCATCTTTTTGTGTGTGGTTCATGGGGAACCACACAGAAAGAAAAGACAAAAGACAAAACATGAACAAAAAAAACCCAGCAACTAAGCAACAGAATGTTACTGCACAATCACATCTTCTGGCAAGTGACCATACCACTCAAGGCTCATGAGTCTGATAAAACACTAGTCTTGTGGCTAGAGAGTCACAGATGATCTGAATCCAAGGCCAGAGTCTGCAGGGCTCAAACCTTTATGGGACTTAGCTTTAGCCAAGGGGGCACCAGCTGTGTGCCCTGGGTAGCTCTGCTGCCACTACATGAAAAGGACAAATGCAGAAGCAGCTAGCGAGGGACACAAACATGAAGCACCTCCCTGAGCAAAGTGTGCTTGGACACATCTGCTCTAGTCCCCACCTTGCTCATCACCATGACCTGCAGGGCTGCCCTTCCAGTCTCTGGAAGGACATGTCCTCCAGCCAGTGACAACACAGCCCTGACCCAATCCCAGTCTCCATTTCTTTAATTTTTTACTAGTGTCACATCAAGGGCCTGCTGCCACACCCACATACATTTATGGAGCTGCAAAAATTCCAGACACGTGGGGCTCCAAAAGACAAAGACCCCATCCCCTTTAAAGATAGTTTTCAATATCTACAAAATTGTTAGAGTTCTCCACTGAAAATAGTTCAACAGCAACGAGAGAGATATACTGATGACTGAGAGTACTGATGGTACACAGGAAAACAAAAACTGAATTTTTGTAGAAGCTCTTCAGTTTCTTGGTCCCATTGGAAAACTCAACCCTAACTTTATTCATAAATCATGAAGGAAAACATAGCTCTAAGCCACCTCCCAGCCACGCAGCAGTCAGTTCATCAAAATAGGAGGGAGATGCAAACCGCCAAACAGCACAGAGGAATTTAGGTGAGATTCCCAAACCTTTAGGATAGACAACAAGGAGCCTGCATCTCCAGAAACAAAGACAAGCTGCACACTGAAAAGCAACCACTTCCACCTCTGTAAGTAAGTTTCTGATGCTGCTTTTTTTACTGTGTCTGGTTGGTACACTGTTTTCCACATTTGCTTCATCAGAACACATTGCTTCATCTGCGGTCTTTCAAAATCATTTTCCGAAGATAAAAAAATCATGTCAAGGACTAGTAAAAGCTCTCCACTGTTCCGTATCTGCACAAATTACCTTGTATTTCAGATTATTTTACGTGCATTTAATCACTACAGATTAATTAGATGGAATACCGAAACCAGCAAAACACTGAAGAGCTAACTTCAGGTTAAGCGTGCACATGAAGCTAACTTGTGGCTTTTCAGAACAATTTTAATTAAAAGTACTAGACAAACCATCCAGCTGAAAATATTGGGAGCTTTGGGATGGGCTTAGCATAGCTAATTAATTGTATATTTAATCAAAGCAGCCTTTGGCTGCAATTAATAATCTATTTTCCTCTGGTAATAAATACAGTCATTCTGTGAAACAGAATATATAATTTGCAGAATGCCATATATACAGAAGATCTATGCTGAAGAGAGATCATTGCAACCCGAACCTTCAGAGAGCAGGTTGTTTTCCTTTTAAATATGTAAGACTTTTTAAAATCAGTTTAATGTCATGTCATAACAACAATTTCTGAAAAAGATGCCCCAGAATGCCTTGGATTCCTCCAAAGGAAGAAAAATAATCTAAAGCGACAGTAGATTTGAATGAGCTTGACCCTTCCAGTGAACCACAGAGTGAATGGAAGAAATGCCCCAAACCACTTCCATCTAGGTACCCTGATTCCAACCATGGCAATAGGAAATGCCATTAGGAGTGGGCATATGAGGCGGCTACTTTTGGCAATCCATTCCCACATACCCTCCCAGGCACCCAGAGAATTTTTACAGATCATCTTTATAAAATGTCAGTTGCACAGCGAACCTGAAAAAAAAAGCCTTTTTTCACTTTGTTTCTAAATAGCAGAGTATAATAGTTGGCAGATTTCCAGCTCTAGCCATCCTGGCCAAAGCTGGATGTGATCCATGCAACCAGATGAAAACACTCCCATTAATGCAGCATAAACCTTCCAGCTTTGGGAGTCCCAGAAACACTCATCCATCTACTCACACAGTGAAAGCCAAGAGCTGCTACAGCATCTTTTCTACTACAGACTTCCTTTCATTTATGTGACACAAATTCCCAGTTGTGCTGCTGTAACATGTTTTTCATATGGTCCCATACTGAATTATCTCCACTCCTTTACTGGGTAGATGGAAATTTAAATAAAATAGCTACATTAATCTAACGTGATGCATCTTTCACTCCTAAAATATTTAATGTTCTAATATAAATAACAGCTTCTTCTCTCTGCTTGCTTACTTAGATCAGAATGCAAAGCATTTTATCTGCATTGAAATATTTCATTTATTTGTAACATTAAAAATACTTACTTCCCTTTTTCTTCAGTTAACACAAGAGATTGACTAGAAAATTATCAGTCTATGCACCCTCCTGCTACAATTAAATTGGCAAACAGATTAGGTATTGATCTGCTAGCAAACATATATTGATGAATACCAGCTTATTTGGAATTAGTGTTGAAATGGATGCTTCATTTTTATATCGTACATATACACACACACACACTGTAACCTCTGGTCATTGTGACTGGACTACAGTAAGTGTATAGATTTTTGTTCTTCTTTAAACACATGCAAGTACAGCTGATCTGCATAGACTTCATAGCATTACAAGGAATATTTTTTATACGCAATTTCCTGTAGGAAAACCCAACGCTGCAGTTCTCTTTCACCATCTACTCTTTTACTTCCTGTTCACCTGTTCTAACATATATATTCTTTTCTTTTTGTATGTAAGAATCAAAACCTGCTTTTCTTTTAATATACAGGAATCAAAACCTGCTTTTCCTGCTACTCACAAAAATACTACTTTCCACATTATTTGCACAGATTTAAAGGTGCAAGTTGGCAGCAGACAACTTTCTGCAAGCCTTATCCAAGGACCTTGTTTTCATGGTCTGCTCTTTCAACAGGATGCTGAAAAACCTAAGCATTCTAGTCAGAGCTGAAACATGGCTCCGAAATCATCTTTGTGTCTCAGCTGTACCTTGTCTGGCACAGGTAGAGCATTAAAATGATTCATTGTTTTCAGACAAACTGGGAATGGCAGATCATAATAGTACTCAGCTGGTCCATCAACCTTGTTCTTACCCATGGAAAAACATCTCTGGAACAGGAATCTGCAAACTACTCTAATTACAAGTGAAACAGCAAAGGGGCTTACTCTGCATATTTAGTTACTCCCTAACTAGAATTCCCAAATACCAAACCATTCTCCATAATCAGCCATACGCTCCTTCATTCTATTGGATCTCACTATTGCTAGTTGCACTTCATTTGGCACACTTTCCATTGCCCGACCTATCATCACTATTTTTCAAGACATGCCCAAATTATATGATAGTCGATACCTTTGGAAAAAAAGATGTAAGTACACATGCCAGTTATGCACACCAAGAATATGCAGAAAAAGAGCATAAGTCAACAACTTGTATTTGGGCTCCATCTTGACTACAGGCTTTCCTAGTATTTTTCACACAGCCCTCTTTTTAGAAGATGTCAGCCTATGTATGCAATAGCCTTACTCGGGCAGTTTGTCTCATGAACAGTAAAGAGCAGAAATTGCTTTGTAGTAAAGAGAGATGTTGGAGAAGAATCAATCAAGACATAAGCACAGAATTTGAAGTATAAAACACTTCATTTCCACCTGTGAATCTTCCACAGCAAGCCACTTGCTGCCAAAGTGTAATACCTTAGGGCTGCACTGATCAGATGATAAAGGTGGTATTTTAAAGTAGTCAAAACTAGCTGTGTTGATGAACAACTCGGTATGCAAGGAGAGCAATAGAGATAGATGAAGCAGGATGTGCACCTACACATGGTATCAATAATATTTCACATTCCACAACCTGAAATGGTAGAAATCATTACATCTATAACATTTAACTACGTATGTCCTTGAGCTTTGTCTTCTATGCTTTTACACAATTGCTTCGCGCTGCATATTTCATGAGGAAGGAGACTGGAAAGGTGTGCTTAATAAATGGAACCATTAAAATTTTTGGATTGCTCTTCTTTTCACAGGCATTATCACAGCAGAAATCATCTATTCTGCTCTGAGCATACTCTCTGTCTCAAACTTAGTCAAAGTAGAAGTGCATCAAAACAGTAAAAATGGCAATCTGATTGATGAACAAAAATGATCAAAATCCTGTTCATGTGTCCTTGTGCTGATGCATACCTTCAGGATCTGCCTTAAGAATTGTACATTGAAAAATAAAATCAAAATAAAACAGAAAATATCAGAGTATGCAACGTGTCTCATTTCTCCTGTAAATGATGGACTTGATCTCATCTCCATTGTTTTTAATAAATGATCTAATAACAGAGCATTTCTCTGTTTCAGTGACACACAACACAGAGTGTTATTGCTACTATTATCTAAAGACATCAGAGTAAAGTACATAGAACACAGTAATATATCTCGTGCAAGAAAAGGTCATGCAGCGGTTCCACAATTTGCTGATCCTAAATATATGTACAGTTGTATCACTCTGCATTATAATCACATTTTTGATGTATTGCCGGAGTGCATGACAGCAAGTTTATGGTACAAAGCCAATTACATGACACTGTGGAAGAACAGACAACTGTTGAACCAGCATAAAGTTAGAATGGTGCAGACAGGCGATATCTGATTTTGGTATTAAGCATAAGCCTGCTCGTAGGGAATTAGCCAATCAACATTTTTTCAACAAAACCGGAAGATGAATTTTAACTCAATCAGTGGTAAGTGCAATGCGGTCACAGAACTTGCTCTCTTGGATTTATGAACCATAGAGCTGCATTTACTGCATCACTGAATGACAGCCCAAGAGAGCTGGGGAATGTACATGGAATTTAGCCAGGCAAGCCTTTCTTCTCATCTGAAACAGACACAGGAGCTTTAAATGAAATGAGGACTGCAGCATTTGCTCTGAATTAAGCTGAACCATATTAATTATACAGAGGCTAAGAAAGGGTAGTTAGCACATGTAGAGCAAGAGGTGGTATAAGCAAGCAGTAAGAACCCAGAAAGAAGAACAAGGAATCAGCAGGTTGGAACAGCGAAGGGTTACCATAGTCAGGTGTAGATAATAGGAAAATAAAACAATATGCCAAAGAGTTTCTATATAGTTCATGATTTTGGGTATGAGTGACATTTGTCTGTCTCCAAGGCAGAACTTTCTGTTTTGCAGGTCCAGATTTTAATTCTTTTGCAAAAGAAGTTCTCACAGGAAATGTTTCTTATTTATTGATGGAGATAGGATCCATCAGTAAAACGGATCAAAAATTAGATACTGTTTCTCTAATACTCCAGAAGTGGAGTTGCTGTGAAAAAGAAATGGGGGTGATGTGGGGGAGAAACCAAAATCAATCTGTTGCTACTACAGAACAATACCAATTAAAGCTGGATTTAACTCATTCTAAAACATTATTGACTATGTTGGAATAAGGTAATGTCAAACCACATCACCAATTAAGAACAGGGAATATAACTGCAAGACTTGAATGAAGTGTGCAGAGATAATTAATCCTCTAATTAGGATGCTAAAATTCATTCAGGAATTGAAGGGTGAAATGCTTTTATGCACACTTATCTATATAAAAGAGTTTCCATCTTTTACTTTTTAAGAAATTATTAATCTTTTTCCATTCTAGTGTACAAATGCTTCTTTTCTGTTGGTGTATGCCTAGTATTGTAAACCATACGTGAAAGCCTGCTTCTGAGAAATTTCCTGTCTTAGTTTAGGAATTTACCCACTCAGATAAATTGGACAAGCAGACACATCACAAAAGTGCCTTGGATCTTCTGGATTTAGTGCTGAACTGAGTTTACGGAACTCATGAGGAATTTAAAGCTTTTTAGGATAAGTCTGAAGGTCAAACCCTTTACAGATTTTTTACTCGGAAGTGTTAGCTTCTCAGAAGCAGCTATTATGCAGAAGTCTTGCACATGGAAGCTTGTCCATCAAACAAACACAATGTCCTCTAACAAAGACAGAAGCTCAATATTGGGACTGCTTTTGCCACTCTTAAAAAAAGAAAAAAAAAAAAAGGAAAAAAGAAAAAAGATCCAGGCCTTGAAATTTTTAAAGTCTCTAGACTTAATCAGAGTAGATTCAGTAATATGAGTTGAGGCCAGAAGTACCATCCCATTGCTGGAGAAGGTTGAGGGTGAAGACAAAACAGAAAGGAAAGAGATTAAACCAACCAGAGTATCTGCTGTGACTTCATGACAGTTGTGTACTTTTGAAAGAGGTTTTGACTAGATTTTACCTGCCCTGTCTCAGATCCAAAGTAAGCCCTTTTTTCAGTCAAGGAGAAGAGACAAGGGATTTGCTGCATTTATTTTTTTTTCCCCCACAGGGAAACAACTCTAACCATCCCAAACTTCAAACATGCCATGATAGTGCTCTGATCAAGACAGAGTAATACTAGAAATGCAGGGCACACCACCACACAGAGTAAGATCTAATTCCAGCCCCTGCCATCATCCACGCTGGTGGCAATGACCTAACTGGTATATTACACTGAATCAGTTTCCCATGGCTCAGTGTTGCAGGCGAGAAGACTGGATGATGTGAACTGGTCTAGATGGTAACACCTAGATGGAAAATGGCAGGACCACAAGTTAAAATGGAGGAAAAGTAAACACCACAGAAAAATTACAAGCCACTCATGTGGCAATGATGGACAACAAGGGAAAAGAAACTGCTAGCCCTGCTTCTTCAAATCAAATCCAGGAATAAATGCATCTCAGCTCGTAAGTCTCATAAGTTTCACGCACATCTACAGTTACTCTCTAAATCAGAAAAGGCTCCAGGATTAGATACAGCCCATTAAAAAAGAAACCCCACAGAGGAAGGCAAAGCTTTTTCAGTCTTGTTATGGACCACTTATCAGCTCTTTTTTGCTGCTCATATCATTGTTAAGGGTTATTTTACTTTAATTTTTTTTTTTTTTAAAGTTACACGACTTTTATTGGTGAGTAAAACAAGAACAGCAGGATCCAACTCCTATCTCTATAACTCTTTCATCTGCTTAGCTGGCTGTATTAGCCACTTTCTCTGAATGGAGAACAGGGGAAAGTTCAACAGCAGACTGACATAATAACGAGGACACAAAATATAGATGAAAAGAATACACGTCTAAATGTTTGATGAACTGATATTAGCATATAAATGCAATATATGTACAACATCAGCCTTTGAATTAAACCACAAAGAACACTGACTACTTGATTAGTTGTTTATTTTTTCTTTTGAGGGGACACATCAGAGCCACAGATTGATGCTTTAATAAGGAACCCGAAAACCTTTAGTGGAGATTAAAAGGGCTAGTGGTTAGATGTCATAATTCATGGATACTGATTGCACAGGACTTTGACAAGAACCATTAATTGTCACTGTGTAGCTACCTTCTGAAGTTGCATACTCAATTTAGTTCTAGTTCTTACAAGATATGGTAGGATCATTAAAGGAAGCTTGAGGCTAAGCACTGATAATAGGAGTATCTTCATATTCTTGGTACTTTTACAAAGGAACAGCATGTCACACACCAGTTCTATGTATTGCACCTAAACTCTCAAATGAAAAAACAACCAGCTTTTTGTTGCCTCCGCTGTTATCTAAGAAAGTGAGGTGTTAGGGTTTCTGCACTCTTTTGCAAGCCTGAGGCACAGCAGGAATCTGTGAAATCCCCCCCCCCCAAAAAAACAAAGACAACAAACCACCAACAACCCACAGAGGGCTTTCATATTTCCTTTGTTTGAGGTCTGGTTCACTTTTTGGACTAATCTTATAGATTGCCTACTGTTCCATGGTAAAATCACTGTTCGCTTAAAATAAAAGGAAAATAATTAAAAGCAAAGGGTGCCTTCTTCCCCCTGAAGATGTCAGGAGTTCTAGGAGGTAAGATCATGTTTTCGCTCCAGTGACAGTGAGAATGGAAAAAACCGCAGGTTAATGTAAAATACAACAGACACTTTCTCATTCTCCCTTCTTTCTTCTCTGCAGTTGCTTCTGAGCAGCAAAACAGAAACACAGCAGAATAAACAGAGGCCAAATGTGCCCATGCAGGCAGAAAAGCAGATGAACATTTCAACACCGGGCCAGGTCTCAGTGCTCGTAATTAAGGCAGTAGCAGGGTTTAGGTCAAATAAATAACCATAGGAGAGGCACGGAAGGAGGTTCCCTCAGGCCACTGTGTTTGCCCTGCCTGGGATGGACTTTATTCTACCACAGGCTTATACTACCATATGAACACAAGGAAGGATGCACCTCACCTGCCTTTTAGGTATCCAAAGCTATATGTCTAGTAGCTTCCTTTGAAGTCAAAGTAGGGAAGAGGGCAGCTTCAAGACAATGCATCTGATCTGATTTATCGTTTTTAAGGGAGAGATCAGCTGCTCTCTGATGGTGCCCGTTTCTTATCCCGCTTTTCGCAAGTCCAGGCACATGGCTGAAACAGGACAGATGAATCCCATTCAAGCCTTATTCATTTTTTGGCAGCTTGGCTGCTGACTGCAATGAGCTAGTGTTTCATCTAGTGGGTAACTGGGCATCAGCCACCATGGAGAGAAAAACATACGATAAAAATTCCAGCAAGAGTATAATAAATAAAAATAGTTTCAGTAACAAGCCACCAGAATTTTTATTCAGGTAGTCTTACTTTCGCTTATATTTTGCTAACTAGATGCTAATTAAGACCTTCTTCCAGTGTTTTAATGGTTTAATTTGAATACTGTCACTGTTCATACAGGACCACTTCCAGTCTCGCTTTAGACTGACACTGAGCTCAGAATCTGGCTTTATGCCTCTAACAGCCATGAGGGTTTTGTTTTTTCTTTTCTTGTTTTTTTCCGTTTTATTGTTTTGAGAGAGAGTGTGAACTATTTCTCAAAGTGAGACAGCAAAGCTGGTAATATTTCAGGAAGCTTCAAAACTGAAACTAATTCACTGTTCATAAAAAAAGGAAACAAAGCCCAAGGAGAAGGTTCAGCACTACAATTTCCCCTGAGGTTGGCCAATTAATTTTGGTTGTGGTGTATTTGGAAGATTCAGACCCTGCTTTGTTTACAACTCATTCTATATTATTTAACACATTATCACTGTTGACATCACATTAATTAAATAAGCACAGAGACAGATTGTTCCAGCTCTTGAAAGCAGAGTGAATAAAAGACCCCACAAGAACAGATTTCTCTCCCTCACACATTGCAAACACCAGATCAGAGCTAGAAGTATTTCCTGTCACAATTTCATCAGGTACCAATCCTTCAGCATCTGAGCAATTTCTGTTTCGATTATACGCACTACATGATGTATTAAAAACTGCCAGAAGTCTCACAAAGGCGTTCATGGAGTGTGTAAAGTCTGCTTTCCCAGACTCTCTCTGAGATTGCATGCACCACAAGGGGAATATACTGGATCAAGAGGTCATGGGACACTCACGTGTGAAGAGGGAGTTTGTTCTCAGCAGCACCTGAGCAGCACCAATTCCAGACTGGAGTCATGTCCTGCTTCCTGAGCTTGAAGGAGCTGATTTAGAGAAGTAAGGGAGACGTATATCTGGGAGAAAATCACTGCTAAAGCACTTTCTAGATAGTGAAAAACATTCCATTTACATATTTACATGCTGATACCCTGAGAGGGTCTTCTAGGATAGCTAACTTTTTAGCTACTGTGACCCATTCTGTGACTTCTCACTCATCAATATACTCATATGGCCATCAACGGAAACAAATATTTCCTTTGATTCCTGCAGACCACGAAGGCTGCTGCTGTTGAGACAACAGCCTGTTTAGAAATACCTGATCAACAACTAAAGCACGTTGTTGAGCTATGCTGTTCTCACTCTCTCCCACCAAGCACAGTCCATCCAGAGCAGGACTGCTAATGTTGTATCTCCTGCTGCAAAAACAGAATTTCTCTCCTTAGTTCTCTTAACAAACATTTCCCCTTCCACATACTAATTCCAAGATTCATAACTGCAGCTATTTCTGTTTCACACCTTTTTCATATTTCTCTTGCCCAAGGAAGTCCCTTCATGACCCCCATATCTCCAGATGTTCAATCATAATGGATGTACTCCACAAAGTTCATTTGTTTCATAGAAATAGCCTACGGGAGCACCTTGGAATGACCACACATCTTTCAGTTGTGCTATTAATATAACAAACTATTTTAACACATCCTTAATCTTTCTTTAATAATCCATCCTAAGTAAATTATCTTGAAGCAATGCTGGACTATGATTGATGGCGCTCTCTGTAAAGTCTCACTGTTGGCTCAGTAGGAAAGAAATACCCTACTAATAACATGGATATTCAAATCGGCTTCTGGAAGAAACAACAGGATGGAAAACAGTACTGGTATTTCTGAAGCTAGTTCAGCGTGTCTCGTACTCTGTATGAAACAAGACAGATGCCTTCCTCTGGCCGCTCACAGTGCTAACAACTCGCCCTGTGAATGCATCGCGGAGTTATCACTAAGAGCAGCCTCACTGTACATGAAGTACTACCACTTCCATGCAAACAGTGCTTATCAGAGTTCTATTTGCACATCTATACAAGAGGATTGTTGTAAAGGCACGGACACATACTGAAACTGTCTGTGCCCTACGCTATGTGAATTATTGATCAATTACAAACAAGATTACTAACAACTATGAATCGTTAAATCCTTATAATAAATCATGTAGACAAATAAAACATGCCTAGGGTGAATAACCTTTCTCTCCTCCACTACCAGAAGCGTGGCACTAACTTCTTTGTAGTAAGGCTAACTTCTAAAACCAAAAAGGCAATATATTTAAAGAATTGGTGGTCTTTTGAGGTAAAAAGGGCACCTCCTCATGCATTATCTCAGCTGTCAAAATAGAGTCAACTAGTAAGTTTATCCTTCAAAATACTAACATTTCTGAAGAAGTTCATCATAAAAAAAATGCCAAGTATGGGAACAGAAGTTCATCATAAAAAAAAAACCAGCCAAGTATAGGAACAGATTGCCTTTTTGTTCCTTTTAAAGCATTTCACTCCAGTGACTTTGATAAACACCGAATTCTCCAAAAATGCCATGATGTTATCTAGTAATATACATCGCAGTGCCCTAATTCAGCTAAGACAATTGAATAATAAAAAGAAGTAAATCTTATTGATCCGGTAAGGTAGATCACACAGTACCTGAGAAACTATAGCTTTGCTAAGCTGTATTTCAGTGTTCATCTGCCTCAGATTTCACACAGACTTCCTGCATTTCTTTGTAGTTTATTTAGCAAACAGACTCCTTATTCCTTTCCTATTCCCAGAAGGAAAATACCTGGACTCTGGTTCAAAGGTTCCCAATTCCTTAAAGAAATGGAAAATGCAGAGTTTAAAACTAACTGAAGATCCTAAATAGCTTACTGGATCTATGCCATATACCTCACGCCACAAGGCATTACTTTGCCTTGTATTAGAGAAGAGTTTTCTTTGCCTGCTGTTTCACTTTGCTATATTAAAGAGTAAGCTGACTTTTAACCAAATTTAGGGGAGACCTAGATGTCCCTTAAGGTTTTTACCAGAACTGCCATCTGTATACTGAAAAGGGAATGTGTAGGACATCAAACAGAAAGGCTAATTCCCCAGGCTGTGTAGCTGTCTTTCTAATTTCCAGTTATAAAAACAAATCTCTAACCTGGTTGACTAGGAGTAAGTTGGTGAATACCTGAAATATAAACTTTGACATGAACTCTCAAGGACTAGTCCCAAATCACATCAAGCTTCAATCTGTGAAGGCCAGCATTAACCAAATGCAGGAGAAATCACAAGTCTTTTATCTCTCTAGCATACAATGTGGATTGCTTAGAAATTCATCTCAGTATTTCCATTTGTGTTTTACTGTTTATTTTCTTCAGAGCATAACCCAGGCTCAGTGTGCTTCACATTCTTTCAACCAGTCTCTTCAAGGCAGGACACCCTTCTCTTTATTCTACGTTATCTCTGAGTCTTCAAGTAAGTGTCAGTGTGGATCCCACTACAGAGATGGAGTCCCAATTGTCACATGTATTTCAATGAAGGGTTCTACAATTTACAACAGAACGGCAGCCCCTCTGCCACAGAAAATGCTCTAATTTCATGGTCTTCCCAGATGCTCCAGGGCTTTGTCCTTATAGAAGTAACAGCCAGGGATGTCCTCCAGGACTTTCAGGTATTTTAAAACCCTTAATAAATACACTGCAGACCCAGTAAAAACATAGGCAAGTGTGAGTTTTTCACTACTTGTTCTATTAGTGCAAGAGGCAGACTCACTGGTGTCAGAGTGGTCAACACTGAGACTGCCAGTGCCAAGACAAGACCACACCAAAGCTGCTGAGAATATCAAAATACAAGAAGGCTTGAAATTAAGCCTTCACCAGACCATGTAAAACCACAACAGCAGCTTTCCCCAGCATTGAGGTAAGCATCCTCTCTGCAGATAAAGTCTTCCTTGCCTGATGTTTGAAGGGTTTTGGGAAAGCAATGGGCCGTACTATTTTGTCTTGCCTTATCCTAGACAAGATCATCTCCTCTGTATCCAAGTTGATCTGTATGGGCTGGTAAAGTAGATGGAGCTTGAATGAAGTGGCCTTTTTGGCTCTTGAAAGGGAAAGATTTGTGGAGTGGAGCATCCTGCAGGCAGGAACAGACCAGTCTGCTAAGAGTAGGATGGGTGGGAGGTTTGCCAACCAGGCATGTGGCTGGGTAGGCAGGCAGGGGCTTGGTAAGGAGATCCTACCAGAAACCATGAAATGGGTTAGATGAGGAACAAGACATGCTTCTCTCTTGATGCTACAGATAATAAGTTAACAGTGGGTGGCTACAACCACCTTGGGTTTTATGCTATTCTCAGGGAACGCAGCAAAACATAAGTGTTTGCATTGCCACTCAGACATCACTGCCCCAAAGTATCTGCTTTCTCGTACACACAGAGGCATATATGCATGTGCAGGTAGATTTCCACTGTCACGTTCAGAAAGAAACACAAATTAGCATTGTTAATTATATTATCATGTTAACAGCATAAAATATGGTGGATTTATCAGGAAAATGCTATCCCGTGTTCATATGAATGCATAATCAAATCTGTGCCTAGAAAAGCTTACATATCAGTATATAAACAAAACAAAACAAACAAAACCCAAACAAACAGAAAAAAATAAACCAAAGGAGGAAACAGATTGACAATATGGCTGTGAAATTTGCTTAATCAGCATATAACTTATGTCATCATCTCATTCTGTAACTTACTACTGATGTTAAGTTATATCTCCGCTTTTGAGACTGTAATTAGTGCCCCTTTAAGAGTTTATAGAAATCAGTGCAACTTCAAGGATGCAACAAAAGGTGAAAAAGCTGCAAAACACTAGAGCAAACTGGGCATTAAACAAATGGTCCTGACTCTTCAACTAATGGAAAACAAACAAAACCCAAAACACTGAGTATCTTTAAACGTGTCACCACTTTTATTCTAATTACACTGAAAGTCTAGCAAACTGAGTCAAACATCCTTCAGTAATTCCCAGATGGATTCCTTCAGTTACATTTCAGTAACCTCCAAGCAGATTCTTTTAGTTACTTAAAAAAACAAAGGAAATATGTTATCATAATATATTGCATCTTCAGAAGAACAATTTTAACTTTAGGATTGCTGCTTAGTCTCAAAATAGCATTAATTACACTGAAAATTCTATTTACACAGAAGAAATACAAGGTTTTATCACTCAAAATCAGTAGCTGCTGCTAAGATTTCCAAAAGCTATGCAAGACATTGGGGAGTCCCCAGAAAGCTGTTTTAACCAAACTGACCAATAATAATTTGTAACTTCAATTCTTTGTTCTACATCCAGAAGCCTTAAACTCAGACAGATCTTACAAGGCATGTTCCAGAACTGTGAAAAGACTAAGGGAAGATCTTAGTGATGCCACTGAGAGTGTCATGGGGAGGTACTGAGAGGACAGAGCCAGGCTCTTCTCGGTGATGTCCAGCAATAGGACAGGAGCCAGTGGAGACAAGTCAAAATGGGGGAAATCCCAGTCAGACATCAGGAAAAATGCTTTGCCGTGGTGAGACACTGGGACAGGTTCCTCAGGGAGGCTGTGCAGTCTCCATCCTTGGAGAAGGCTCTGGGTGACCTGTACAAAACTGGCCCTGCTCTGCGAGGGTGCTGGCCCTGATGGCCTCCAGCTGTCCTCTCCAACCTAAATAGTCCATGATTCAGTTCACAGCATGTCACACGGGGGAAGAGAAACAAAGAGAAATAAACAACTTACCAGCAAGCTGAGCATTTTAAGGAAAATAAAAGGGCCCTTACCTGAAAAACATAACAGAAAGCAAAACCTTAATAATTCATCAAAATCACCATGCTAATGAATTGCAGTAACTCCTGGTACATAAATAACATATGCAATTATGCATTCATGTCACTGTAAACATTTCTCCCAATATGCTCATACTCTGTAAAAGATAAGCTACAGCTATGCTGGAATGCATACAAGGGGTCTTCCCCGTGTCTGCCCCTTCTGTAGCTTACTCCCGCAGCTCAGAGAAAATAAGTTTGTCATCTTTAGGCTCTGTGACCTGAACATTTTTATACTCACTTCCTTACTATTTCATCGGACACGTGCCAACATTTCTTGTAGACAATTTCACCTTCAGTCCCTGCTGAGGATCTGTCCACTAATGACCATAATGAAACATGCTTTGTGTGAGAGCCTGTTCATTTATTTTCATTCCCGTGAGTGCCTTCAGAGACCAGTGTTGCAATCACGACTACTTACTATTTAATTCCCAGCCAAATTTATGGCCAAATTGAAAAATGGATGCAGGCTGCCTGATGCAGGATGCTTTTGTCTGAAGTGTCCTCATGGAATCATTATACTTGCATTAATCTTTAATCTGCAATTAAACAATCAGTTCTATGTAAAAGATAGCTGCAAACAGATCTCCTGAATGTGTACTAGACAATATATCTTAATGGGCGTATGCGTGCAGTGGAGGGTCTGAGGAAAGAAAAGTCAGCAATTAGGACAGCATCCATCCCTGGACCCCGGGTCAGGGAAAGGTTAGGGGAGAATCAAAGCTCCCCAAGGTGCAGAGCATCCCTCCGCTACCTGCCCTGCTCGAGGGCTGCGCCTGCAGCGGTGGGGAACACAGGGAGAAAAGCCAGGTGGGGGTGGGAGAGGAAATACAATGGATTAAGGCATGGCTTCGCTGATAAATCTGTCTTGGCAGAAAATGCAACCTGCTTTGAATCTGTTTCTTTCCAATTAAGAGTCCTGCTTCCAGCTCCGGCAGATGCTTAATTGGAGACTGAGGCTGCCAGGCAGGCACCAGCGCCACGATCATTAACAGGTAGTTTGAAGCCATTAAGGTGCTCCTGCTTGTCAATTCCCCTCTCATATACCACTGACATAAACAAATGCATCGTCTTCCTCATGGCAGCCAGCTCACCTCACAGGGAGAGGTGCACACGTGTGTGCTGAAAACTCGCCTTTGGTTCCTGGGACCGGGAAGTTATTAAATTAGCACCCAAGGCATCTGACTCATTGGGGAATACAAAGGGCCTTCCTGCCTGGTGTCAGCGTAATATTAGAGTAGTACCAAATGGCTTCAACAATAGGTAAGCAGAAGGGCATCTGTTTCAGATTTGACTAAAATTGCATAATTAGATCTTGGTAAGAGATCCGTCTGCTCACGTGTGCTTTTATCAAATGCTCTTGCCTTATCCAAATAAGGAACCAGCTCTCAGACTTCTGTGGACATCATTTTGGATGTAAACATGGGCACTACCTTAAGAAACTCTACACCTGTGTGGAGCCATCTGTATGAAGAGATGTCTACGCCAATATACCAGATTTTTAATTACAAACCTGGAGAAACAACATTATGATGATACCTGTGAACCCTGCTTTATTACAAGACATTTCTCCCTTGCAAGTTTTAGTCTTGATAATTCACTCACTGCTTTAGCTAAAAAAAAAGTCACTGGATTGACTTTTCTCACAAGCAGTGAGATTAATTTTGTTTTCTCTTACAAGAGTACCCTGACAGAAATTCACAACTGTCCCATTAAATGATGTAAAGAATTCACTACCATGTACCATTTGTGGTTCACAAATCAGCCAATCTTGACAAACATACACTAATTAAGGGAAAGGAAGTAAAAGGCATTTATTGATTGCAGGGTCTGAAGCACCAGAAAACTGATTAAATATATGTTGTTAAGGAGTTAATAAATGATTTAACTCTGCTGTGCCATGCTCTACGTACACCCAGGGCTATGGTAGCTAAATGGCAATTCAATGCTTCAGTCTTCCATTATTTCCAGTGGGCTAATAAGACAAGCAATTAGACTGTTGTTCTTCCCTTCAAACCGCAGAATTAATGTACTCCGTTGTGCAAAGGAAGAAGTGATACCCAGCAGGTGCAGACAAAACTACCATATGTGAAATACCTTGTAAAAAGATGACCCGTTCATTCAAAACTGTTGCAAGACAAGCCTCGGTTGGCTGCTACATAGAAACAGTACCTTACAGCTGCACAGAGAACTTCATCCCTACGGTCCACCAGCAGGGAGAAGAATCCTACATAAATGTGCAACCTTTTGAATGGATTCTATCCGTAAGGTAATATGGACCACTGACAGACTACTGCAAATGATTAACCGAGATCCCTCTTTTCTGACACACCACCTTTTTAACAACATGCTACTCATGGTTCAATGAGTAGGATCATCCTGACACAGAAAACCTACAGCCAGGTGCCCTTAGCCAAGTTTCAGATGGGAAACATATGGAGGTGTCTTCTGTAAGCTCATGTAGATGCTAACGTGGGCACTCCCTGACCCAGAAGCCTCCTGGGCAAATGGGGAGAAGGGCAGCCATAGCACACTGCGCCCACAGACCCAGGGCAGGGCAGCAGTCTTGCTGACACATCTGGCTGCAGCTGGACAGCAGATCACAGACCTTCCTATGAGACATAGATGGGACTGTCTGAGGCTTGTCTGAGGTGACCCCCCTACCTATCACTGGCCATGAGGAGTTTGGTCAGACAAAAGCCAAAGTCCTCAAGTTGTGCCCTATCAGAAGAATTTGCTGCTCAGGTTGAGTAAGTGTAATCATATAAACAAAGCCATGTATTTACTGCTTTCTAATTCCCTTTCTACTTCCAAGTGATGTTACACTGCACTTTTCCTCATCATGCTTCTACACTGCTTTACAGAATACCAATGAAGATGTCTTTCACTAAAATTTAAAACATTGTCCATTTTTTCCTTTGCTCCTATAATATATGCAATTGCAGAAAGGGATCAGAGAACAGAGGGCTGTTTTCCAAGTTCCCTATGAAGCAAAAATCACCATCTCTCCTCTTCTTTTTCTCCTTCTTCATATGAGCACAGCACACACACATGATATAAAATCATTGAAACTAGACACAGATGATCATGAAATCTGCCCATCTTAAGGATTTACCTGAAAGGACTTCAATCTGTTTGCAAAACCTGCTACTAATGGACATTTACTAGCAATTCCAAACCATCCTTCTTACTCCTGAAAGGTTTTTCTTGGACTCAAATCTAAATCTATATTGTTGCAATTTAAGAATGATATTTATTCTCACCCTTCACAGGCATGGAGAAGAGATACTCCTCTATGCACCTTTAAAAAACAGACCTCTCTGTCCCGAAGGATAACCTCTTGACCTTCACTTTCATGCCAACCTTTAGGTGTGACTTCAGTCCTATAATCCTCAGTTACTTGCATACTTATTCTCTCTTTTTGTCTCCCCTGTTTACCCCCTCATATAAATTACGAAGCTTTACACACTGACCCATGCTGCATATCCTTAGCAGGAATGGTTTGCTCCAAGAGTACTTCACTATTTTGACAATGCCAAATTTACAGCAGAGCACGTGCTGCTTTGCATCTGCCAGTCACACAGCACTCTCCTGCGAAGCCTATCAATAAGCACAAAGTGACAGGTGGTCATCCAAACAAGGCTTTGTGCTTCTGTATCCAGCTCGGCAGTCTACACGATTTTAACCAGGGAGCTGCAAGGATAAGGAGAAAAAAAGATTTTTTTTCCAATCATGTTAAAATGTTTCAAGTGGCCTATTTTCGCTTTCTGTACACTTCTGAAAGATGACTAGGAGTCAATATGAGAGATTAAGCTCTGTTGGTGATGTAGTGTATTCATAATATAATAATAAGCAAGAACGCCTCAATTTTGGTTTGACACTGGCAACAGACTAAACTACAAAAGGAAATTCACACAGAGGTGAGAAGGAAAACTGAAGTCAGTGACAATGGATTACCCTCCAGTAGCAGAAGGCCTTGGAAAATAGTAAGAATGATGTTATATTTGCAAAAAAAACCAAACCTGTAAAACAGTTATGACTCAACAAATCTCCAAAATGAAAAACTGCCTCTATGAATTTAGCATTTTAAACTCTAGGCAAGTCCCAGTAAAGCCTATCAGTAAGTTACAGAAAGGGAAAGAAAGAGAAGACATGATGTTCAGATATAATCTCACTGCTTTGTTACGTTGTTATATTCATATATGGGCGACAGCAGGAGGTCCTGTCAGGAACTGTAGCCCCACTGCACCAAATTATTGTACAACTTGAATTTCCCTCCACAGCAAGCTTACCAGCAGGTTAAGCCTCTTTAGGTAAGTGAGTTGATCCTATCTAGCCATTAATACTTTAAATAAATACTCCTTCCTCTTTGAGGGCAAACTTTCTACCTCTGACCACATTTTCAGAAATCATGCATAATTGTATTTATTAATTGGAAATAAATCCTCACATGCTGCAGGCTTTTAAAGGCAGAAGGCATACCCCGTGTCACAGCTCACACAAAAAATGGCAACTGGAAGTCAGGCTCCTTAGACTCCAGCCAATAAACCTCTGACACCACGATGGATTGGAAAGTCAGTATCTCAGTGGGGAAAATGTTTTGTCAATTAAGAACTTCCTTTTATTACTTCTGGAAGGAGAAATTGTAAAGTCAGGTTTTTAACTGAAATGCTTCCTACTAATGAACGAACTTTTTGCTGAGCTATGTCTAAGCCAAAAGGTTTCTTAAAGCATTGGGATAGCTCAGATTTTTCCGGTGGCTTTGTTATTATTTCCTTACTGTGCTCTCAGTTGGTATTGGAAGACGTACTGGGATGAATCTTGCATATACATATGCAAGATTCATACATATGCATATATACATATGCATATACATATACAGATTCATACATATGCATATATATATGCAAGATTGCAAGATATGCAAGACTGCATATGTATATGTATTGCATATACATATACATATGATTTTGCATATACATGCAAGATGCACTTGCAAAAATCTGAAGACATAAAGGTATTGCAAAACACTTAGTTTCAAGCATATTCTGCTTTCTTACAGAGGCTTACAATTTCCTTTACAAGCTACTGAAATTCTATAGCCATAAGTTTTTCTACAGACTGATCAAACAGCTACCAAACTCTGAAACTGATTTAGCTTGGTTTCGGACCACACCTTACATGCATTCTCTGAACATCCAAAACATAATCGACATGCTCACTGACAAAAAAAATACCCAAATAAAACAAACAAAAAACCAAACCCACCAAAAGCCCCTTGCTCTTCTGTACCATCATTTCACAACCACAAGAGAAGTGGAGAAAATTATTAACTCACTTTTATACCGGCAATAACAAAATGTGATCACACAATAGTAAAAACTGAAGCTGAAAATGCTATGATTAGGTCGATCCCCAAGTCAGCAAAAGATTGGACATTGCTATACATTGCCCACACAGCGATGGAGCCCTCGCCAATGCAAACCTTGGCCATTTCATCAGGCTGTGCAAACATGCTCCTGACTTACATTCTGCTGGGAATTTTCCAGTATCTCTGGCTTTCTTAGGAATGATGACAATGCCAAACCTCTTCGGTCTGAGGCTCTTTATTTTTTTTAGCTCTCCTCAAGTGTGGTTCTTATCTCTCAACTTCCATTGACTTTCTTTGTAATTTCTCAGAAAATTTCCAGCAAGGAAGTACCCCAAACAGAACAAGAGATTAAAGCCCTCTTAGAAGGGTTGCACGGGTGTTTCACTGATCTTTACCACCTTTCTACCTTCTGACACTGGCATGTACATTTTCTAGATTATCACTAGCTATTATTAGCAAGTGGAAATACAGAGCATATAAATACATATGAAACACAGACACATAAATAGTGCAATACACATGAGTTCAGATCACTTAGTGTCAAGGAGAAATGAACAGAGAAATAAACAGTAGGAAGAAGGACACTAAAGAAAGCAAAGGTTATTTATTAAATCATGGATTTTCTTGGCTTCCTTGTCTGGGGATCAAGACCATGCATTGTACACAGATGCTAATTCTGCAACTAACACTGAGATATATTGTATAAGTTGGGTATGTCCTTGGTTTTTGCATTGCAAAAGCAGATGATACAGGTCAGGGATCTGGTGGTAAATCATAACATGAGCTGAAGCTGAAGTCTGTGGTTGTCTCTGGGTCACAGATTTTTATACTCTTTGCTCGTGCTAGGCTAAAGATTGAAATATGCTTTACCCATATCATCTCTTTCTGCCATTAGAAGTAATTCTAATTCAGATTTCTTTTCCCTACGGAATGAGGTAGGAAGAACAAAACATAGCGCAAAGTGCATCCCATTTATACTTCATTGGAAAACATTGTGTTTGAAAGTGAGAACAAAACAAAACAAAGTCACAAGGAAATCTCTGATTGGTGCTGTTTTATACTGCATCTTCAAGAAAGATACGTATATGGAGCTGCCATAGAAGCTACCTAGGGCTGCACAGAAGCTACCACCAATTCCCATGCATTTTCTTTGGCATTTGTATGAAAAAAGTTACAAAACACATGCAAGGCAAGATATATACTGTGATGTTGGCTCTGTCTTGGGTTTTTTCTTTACTTTACACACTCTCTAAAACTCAAGTAAACCCATTTCAGTGATTCTGCCATAACTTCCCTCAAGCAAACAAAAGCAAGTGATGTTCAGCTTCCTTTTCTTCTTCAAAATTTGAAACTTCCTAACAACCTTTCCCCCCTTATTGCTCAACGTCACCCTTAGATGTCATTGAAACAATACTAATAATATTCGTAGCTGGCTATGACACTCAGCCACCAGGAGCAAAGCTATTTAGCACAGAAATGCAAATGACTGCATTCATCAAATGAGCTTTGTTAGTTATTCATTGTGTTCCTTATCGTTCCTTCCCCAAGCCACGGTGCCTCTGCAGTGTGCACGGAGGTGTGTCTGCGGCAGCATCCCCACTGCAAAAACCCACCCTTATCAGGCAGAGCAGGGTGCCACAGGAGTGACCTGCCAAGTCACCACGTCTCCTCTTCTCTCCCTCTCCCTTTTGTGCCCAGCATCACTCTTTGTCCTCATCATGGGATCTGTCTCCCCCTGCTCTGCTCACTGCACAAGACCCTCTCCCACAGCTAGGAGAATGATTTGCCATGAAAGGGACTCTTGAGAGATCTGTAATTCCCTCCTCCTTCTACCCCATTCTCCTCATTTTCCTCTAAAATCGACTGCTCCAACCAACCTTCTACAGGGACTGTTTTTTAAAAACAACTGCAGCAACAAAACAGCCCATGCCATCGTGCATATTGCAGCAGCCCGGCAGGCCTGCACAGACGGAAAATTTGTATTGACAAGTTTCGAAAGGGACAGACGCGGACTCTGATGCAGTCAGACACTCGGGGCTTTTTTTTCATTAAATCTTTCACCGCTTAACACAGTTCAACATATCATTCTGTACCTCCGGAGAAAAGCTTTTTGGGGTTAGAGCCAGAGATTAATCCCTCTGTAATTTCTACTGCTGCTGGCAGTACTAACTGCCACGGGATTTTGGTGAGAGATAATCGCACTGTTAGTTAGTACCTAGGTGTAAAAAATGTGTCTTAATAAAACCAGGATGGTTGAGGCTCCATCAATAACTGCCACACACCAATTTTATTGGATGTAATAGATACAATCCATTTGATGTGATACAGGAGGCTCATCCCAATATGGAAATTAATAGAGGTTGAGGAGTTACTCAAAAAATTGTCTACCACAACAGTGAAGCATCCAGAACAATCCAGTCAGTTTAACTTCTAAAGCGAATATCAAAATATAAAAAGAGCTTTGGTAAGAGGACTGGTCTGGATCTTTCTTCAGTGAAAATGCAATTTAATAGGGTGTAAAAATTGTGTATAATTAAACCAATTTGGAATGATTCTGTCAGATATTCCATAATTAATGTTTGTATAAGAAAAGATTTTCTGTTTTGCAGGAATCAGCAGATAATCAGCAGTTGATTGTTAACCTGCAAATATGCTGATCCAAGCATAATTATTTTTACATATGCACCTACCCTTCCATGAAAACATAAGCAAGAGATGTTTCCTCTACCCAAAGAACTGCTGTAACATCATGAGGCATAATCCCCTAACAACCTCAACTGTATTTTTTCTGTTTATCTTCAGCAGAATAGTTATTCTTTATTTTGGGGGAAAAATAAGAAGAAAGAGTCGAATAGGGTGGAAGTCTAAATTTCAGGTTCTTCACACCTTGGGTAAAATATTTCTGCTTCCTGTAATTCCTTGTCTCAGACCAAGATTATTCTATTAGGTACTGATAGGTACTTTGATACTATGGTTAGGGTAACAGACCTAGAACAGCACTATTACACATCCTGTGCAATGTACCTTTAGGTATTTCATTAATTAAGTGCAAGGTTTCTGTAAATCCTTTTTGGAAAAAGGAGAATAAGTAAAGATTTGCAAAAGTCAAAGGCTAAAAGAAGAATGGAATATTAGGAATTCATGAGTGTGACAAAGAAAATAGCAGATATTTAACGCCATGAGGCAGACAGTTTGTATTGGAAACTCATACTTCTGGTCATCTGTTCTCTGCAATTTTCATGAGCCCACTCACCTTCCTGAATCTTCAATTTGTTTTGCACTAATGGATCAAGAGTGCTCAATATGGATAATTAAAACTATTAATATATTAATGTTTTCTACTGACTTCTAGTAAGTAGAATTTTCTCTGTTTCAAGTGAAGATTTTAGAAATACAATAGGTCACAAATAATGATCTGATTGTGGAGTTTGTTATGGGTCTTTAAAAAGAGGCATTGGAATGGCAACAGTCAAAAGAAATTTCTTCCTGCATGTGAGAATTTCCAGCTCTAGTTTCCTTAAACATCATTGCTCATCCCATCCTGTGAAAGAGGCTGGACTGATGAGCTAGCCATGGGACTTGCATGGCCAAGATACTGAATAATTTAGATGCATCTCTTCATCTCTCTCATCCTTCACAAGGTTGAACAATCGATAGTAAGGAATGAGTAACCAGTTTCCAAAAGCTGCTCCTACACTTTGATCGTCTGCTGCTCCTAGACTTCTCACCTCACCTTTGTGCCTAGAAACATCACGGAACAGATCCTCCTTGAAGCTATGCTAAGGCACATGGAGGACAGGGAAGCAATTTGACACAGCCAGCATAGCTTCACCAAGGGCAAATCCTGCCTGACCAACCTAGTGGTTTTCTGTGATGTAGCGACTACATCAGTGGATAAGGGAAGAGCCATGAATGTAGTCCATCTGGATGTCTATCTGGATGTCTGTAAGGCCTTTGACACTGTCTCTCACAACATCCTTCTCTCTAAACTGGAGGGATATGGATTTGACGGGTGATGAGAAATTGGTTGAATGGTCACATCTAGAGGGTAGTGGTCAATGGCTCAAAATCCAGATGGACATCAGTGACAAGTGGTGTCCCTCAGGGGACCAGTACTGTTCACTATATTCATTGATGACACCAATAAGCATCAATAGTCTTTCAGGGCTTGAATGGGGCTTATAAGACAGATGGGAACAGGGTCTGTACCAATGGGATTTTAAACTAAGAGGGTAGATTCAGACTAGATACAAGAAAGACATTTTTTCCAACGAGGGTGCTGTAACACTGGAACAGTGGATGATCAGAGGGGTGGCAGATGCACCATCCCTGAAAACATTCAAGTTCAGGTTGGATGGAGGTCTGAGCAACCCAATCTAGTTGAAGATGTCCCTGCTCACTGCAGAGGATGTGGACTAGATGACCTTTAAATGTCCCTTCCAACTCAAACTATTCTATGTAGTATCTATTGTTATTACCAAGCTTTTTCCCATTTACTATCTTACCTTATTTTGTTTATGAGAGCAGTTGTAACGCAGCAGAGAACATAAGCGTAATAATAAAAGAAGACGGCCCTTAAGTCATGTCTGTGTTAGCTCTGCTATGAATTTTTAGTAACTGTCATTTACAGAATTTCTTTTGTTTCTCTCCATCTTATTCTAATCCTGCAAAATTCACCACTGAGTATAAGGCCATGCACCACTCAGAAAATTTTTCATGTTTTTCCTCTAGGACTGATAGACCATTGTCAGAAAAAAGTGCCAAAAGTCTGCTAGTACCTTCAGTCAGCTGCCGGGAGCTGAAGATGTAACATGTTTCATGCCTACAGGTGGTTGAGATGTGACAGGACTGGCAGAGCATTTCAGAAAGCTTGCTCAGGTTTATCTCAAAGATACCACTTTCCACTTTGACTTGTTTGGCTCCATCTAACAGGGTTAAAGACAGTAGAGTCTATAGAAAATTGCTAAAATTGCATGAAATTCCATTGCGACAAACACCTAACTCTTGATTGGGCCTTTGAAAATCCTGGGCAAAAATTTAAAATCAAGTAAATCAATAATAAAGTAGATAGAGGACCACATGGAACTTACTCTACAGACCAACAACGTAATTTGCATCTCTATAAAAATGACTGAGTAGTACAAAAGATTAACCAACCCATACAATATTCATCATGTCTGTATTATGTCTAGTGGCTCAACAGTACCCTCTACACAAAACATCACTGCTGGTAAAACACCTAGAAAAATGATCACCTTGTTTTCAGCCCTGGCATGCTGAATTACTGAATGACACAAAAAACATAACCTAGCTGCACAATTCTTACCCTTAAAAGGGAATGTAAATGTATCATAGAGCTGAAAAATCTAAAGGCATACTTACAGAAATGTGAAGCAAAAAGCTGAAGCATTAGATATTCTATTAGCAGAGGGAAAAATCTTTCAATTGGCCACAAACTCCATAGCACAGAAGATTAAATTTTAGTAGAAAATTATCAAATCAGCAGAAAATAAAATTGATCATTCCCATGCATACAGCAAAAGCAATATTTTACTGAGAAGACTGAATACCTCAAATACAACATAAAAGCTTGCCATTATGACAGATAGTTCTATTACAGAAGGTACTGAGTGCATAATTAACCACTGCTAATACCTATCTGAATATTTGAAAAGAAGAAAAATTTATTCAAGTGGGATATGAACTATTCATCAAAGCTGCAAAAAAATATATAAATGAAATTGCTGCAGTGAAAACATGCACTAGTCAGGCTATGTTTACGATCTACTGACAGAAGATGTATAAATAGGAAAAATTTACCACTCATTCACTAGGGGCTAATGAAGCAGAACTAAGATCACATGCACACCATCACTCAAGTGCAGGACATTTGCAACTTCTCAATTTTATATGGAACTGCCTGTTCAAGTCACATATTCTGTAACAAAGGTCATTTTTTTTTGTTTCAGTCTAAACAGTAAACTGTAATTGGCTCAGAAGTTTCATTTTTCTAAGCTGATGTTAATTTAATGTGTATTCTCTCCACACTCCTGGATATAGGTGATGAAGGACTTTGCTTTCTCAGTTTCCTAGTACCAATCAGTTACGTATAGCAAGGTATAAAAAGTAGTATTCCATTGAAGTTTTCTGCTCTGCAAAATTATTTATGCTCTTGGATAAACATTCACAAATGAAAGCTTTAGGGGTTTTTATAACAGTTCACAAAAACAAATAGTATTGATAGCATTTCCGTACCATCCAAGCTATCTCAACTACTTAGGTGCAAATGTGGAAACAGCTAAGTATCCATAATTTAAGAAAACGCTTCTTAGAGCTAAAACATTTGTAAAGGGTAATCAGAAGTTTATACTCTGTAGACAGGTGCAAGCAAGGTCTAAATTCTCAAACAACGGCAAGTTTCCAATCTCTGAATGTTCATTTAGAGTAACGCAAGCTGCATTACTTCGTCAGCCAATAGAGGCATATGGACAATATTCCTGAATATACTCTCAGCTCTGAAAGCTGTAACATTTGCCACTCGCAAGTGTAAACATATTTATGAATTTTTAGCATCATCTTATTCTGACGACTTTATTTATCTGCGCCACTTATTTTCTAGAAGCTGTTTGTGAATGAAATGCAAATTAGTGCTCTTCTCACAGAGAAATTTCAAGTATTTCCAATGAATTTACTTTCACAGAGGTCCTAGCAAAAACGCTGCCCTGTAATTTTACTTAGTGGATTATCCCTAATACATTATTTTCTTCCTAATTTATTTACACAGTCTATAATGCACTTAACAAAGATCTTGTGTGTCAGGTGCTCTGTGAATGCTAAATAGATTAAAAACTACAGGCCTGTTTCTAAGAATAGGAAACAAATAGTACCTAGTGCTTCCAGCAGCATACTAGGAAAATCATCTCTCCAGAGATGAATTCTGCCTCTCTTCTCCAAATAGGCCCAAAGTGATACCAATCTATAGGAAGCATGACTTCTTTCTGCTGTGAATACAAATCTCCACTTAACTTAAAGTACGGAAGTGTCCTATACGAAAGGTTTAATTCTGCATATTCTTTTCCCTAAGCACACTTCTACAGATGCTTGAAATAACACAGAGAAAAATATCTTAAAGGACCTGGAACTTTTCCTGTGTATCTTTAACATCATTCTGCCTGCAGTTACCTACCTGAAAAGGGACGACCAACACAGCTCCATTCTACGAGACCACCTTGCTTTCGGATAGCTCTCAGATCCTATGAGAAAAACTATGGGAGAGCTGTGCTGTTACCCCAACTGGTGGCCTGTTCTGCTCAGCAGAGGTCGGGGTGACCCTCTCTTCCTTTCTGCACAGGCTGAACAGAAACGATGCCAGCACAGGGAGGCAAAGCAAAGCTCCCTGGTGCAACAGTCTATTCCCTTCTTTAACAGCAAGGTAAAAAGTATAGCCATCCGCTAGAAAAAGAAACCATACAGCCTACCACAGAAACAATATTCATGGTATTTTAAATGCAAACAGTAAAGTTTTACTCCACATTGCTGTACATATTAGTAATGCCAGTGCAATCTGCATTATCCAAAGGGCTATACTTGTGCTCTGGAACGGAAAGAAAGCTAGTCAATCAGAACTGAATACTTACTAGTATTGAACACATCCACACTGTACACATAAAACCTCTCACTACAGGAAGAAAAAAAGGAACTATAAAAGATCTTCTGGTTGAAATGGCTTGAGGAGCCACCTCACAACACTTCGTGCATCTGGCACATTCCATTGTGCATAAATTTATAAATAAATCTTCAAGAATGGCTCAAAATCTTTAATTTTTTCCTGCCTTTTAGATGTTGCTGTGGTACAAGCAGCAACACCTATGATACTTTATAATTTTGTTTCACCAATGAACAAAGATTGATATGGTAGTCAGAGAATCAAATTAGAAGAAAGAGACAGGAGTAAATATTCTGTCAGTGTTGTACAGTGTTCCTGTGCAATAAAAGGAAATCCAATTTTCTCGTCCTTCCTCTTACATTCAGATTTTCCTCACTACAACAAAAAGCTAAGCATTTCTCAGTGTCTTCCAAATTGAAAAAAACAAGGAAAGAACAGCTCTTCTGAAAATCTATAACCCAAGGCTTAGAGTAGCTCCCAACTAAAGTCTCCTGAGGTATGGGGAGGTGGGAGGCTGAGACCTATCCCTTTTCCAGTCCCACTAGAAATTAACAGCACTATTATTTGAACGATGACCTTTCTGCATAGTGCTAAGAAGTGGTTTGAATTTATTTGTCGGGATCTGTTCCCAGCAGCTGCTGCAGTCATTGCAATCCAGAAGGATATGCCAAGATTTCTATCCCACTTCTCATCTTTTTCATATCCCGTGAAGACGTATGCATGGAAAAGAATTACCATGAAAGGCTACAAATTTCAAAGCATCAGCTATCAGTTGCATACTTTTGTTCTAAATAAAAGAAAGGGTGCATTCTTCCACCGGTTCCTTTCCCCCAAGTCATTTTATCACAGAGTAAAAGAGTAGCAATATACTCTTGCACAAAGTTTATGCCCCTGTTTACCCTGGGGTTACTCGGTCAAGTGCCTCTAAGGTTAAGGGTGACAATGAGCTTGAATAGTCATGAATAAGCAGGACCTAACTAAAGACTCATTGCATTTTTTGCCTAACCTACACTCATTTCAGGAGTTAATTATCTGTAAGAATGTTCCTTTAAAATAATGAATCCACTCTCAGCCGGAGGTCAAGTAAGCAAGTAAAGAGAGCAGGGAAGCTCACAAAGAAATTACTAAATTAAGGTTCTTAAATTCTTATTTGCCTATTTTAATCTTAATCAAGCTCCTCTTCAAATTACAAATGAGAACAATTGTCTTTAAAATATGGATAAATAATAAAGCAAGCAGAGCACTGCCAACATGAGAATATCATCCACTTCATAATGTGCTTTCTTCAGTCTGAGAAAGATTCTGGACAAAGCAACAGGCTTTGGTGTCTATCAGAAATCTCAAATAAGTATAAGTAGCATTACAGGGAACAGTCTTTCAAGACTCAGAGCTCTCTGCAGCATTTCCCAGCCCCAAAGGCAAACATACTTTGGGAACTTCAGACAGAGCACCAATTAAGCCGAAATTGCAAAAACAACCCATTAATTCCAAGCCAAAATCTAAGAAATAAAAATTCCTTACACAGAGATTTACACAATGAAAATATATTTGAACTTTGTATGGAAATAAACCATCATGCATATTAGTACCACTAGGGAAGTGAACAGCTGCATTCAAGCGCTTGCTGAAGTCTCTGCAAGAACACCAAGGTGCCTAAAGGGGCCCATCGAGTTGCACTTTTGGTGTGTGCAGATGTCCACAGTAAAAGCCCAAAATTTAGAAAAAATTACAGTCTCATTACTATGCACAAATGGGAAAGAATAGTTGGCTGCTGTATCAAGAAGGTTGTCGTATAAGCGGTAAGCAATCGGACATACTGATCACTTGGGAGCCTTCGCTTCTGCTTTTCCTCTGTGTTTCGTTTTTGTCAGCAAGTATGACATACATCCTCTCTATTCAGCTGGCTAATGGTCCTCGCCTAACTCTGAAACATTGGACTAGCTCTTTGGGAAACCATCTGTATCCATGAAATAAAGATAAAGCCAATACCACAAAGGCTCTTGCACTTCTAGTCTCTTATTAATTGCCCTGAAGATCTTAGCGTAAGATGAGGAAGCACTTTCTGCCAAGCAGAACCTTGTGACATCCCGTACAAGTGCTCCTCCAGGGCACAGGACCTGTGGCTGAGAACAGCTCTGTGTGTCCTTCCTCAGAGGGAAGGCCTGAGCTTGTCAAACATACCTTCATCCTTCCCTGAGAGGGTATTTAGACGTGCTAGCAATATCTCATGGGCAAAATTACCAGAGGCAGCTGATACATCTGAAAGAGTCTGTATGTCCACTTATTGTCATAAAATTAAGGGAGAAAACAGACATACACTTACTGATCTCAATATAATATCAAAATAACAAAATAATAACTACTAATACGGATTAATAGAAGTTAAGTAATAGACTTAAAACCAGAAATAACAGTTCAATTTACTCTAGATAGCAGTAGAGTCTCATTTGCTCTTTCAAAGGCATAATCAGTTGAAGGGCACATTTTTCTTCTCTTTGTTCTTTCCCATCAATTTTAATGGGTGCAGAACATCAGTCACATGAAATGTAATGGGACAAGAAGATGGATGAGTACATTTGAAGCTACTAGTCACAGGACAGAAAACATCCTGACAAAGTGACACTGGCAGCATAGGGTTCAACAATAGAGCCTGGACAATATTTAGTAAGTGAAACTGCAGTGCTACATGATTTGGTATTCTCACCAGGCAAAATCCATCCCCTGTCACTATTCATCATGTTCCCACAGGTCAGACTTTCAAAGACATTCTCCTACTGAACATGACCATACGACATTTTTAATTCAAGGAAATACGTAAATCTTGGGACAACAAGGTCATTTGGAGATAAATGGGAACAACCTCCTGTATTAGGAACTTGAAACTGCTTCATCAAGAAGATTTTAAATGGTTTAGCAAGATACACACATAAGATTTGAAATACATCATGCCTGTAGGGGTGAGGAAACTTTCTATCTATACTGAAATTGACAGCAACAGGACTCCATTACTGATGAACAAGTAGCAAATGCTTCCTATTTTTGCTAGTACCTGAAGAAAGCAATATCGATAAATTCATATTCATAATGGCTCCATATAAAAAAGCCTCCAACTTGCACAATAAAATAAAATATGTGAATAAAAAGCAACTTGCTCCACAAGTTATCTGAGGTTCTAGAGAAGTTGCAAAGAAAATTCCTACCAAAACTGACCTTTAGTGTACAGCAAAGGAAAAAATAGTCTTCCCAACCCTTTCAGGACTCCAGAGCTGTTGCAGGCAGATCTACTCTCTACTGCAATGATCTGCTTCTGCTATAACTTTACCAATAATTGCTAAGTGGATCGATCTAGCATTTAACGATGCTTATTGTGATCACCATCATCATGATTAGATAATACTATTCTGTTTTCTTCATTAGCCATTAGACAGGATGTCTACAGTTAATCTTTAAAGCTTTAAATAATACAGAACTTTATACCAGAAGACGGAAAAGAAACCAGGACCTCTTCAAATACACCCATTAAAGCCAGACCCCCAAGTCCCACTGCTGTACTAAATAGGCCCTATGTCTCAATACACCACAGTCACCCATCCAGTGGCGTGTGATGTCTAGTTCCAAATGCTGAAGTTTAACTAATAATTGACCCTTTTTTCCATCTTTTCTTGCCATTAAAATTTGTTTTGAGCTGGCAGTTCATATGCCCACAGATATCATGAGGAATCTGCATACTTCACATTCTAGCCATGAGGAAGGCGAAGGCCTGAATAATGATTATTCCCTGAGCAGTTTTCCCTGAAAATACATCACTATAATATGCAAAAAACACATTACGCATATGATCAAACATATTAACTAGGTCAGTCAATTGTTCTGTTATAGCACAGGTAACTGAAGATAATCCTCTGCTCTGATTATTTCAATTGCTCACTCCTCAGAAAGATGTAGCAAAGTTCACCCATTCCCATGCTCCTCTCGGTCATCAGGACAGGGGTCCTGTCACTGCAGTTACTTATCTTTCTGACATTACACAGCAAGTGAACACCTTAGTAAGTTTGGGGATCCTTCCCAGCAACCTCACCAGTTCACTGCACGTGGACACAGAAGCTGCACTGACATTTGCAAGCATGATAGCCCCTGAAGGCACGTCTGCAGCTGCAGGGGAAGAACCTGTGATCCTAGCTAGTAACCAGCCAGGGTCTCAAGCGTGCCATGACATCCTGACACAGCCATGGTTCACTCATTGGCACTGTTGTCTGTGGACAAGCCCCAAAAGTCCACAGCCAAACACTTTTCTCCTCCTTAGGGCCATGCATGGTTGCTCCTGATTAATATTTTTTGTCACTTATCATAAGTGAGGCTACTTTTAACAAGAAGTGTTTGTTTCAAAACGGTATGATTCCAGGAGCTAGGAAAAATACCCAAACAACAACCGCCCCCAAATACCAAGAGTAATGAAACCGAACAGAAAAAAAATCTCCAGCTGAATGAGCAAAACAAAACCTAAACTCTATCTAGACAAATTAAAGAGACTCACAGACTTTTGCAGATTGAGTCTTCTTGGGTTCTCTGACATTAATACACGTTAAACACAGGAACTCTACATATGACTTGGTAGTTTGGAAGATCACTCATTCCACTGTGCTTATGATGTTTCAGAGGTCAAACTTCATTGCCAAAACCTCTAGGGAATAAACTACTACTGTACACAGACCACAAAACAAAGGAAAATTGATGTTTGCTTTGCTTCACTTTGCTGATTGTCAGGGTTTGTGTCTGTTGGTTAAAAAAACCACAATCAAAAGCAACCTTCCTCCTGAGGGAAAAGGAATTAATTCTATTTTCCACCCGAGAAAAGAAAGATGTGTAGAATTTCCTAACTTCCTCAAAGTAAAACAATAAAAAAGCACCAACAGTGAACACCATGCAAGTTTACATCATCCTGTTATGTAGGAATGGCCAAATAGCCACGCCGCCCTCTGCCTGTCCACACCAACGTTTTAAACATAAATACAAAATACAAATCACTGTTAGAGGTGGTTTGCAGTGTGCTACATGAAGACGCTGCAACTCCGTATCTAGGTTCAGTTCATGCCATGAAAGTATTTGTAAAATTTACTTTCTGAACCTCTGCTTATTATCAAAAAATATAGATAACCTGTTAACAGTTACTAATCTAATATCCTTTCTTAATAGACTGATTTTCACTACAATTATTGAGCAAACTAAAACATATTACAAGCTTGTTACAGATAAGACAGTAAGTAACTATCTTCACTGCAACCACAAAATAAGTATATAAAGAATCATAGAATGTTTAGAGTTGGAAGGGACCTCAGAGACCATCAAGTTCCAACCCCCCTGCCATGGGCAGGGACACCTCCCACTAGACCACGTTGCTCAAAGCCCCATCCAGCCTNACCCTCTAAATCATCTTTGTGGCCCTCCGCTGGACCCGTTCCAACAGTTCTGTGTCCTTTCTAAGTTGAGGACTCCAGAGCTGGACACAGTACATCAGATGAGGCCTCACAAGTGCAGAGTAGAGGGGGAGGATCACCTCCCACGACCTGCTGGTCACGCTTCTTTTGATGCAGCCCAGGATATGGTTGGCTTTCTGGGCTGCCAGCGCACACTGCATCAGCAGAGTATCAGAATAACCTGCATCAAAATCTTTAAATTCTTTCATGTCGCGATATTTTAAAGTGATGTTTGCAAGCTAGGAAATACTCATGGTCTTGAAAAAAAAAAGTGATCTAGCTAGCAGTATCAAACTACTTTGCATGAACCTAGAAGATTAGAAAACTCTTGTGGCTGAAATTAGTTAAGGGTTCAAAGTTATGAGATAGAAAAAAAAATCAGGTACTATTATAAAAAGCTAACTTATTTCAAAATACCCCTTACTTCAGAGTGACTTCAGAGTGTCAAATACACTTGGAAGTTAAACAGCCTTAAAGGAAAAGAACTTTTGCTTCTTTTTTATTCTACTTCTAGGAGACCTCACCAAATCCCTAGGGGTAGAAGAACCGGTGGTTATCACCAAGCCCTGCCACACGTCTCCATTAATCTCTTAGCTCTTGAGAGAAAACTGGTGAAACAACCTACTGTACAATTAATTTACACTTGACCAAATCTCTGACTGACATTTTAATGTCCTTCCCCTTCAACAAACTACAAAACAAAAATACTGAATGCCCAAAATATGCTTCTTTGGCGGTTATCAGTCTGCAAATACTCAAGGTAGCAAGATTAGTTTCATCACATCACTGATGTATAAGACTCACACAAAGACATGTTTTGCCTTAGGGCTGAGGATTATACCCGCACATCACATCAGGAAGCAAGCCTAAGAAAGGATAGCTCTTCTAAAAATGTATAAAAAATCTCATCATTAGAAGAATCTGTAATCCCCATTGATAAATTCAAGATGCAAGGAACAGGAAAATAATGGAGAAAATCATGATATTCAGTACCTCAGCCACTTTTTTTTGTTTGTTTTTCATGGCATTGCATACCCCTGCAGATTACTGATATAATCTCAGCAAGGCTTTTTATAGATGCCTCTGTAGTACCTGTCCCCTGAATTCTATCTCACATACTATTGTCTGCTTTTTTATCTCACTTTCTTTATCCTTCCTCTTGAGGTACGTGCAGGAACTATATGCCTTTTACAAGACAGCAAACAAGGACAGAAAATGAAAGCTTGGCCCCAGTGAAGTCAGTGGCATCACTTCAGAGTTTCCTAGATTTTATCAGAAGAAAAAAAAAAAAAAGAAGTATTTTATCAAAGGCAAATGGTATGAGATCCAAATAACACTTAGGTATTTGGCATACAATTCATGTGTCATGTTCAAAAGAACGATCCCAAACCCCCCCATGTTTTTAGGAAATCCGATTATGACATCCTTACACACCTAGCTGTATGCATAGGTGTGTTTGCTACAGCCACCATCCATCTGGGTGGCCGGTGCTGGTTATTTCAAGCAGCAGATATGTCCCCAGACCCAAACTGCCAAGGCACAATCCTCCAGACCGCACCAGGGAGCCTTCACATCAAAGCAAACCTCTGTGGTGTGAGCCTAAATCCAGTCAAGAGTTGGCCTTTCAGGCACATCTTCTCTTTTAAGCAGCTGGCGTGTAGTGTCTCAAAGCACAGAGCTGAGGCATGGGTGCTTGTGGCCCTGGGGAGAGCACCCAACACTCCTCTGGGCCATGGACCAGCACCTAGAGTGGGGTGATGAGCTCCCCCACCAGGAGCAAGATCTCAGTTGTTAGTAATGCCACAACACTGGCGTCTCTTTTTTGAGTACAGCCTGCAGAAACGTTATTGCAATGGGATGAGTTATTCCAATGAATGCTGCTTGGTGTAAAGTAGACAAGCAAGGAAACAGAAGAACCCAGAAAGTTGTGCTGCTAACCACAAAGACCATTTCTTATCCATAGGAGAAGCCAATTTTACAAACTCTGTTTTTAAATTCTTTTCAATTCAGCAGAAGCTCTCTAAGGAGATTCCAAGCAAGTTTCTAGGACATGGCTAGAACCATATAACAAGCTCTTCTTGATTATATTTTTACCATAAATACATTGTTCCATTAATATGAGACAATGCAGCTTTGAGAGGAATTACATAGGACAGAGCTCTAAAATTGTTCAGTTAAACTTGTATTCCTACAAGTTTATTGACTCATTCAGCATCTTATAATTTATTTTCGCACTTTTCAAACAGATAAATCAGTAATCATAAGAACTGTTTAGAAAAACAAGAATCAGTGAGTTCTCAATTGTTTTGTTCAAAAATTTAGAGAGGAGCAAGAAGGAAAAGCTAGGAAATGCAGTAAGATAAAATCAGATCTGCTTTTGCTACTGATTTAATTCAACTCATATAATTCAACTAATTTCCAGACAATTATATTCAGAATTTTCCCCTCTCATATTCTCCAGAGGTAAAAGTGTCCTGCCACAGAATTTCTATTAAAAACAGAAATTAGACATAAATGGACTCCAAAATGTGTTTGTGTTGATGCAGCACAAGATAGTACTTTCCTATTGCTGGTGAAATTAATGAAGAGCATTTGGAGGTGATGTTGATATACAGCAAACAAGGGTGACACAAAAGCTGCTGGCAGGTATCTCCAGAAAAGAATGAGAGCTAATGGCAAATGCCAAACTGAGGAGTTGTCATATAAATACCTCACATGGTATTAAGTACCAAAAATGAATATTAGTGGCTGGAGGTTGGTTCAGCAAGTAAATAAATAAGGATCACATAATCTACTCTATTTAAAAAAAATACTCTCTGAATAAAATCAAACTTCTTCAAGACCAGAGAAGGTAGGTCCCAGTGACAAGGAACACTGTTGGCCCTCAGTCTTCCTTCCTTATTCCAATACCAGCTATAAGCAGCATCTCCTGAAAAACACAGATGTGCCTCTGCTGTTTCAATGGGCAGGCTTGATGTGTCTCTTGTGAAAACCCTTGAATTTGAAGAGATGTACCACTAAAACTCAGTACTTGAAGTAGCCCAAGGGATATCAAAATGAACATAAAATCAGAACTCTAAACTGGTGAAAATTTGAACTTTATGCTAATTATGGAAACCAACATAAGAAGCAAACTGCATAATCAGTCTTCAGAGGATTTAAAAGCGCTGCAAGCGGGCTCTACTAACATTTCAGGTCAAACGTGAAATATAAATGTGCAACCTTCCCATTTTAATCCCAGCTCCATCACTGACTTTGTGAACCATCACGGATTGCCTCTGTTTTCCCTTCTCCCTTTTCTCCTTTCCCCCTTTCAATTCTAAGCTCACCTGAGCCACTGCTCACTAAGCTCACCTGAGGACTGCCTCTTCACTTGTAACTCAAGAAAGAAGTTCACACTGTTCTTTGGTTGACCTCCAAAAGTCTGTGTTCTCTCTCTCCATCCCCTCTTTTTCTCTGGGTTAACTGTATCTTTTGAAAACAAAGCATAAAACACTTGCAAACTGAAATTATTTCAAATGATATCCACAGAATTCTGTGGAAGAAATTGCATTTCTTTGAGTTTCACACAAGGTTATTGAAGATCACTGCTGATGACTGATCAGATGGTGCTCCAGTTTCATTCCCCCCAATCCTCACCATATTTCTCTTATATTTTGCCCTAAAGGAGAACAGTCCTCATCAAGCAACTAATAAATGACTCAAACTCACTTCTTTCACCCCAATAGTGAAAGAAGAAAATGAGCTGCAAATGGCAGAGTTCTGCTTCTAATGGACAGGAGCACACATCAGGTCCCCCCTTCCTTAAATGACTTGCTGTAGACTTCCTGGCTGCACTTTCATTAGCTCAATCTTGCTTATGCAGCACAGAGGAAATAATAATAAAGTGCCTCACAAAGTAGTAAGCAGGGCCATAAATTTCAGACCGAGACATCTTCCACATCTTCTGTTTCTCCACCAGTAGGCATATGGAAAAGAGGACTTGGCAGGGGGGTGGACTGCTACGCTTGGTATCTTCACATCGTGAAGTCAAGAAGCAAAGTGGAGCCTTCTTCACGTCCTGAGGACAGGTGAAGAGGCACTCTGAAGCACAAGGGTGCTTCATCAATGCGTAATGGCATCTCAAAAGCTTTCATTCTTAAAGCACGAGTCTCTGACTTTTTGTTTTAATCCCAGTCTGCACGTGGAAGTCAGAGTTATCAAAATAAAAGTCCCTGTCATGGCAGCAAACGCTGGTTTTGGAGAGGGCCACCGTGGTCTCTGAACTGCTATCTCAAGGAAAGGCAAACGAGCCTGGCAGAAGGGGGCAGGGGGAAGAGCGAGGAATTATCCATATTTTAACAATGTCTTCATTTCTCAGCAGCTACACAACAAAAAGCTCTCCGGTGCTGAATGTGACCTCACTACAACCAGTAGCAGAAAACATGCCTCACTCTGAGCACTGGCATGGTTTTCCTCTGCAAACACCCTTGCTTTTGTTTACTGTATTTTTCAAGCCCATGAGTGCGCAGACCACCCAGAGTATCAGGTAGCCCAGCATGGGAAAGGTGAGAGATGAGGCTAGGATTGCTTCCTTATATGAATATAAATTAATCTATCTCATCCACATATGCTAGTGAGCCACAGCTCATCCTCAGTCAGTTCATGTCCCTGAAAGGCTAACTTGTCCCAAGCTCTCCAGAAATCATGCAGATGAAAGAGCCAAGGCTATGGTATAGGAATTACAGGACCAGAGTGTTAAAAAGGGATTTACAAATCAAGTAGTAATGCCTGCCTTGGCTTAATTTGATTTATCGTATTCTACTGCTGCTCCCACCTGCAGCAGCAAGTCAGTATTGTACACAGAAGCAGTTATGGTGTGAGATACTACCTGATCTCTACTGTAGCACCTGGTTAAAAATATGCTCAGTATCCTCTGGGCTGTGACCTGCATACACTGAAACAAAGATAGGGATGAGTTTACAGATGAACACGGGATCTGGCAGCGAGCACACTAAGTCATTTCTCTGCTCCTCTTCTGCACCTTATCAGTGACATTTCCCTAACAGCACAAGATGCAGCACCAGGCTCACTGCATTTCCACTCCCCAAGGAAACTCACTCAGATCCTCCCAGGGATTACACTTTATCTGGCAAGCACCAGAGTAAAAAGTGAAAGCATTAGTTCATTTTGCACCTTGGTTGTTCCACATCCACAGACATTCCAACTCAATAGCAGAGAAGATAACAGATAAAGGGAAGGTTTTCTCTAGAATCTCTTTAAAAACCCTACCTTTGGTTTTGCTGATCATTTCAATAGCATTTATTACTGTTCAACATTACTGCGAGGAGTATTTTGAAAAAGCATTAACTCTAAAACAGGCACAGCCTGTTTTTTCCTTACACACGTGCAAGCCCTTTAAGAAACGTCTAATCCCCTTTATAGCACAACCTGCATTTCTTATTCCCTGGCACAGAATTCCATTTTACACTTTCCGATCAGTCTGGCAATCCAGAGCTGGGGAGGGTGAAAGGGAGGCGAGGGAAACATGCTGTTATGCTTTTCCCTGTGCTATTGCTGTAAGAAAACACGATGATGGCATTACTACTAACTATTGAACTAAAGGGAAGTGTTCCACCTAGAGACCGTATCCACCAGGTATTCACCAGACAAGGCAACGGGCAGGGTACCTGCAAACGGACACTTTCAGGATTGAATACACCTGCTGGTTCTGTGGTAAAAAATGATGCAAAGGTATTGCCCCCAGTAGTAATTAACAATGTTAATCTTCTTCTTCCTCTCTATGGTGATAAAAAGAGTCATTTTTATATTTAATTAATGCAGAGGATCATTTTGGAAACTGGCTAATGAGGCTCTGATCACATTACCATGAAAATGTGCATTAACACCGCAACTGAGGAGGCTGCTTCATGTGTAGAGAATCCACTTTGTAATTAGCCCACTGTGAAATGAATCACGTCGGGAGGAACTCAGAGGGAACCAGTCGGCAATGGGCACTTAGCTGCTGCTGTGCCAACAGACCACCAACACCGTAAGCTGTTTTTTCTCCTCCGTGCTGCCTGTCAGCAGCAGCACAGTCCAAAACTGCAAGCGTTCAGCCTCCGTCAACGGCAATGTGTCAAAGCCAGGACAAATTACAGAGAAGGAGAGAACAGATGCTGAAAGGCACTAAACTTTAGCATGCGTGGGTCTGCTGTGCCAAGAGGAAAAACCAAACAAAAAAGCTGCAAATCAAATACTGATTCAATAGGATCTGGGCAAAAAATTATGGGCTATTATGGTAAGTGCATGTTTCATCTTATCTTATTCTGAAGGAGGTGGGAACACGTTAGCAGCACACTGCTAGGATGCTGAAAGAGACACCAAAATATCTAGATGGGATTAAGATCTTTGTCTAATAGTGTACAGAAATAACACACACACAATGAATGAACAAGAGGCACACCTCACTCCTGGAAACCCTGTTGTACTCAGTACCTGCTTAAAGCTGACAAGCACATTTCAGAATCATTTCAATTTTAACTGATTAATCTGAAAATTTAACATACTTCTTAGCCAGCACAGACATGCCATAAAAACTTTGTTCCTTAACTTGGGAATAACCAGAGTTCACAGACCTAAGACTTCCAAAAGCAGCAGTACAACTTATGTGAAATGAGTCTTATTACCAAAGCCAAGGGCTCCCTTAAAACATCACCGATACGGTTCAGTGAGACTGCTGCTATATGACTGACATCTTGGCAGAAGATGCACAAAAATGTTAAAAGAATCCCACAGGAAGTCATCTGAAGGGGGAGTGGCAAACGAGCAGAAAACAACAGGCACCCAAAATACTAATAATTACCGACACCAGTACCAATCCCCCCCCCAACAACAACAACAACAACAACTTAGCTAGCAATTTTGCAAAGGCAAAAAAAAAAAAAAACCAACAGGCAAAGCAAAACAAAAGCATCTCTACTTACTCTCTGTAAAGAACAGACATTTTTACTCTGGAGATGCTGGTAATATCCTCTGCACTCACCTGTGAAACTTCATAGAGCAGTTTGTAGTGCTCCTCTCTCTTCTGAAAAGTGCACAGATTGCAGCCCATCCTAGTAAGCAACACAGGAGCACAGCCTCTGATTTCCCCAGCACTGAAAGGCAAACGCACTGACAGGGAATCACCCTCCAGACTTGACTACTGTTTTTCATCAGTCACTCCAGCCCCGAAACACAGGCACACCACTGTTAGCTGGAAGCGCAAGGCAGGGCAGTGTGTAGCAGCATGCTCTTCTTCCCTTTCCCTAACTATCTTACACTCACGTATACACACAGAGAGTTTCGACTCAGTTCATGGCAACACTCCCCCTGTCTCTGCATCAGTGCACATGACTACACAGATTCTCACTCATGAATATTAATAGCCTCTCATTGATTATTTATGACAGAACGTGTTAGCGGGGAGGGGTGTCATAGCTGCTGCTGATGACAGATGAATATTCACTAATTAAGAAGCAAATGTACTGTGGTTAAACAAAATTCACTTGTGTCAATACCATCTCTGTTTATTAAGGTTAGAGGGACAGAGCTTCACATATTTCACCCACACTTACCTTAATTTTTACAGTAAATTCTGAGACTAATTCATGAATGGGGGTGGGAAAGGCACAAGTCAAGTCTTATGTTAGGTCTCCACCTTGTGCAACAGGGATCACAGAATACATTTCCAGTATTTGCAAGCCTTTTAGGAGGGTACTTGTGAAACCTGAGCTGACGTTACTAAAAATTTAAAGCAAAGAAGGAAGGAGAGAAAATTAACCCAGATGGCTATGCTGCTACCTTCCCCTTTGACACTGCCAAATTTAGGCAAAATTCCAGTACACTCAAGAAAGGCGTGAGTCTGTAACAACTCATCAAACATATCCTGTACATGTGGAAAAGCAGGTGTGCTTGATCTGGTGCTTTTTACATATATACCCACATCGTACTGTTTATTAAATAATCTCACATGCAAATACCTTCTGGCACGTAAACCAGATTAATAGCAATTATAGCTCCAATTTCTAAGAAATTCAACAGATATACCCTCTTAAGATGCCTAGATATCAAAGCTTTTATTATAACACGATGTTATATCTAATTTTACCATTTGTAAATTAGATTTTAATGGCTTCACAATTCTCAGTGTGTGTATAAAGGCAAGGATGCATTTAAAATTAAACCCACATGATAAATGTTAAGGCCAATGGAAATCACACTTAATTCCAGGCTAACATTAATTCCTATGTTATATATCAGGTAATCCATTGGTAGCTATGCAGACAAAAAGTCCAAGCCATGACAAACCAAGACAGAAAATAAAGTTGCTTGTCTTTTATCACTCCTTTCTCAGCAACTTTGCTGATCAAGAACTATGTCCATGTTTCAAAGCATCTTAAATCTGGAGGGGTTAGCAGGTGGGATCCAAAGCAGAAATAATTACTTGGAAACCAATGAAACCGGTTAGTTAAGATTGACACTGGGCCCTAAAGAGTTGTAATTACTAAGCACTGATGTACAGCTACTATTCTTTTTTTTGGGTGCAGTTTCCTAAAAGTGCTTTGTCAAACATTTAAAATCGATAACAGGAAATGATTCTAATGAGCACTAATTGTTAACAAATTGGCTTTGCATCTAGCAGCACCTCAAACACCACCAACATCGGGTAGCAAGCAGATCAACGATCATGTGCTGCTTATCAGTCCTGCCCCTTGGGATGCAATAATCCAATTTTCTGGGCCTTAATTTTACCTAACAGCCGGGATGAAAGCCAAGCAGAGAAACCTACAGGAAAAACTGGACCATTACTGCGAACTCTGCATATTACTAAAGTTTGCTAGAATCTCTATGCAAATTACAGATAGGTTGAGACTAAATCTTAATTAAATTTTGTCTCCTTTAATAAATGAGCAGAGTCAGAAGGAATCAAATAATAACCACTAACAGAGCAAGCTCTTCTCATATGAGCTTCCAGTACTGTTCTGAAATACAACATTTTTATTTGGTGGAAGAACCTGAGCAGGCAGGTTTGGTTCTGCACTTTCCCAAAGTTCAAGGGTTTCCAAGCCGAACCACAGAAGCAAGTTCATCATTGCTAGAATCATCAGCCTCCTCCATACCCCCATGAAATACTGTTCATGCCGAGAGGTTTAAACTCATGAAGCAAACATCAACTCCACCTTTGAAGGTTTTTATATTGTGAGGTGCAGAAGGATTCTCAGATGTGTAAATTTTGAACTTAAGAAAGTCAGATCAATGAACTAGACAACAGTCATGCAAGGACAACCGTGCCATCGTTCGATGAAAGTGTTCTCCCACTGACACAGCTTCTTCCTCTGACACATACACAGTCTGAAAGCTAAACTACACTCATAAAACAGGATATTATTAACCCTGGTATATTTTTGATAGTCTCTTAAAATTAGTTCTTAAGAAAAAAGGGGGGGAAATGATATTTTACTACAAGAATCTAGCTGTATTGGTACAAGAAACATACAAGCAACATAAAAAAAAAAACCAACAGACAAAATAAGCAATAGAAAACTACAGTTAATCTTTCAGCAGCTTCCACTGACAGTCTCTTTTTTCATTGCTCTTCCTCTGGTTCTTTTGTTTCCTTCTCTGAAGCCGACATAGGCTTCTCCATTCATTTATCAAGTGCCTGCCCTCTGCCCATATAGAGAGTAAAAGGGTTCTTGTCTGCAGCCACTAATGGGCACAGTCTGAAGGGCTGAATAGATTTATTTGAGAAGGAAAGGTGCACTTCCAGCTTCTTGAGCTCCATCTAAACATGCTGATTTAATTTTATATGTGGTCAAAATACCAAACTTTGTGCAACATAGAATGACATTCAAGGCAAAACTTGATTGAACTAATGACTAAAATGAAATACATGATGTGCTTTTGCCAAGCTGAATTTGATGTTGGTAAGAAAACAGTCTCTTTCTTGCCTTCTTTCTCTCCCACCTCTTAATCCCTCCCAACATCAAATTTGTAGCTAAAGGGACCAAAAAGGCACTAAAACATAATCACTTAATTCTTATTCTACATGCAATTCAAAGATATTTGAATAATTCAATGCTTTTCTTGATTGTGGAGTTCTCCATGCTCATCACCTACAATTTAATGTTACCATAAAGACTAAAATCATAATTTTAAACTTGAAATGAAACTATGAATGCAATAATGCAAAGGGATGGAGTTTCATTTCAAGAGAGTTACAGCAAAATTTCTGTTAACATTTTCAAACAAGGTGCCCTTGTTTAGGTCCTTAATTCATTTTAAGCATCTAGGAGATGACTTACACATTTGTTATATAGATTTCTCACTAAGGTATAGAAGTGTCTAATTCTAAGCACCCATGCTTGAAAGTTTATCATTGAAAGAAGTTCAAGGCAACGACACTGCAAATTAAAGGCTACTTACTCCTTAAAATCTTTTTCATGAAACAGCTAAAAGACCTATAATAAAATATAACATTAATTTTAAGTGAGGATAATGAAGTTTTTGGTCTAAACTCAGCAGTGAAAGCCAGTATAGCAAACATGAAATTCTAAATTTCTTTTGCATGCCCCTAAATTCACACTCTCCTCCTGAAGTTACCAACCCCGTTGCATTTATTCTATCCATTTTTAATAATTCTCAGAAATTTAGCTCACGGAATAGAGAGCAATAAAATTTACAGTTCTAAGATGTACACCCATCAAACAAAAAATTCCTAAGAAAAAGAGAAACCCTTTGCTTATCCCCACTGTCCCAAACACAGACTCAAATTCACAAGGCTCGACCTCAGTCTGGCCAGATCTTCTACTTCATGTTGATAATTAGTATTTTTCGTAAAGCCTCAGCTGCTGGAATCAGATGACTGTATGCATCAGTCAGTTTGCGTATTAGAAAAGAATGGAACTTTCCAGCTCTATGATTTGCAGAGAAAAGCTTAAACACCTTCAGTAAATGTAACACAAGGACTCAGAATTTGCATACAAGCAGCCTGAACTCTAAAAAAGCATAATGTATACTACCCAGTAGTCTAAATGAAGGTGCAAACTATAGAAGAAGAGTCATTAACATGGGCGTAGGCTCCAATAAAATAGCTTTTTCCAAATATATACAGTGGAAAATTTAACCACACTTCATATAAAAGATACATGAAGAGGTAACTCAAGGTAAAAATGCACTATCTATTTTATACGAACATCAAAACACACAAAAAACAGTAGGAATAAAAATAGGAATGAGTAACTACAATACGCTGCAATATTTGCACAAATATTGATTTATGTCCATAGGAAAGACATTGTTTTAACTCATATCCTTTAGCATAGCCATAGAGACTTCATGCACTGCTCAAAGTCATAGCAACAGTAAGGGTGGTCAGAGGAAAGTCAGGAGCTGGAATTCCCATGTTCTGTGTTTCCCAGGAGGACTGTAATTTACCTGAAGACTATCCAGGTCTGCCTGACTGCAAATCAAATAGGGTCCATGACTGGAATCTTCCATTAGGCTCAGATGCCTCCTGGAAGGTTGGGAGCGCCTACAACATCACATGACACAATTCCAGTCTTTTGATTCCCCCCCACCCCCACCCCCNTTCCTGGCCCAAAATGTAAATAGATGTCTAGAGAGAAATGAAAGCAAGCAAGCACATGAGGAACCTTCTCTGCCACGATCACTTACAACAAAAGAGCTTTTGTTCTACACAAAAGTCCTTTTTTGCTCTACACAGAAAATGAAAATAAAAACCAAACGAACCTCTGTTTATCTACCACACCCATGTGAATGGGCTGGCTACCTTTCCTTGGGAAAGGTACCATTCCTTTATCAGGTCTACTGGACAAACTTCAGACTGCTCAGACACCTTTTTTCTTGTTTCTTTCTCAAATTTTCATCCAGGGTATACTTATTTGAAGCTTCTACCCTTGAGTGACTTCTTAAACTGCTGCCATAATCAATTACAGAAGTGTTACTGAACACCAAATCATGCCTATACTGAACTTTAAGGCCTTAGGAATAAAGAAAGACATCAAGCGAATGGTGTCAGTTAAATCAAGAAAATCAGTCAATGTCAAATTGTAGAATTTCAACATTATGGAGTGTACAGAGTAGAATTACTCATAAGTAGGCTTCAAAGGATTTAAAGGAAGAGGCAAAATTTTATTCAGGATATCCAAACATAAAATGGTTGAACAGAATTGTAGAAAAAAACTTTGATTATGGATAAATTGGGAAATTAAGTCCCATGTCAATAAAGATTAAATAATGCACTTTGGGAACATTGCTAAAATATCCAGAGTCATGGTCTCTAAAGCAGTTTTTAATCCTCAGAAAACAGATGTAGAATTGGGGATAGTTTCTTTAAACTAAAGGTTCAATGCTAAACCATACTAAGAAGTCAAGCAGAACGTGAGGAATTTTAGGAAAAGACTGACAACAGAGCAGAAACTATCATTATGAAACTGCACAAACCCCAGCAATATCCACATCTGAATAGAGCCAGTAGAACTGGTCTTGCCATTTCTAAATCATTTAATGGAAGTGGAAGAGCTATGAAGAATAGATGAGAAACACAGATGTGTAATAGTTCACTTTCCCTGAATCTTTCATCTTAATCTATAATTTTTTCCCTCATATGGAAGCCATTCCTTCTCACATTACACAATGAAATAATCAGACAATACATTTAAAGCAACAAAAGGAAGTCTGGATGTTTTTTTTCCTAAGTAATTTGACTGTGGAACTCATTATCAAAACTCACTGGAATCAAAAAGCAGAAGAGAGTTCAAAAAGGTATTAAACAACTTTACGACAAGTAACTGTCAGTAGTCATCTGCCTGCTTAGGAAGCCCGTAATACACTGACTCCTGGGAGCTCCAAGAGTGAGCACAGTGGCAAAATTTCCCTCCACACATCCCCTTTTCCTGATAGCTTGCCTGTGTTTTATTGTTGGCCTCTTAGAAACCTAATATTGGCGAAATTGTCCCTCTACTAATTAAATTCTAAAGCTCCAAATTTACCAGTTCTTGCACAAAAAGCTGAAATATGTACTACACTGAAAGTTCCTTAGCTAAAGGTAGCTCACAATACAACACATAGTCCAACTGCATTACAAGGCTTAATTAATGATCACATAATGACTTCGGACTTGGAACACACTTATAAAAGTACATTTCATTATTGTCCTCACTGGTTTCAAAGCTTTTCAAGCTACCTCTGTTAAAAAAAAAATAATTAGAATTTTTGGTCACACCTGAAAATTAAATCTGAACTTTTATGGTTTTTTACATCTATGTGGGAAAGACAGACCATCTAGAACTGAGATATTACATGCCAAGTTCAAGCCCAGACCAAACAAAGGCAAATATCAATGAAAAGTCTCAATGAGAAACTGAGCTCACAGTACAAAACCCTAATTCAAATGCTGAAGCAGCAGGAACTGGTTCAGAGGGTGACAGGAGAGGTGATGACTTCTTGGCTCTGTTCTTCCTCTGATACCTCTGTCATTAGAAAAACTCTTCCTTTTTACATTCTTACAAAATAGCAACACCTGTCTTGCAAGAGTATTAATTCAATGAACCTTTGAAGAATTTTCAGAGCTCTTCAAGGAATGTATTGTGGAGGGCTGTTACACCCATCCACGTTCTTATTCTGAGGCCACCCTTGCAGTCTCCAGCACTCAAAGGTAACTACGTGTCTTCTGTGGCTTCTTAATTAAAAGTTTTAAGTAATACTAATGGTACATTAATCAGTACAAAAGTACAAAAGAAAACATTACTTGAGGAAGTCCCTTGCTAAAAACGACAATCACAACAATTTGAGGTATTACAAAAACTAAACAAGCGATATACTTAGGACAGGGTGATGGCTGAACATGTCTTCATCCTAGAGTGGCTAAAACATACTAGCTAGAGGTAGACTAGACTATTTCCTTTGGTACCTTCTGGTTTAAGTACCATTCATTTAGATAAATCTACAAGACTAGCTTTAGTACATCTGAGTATTTAAAAAAGTGACATAAAGCTGCTGAAAAGTGTAGCCTGTCACAAATAATGCCATTATAAAGGCATATTTATCAATACAGACACTTCACTGTCCACTTTCAAAACTCATACAATTGACAATTGGGAAGAACTGTTGGGGGATACACGCAATATAATAATTTATTTCTGTCTTTCCCTATAAAAATGGCCTACTGTGCCCTAGAAAAACACCCTGGGATTAGGGAAGTTTTCATGGTCTTGAATGGATTTTCATAGTATTGAAACTCAAAAGGAGACTTGTACCAAATCAGGCCATAAAAGCAGCTGCTTTCCTCCTTTGCCAAGGCATAAAGATATTGTAATATAACTGTCAGAAGTTCATGTTACAATAGTAAAAAATAATTTTGCAAGATAGATATGGCCTAAGTCTTTAAAGGACTAGTGAGGCAGAGGGGAGAGGGTTGCTTTTGTGAAACTAATCATGAGTTCATCACCCTAAAATTAGTATTAGGTGGTGATATGTGCTTCAATCTCAAATCAGGCTCCCAGCACACACTTGATGGAATGATGGGTGCAGGAGCGGCACCGCAAGATGCTGCAAAAGAAACTGTCCACACATTGCTCCCACATCTGACAGCTGGCTAGTTTGATTTAAAATTACAATTTGAACTGAAATCAACTCTGTTTGTTGACAGTCATTAACCAACTACCATAAAAGCACCATTAATTCTGTTGTAGACAGCAAATGCTTTATAATGATCTAAACCAAATGTGGCTGCCCCTTCCATAAAATCCGCACAGCATCAAAGGTTTCCTTTGTACACTGTTTAGGCTTTCTAAAGCTTAAAAACACTGCCAGTGCACCTGCTTTCTAGAAGATCATTAGGTAAAAATCCCAACGAACCCCAATCAACTTGGCTTCAGTTACCGTACCGTCTGCTCTAGAAGAAAACTAATGTTATTAGATGTGCCTTTCTCTGAAAATTGCTGGTGTTTGGTTACCGTGCCAGCTGTTTGGGAGGTACATGGGTCTGCTGAACTCTGACCCAGCTGGCTGCCTGGGCAGAGCCTGGTCCCAGTCCCCCACTCAAATCTGCTCTGCCACCATTGGGGTGCCCTGACTTGTCCCACAGCGCACCAGATCTCAGCCTCGCCAGCACACTCGCCCTCTCAAACCTCGCTCCCTGCAATGCCCAGTCAGGTCACGGTGAAACAGCAACGCCAGGTCTGAACTCAGGTATGAGTTAGGAAGAAAAACAATAGAAAGAGTGAAAAAAAAACCACTCCTGCAGAGCCACGTGGACGGAGACAAATGAAATCTGATTAACGATGCCTCTTTTTCTTCTATTTTGACATCCCATGGAAAAGAAATTAGCATAGCAAATCCCACTTTATCTCTGAGCAAACTTTCAGATCCTTAGTCTGAAATCTGCTCTTTCCCCTTGGAACAAAAAGTCAAACCCCAGAGCTCGTCAGCTTCAGAGGGGAGATTTGTCACGCACCAGCAATTTCAGGGGGTGGTTGCCCGCCTGGCCCTTGCTGCCCCACCGCAGACACCTCTTCCACATGGCCTCCATTTGGCTGCTGCCTTCCCTGCACTCTACATCAGCATTACTGGGGTATGCCAGGACTTCTGGCTTGCCTGAGCCCCCTGGACAGGGGCATTAAAAACATTTTTTAAACATAGCTTCCTAAAACAACCAAAGGACAACGTATAGTAGATGAAAGGCATTCACTCACATCACAGTCAAAGAATGGTGCCAATTAAAGTGAAGTGCCCAGCTAGTATTTGGCACAGAAATCATCTGAAACACTGTGAACACCAAAATCACTTCAAAGAAACCTTCAGGTGAGAAGAGGGAATTTTAGAGGCATGGGTCTCAGTCACTATACCCAGATTGAAGCAGTTAAAAACCCCTAAAAGCCCCTGTGTGTTCTGTAGATGAAGCCCTCTTCACCAGTAAGTATTAATAGATGAAATAATAGCAATGCCAGTGCAATTCATCTGGGATGAAAATCCTTCCCGTTTAAACTTTCACACAGTGAAAACACTATCTCTCTGAAGTTTTGCATTTTGGATTTCAAAATATGCTCCTCTTGAAATCCATGTCTGAGCTCCCTAGTGTATTTCAGCTGTCAATATCAGTCATAAATAAAGATAAGGCAGACTCTAGAACAGAGAAATATGATGAGAAATGGAACAGAAATCTCCTGCTCAAAGAATCTCTGCTTTCTAATTCTCTGCTGATGTTCTCTCCAGTACTAGGGCTGGGAAAAGGATGATCTTTAATGATCCCTTCCAATCCAAACCATTCTGTGATTCTGTGATTTATCTGATTGTATTTACTTACTAGGAAATGTCCACCCCTGCTTTCTCCAACAGTTCAGTGAGTGCCCTTGGTACCTTTATACTTTACCAAAGGGAATAAAAAGTTCTTAAAAAGAATAACAAAATAAAATTACATCCTTGCAGGACAGATATTTTAGGAGATACTGTTTGGAGTCCTCTTTCTCAAAAAGTTCAAGGCTACTTGCACAACCTTTTTTCAGCTCCACCAGTAAGAGTTTAAAGATGCTCGCAAACAGGCACATACCTCCCTGGGCTCCCACATCTACCCACCCACTTGCCCACTCAGATTCAGCTGTAATACAAAAATGGATAAACCTAATTTCATATACTTTGGAGACAATTTCAGTACTACTGAAACATTTAGCCTCAAAAGGAGAACTACAGGCTTCAGGCCAGGTAGGCATCTCTAGTGGCTAAATCTGCCCATGTTTCTACTTGTTTGTAAGAAGTCAGCCCCCACATTTTCAGCTCATCGTCTTGAGAGAGTAGAGAAAGATGCTCTCATTTACCACAGGGGAGGAAGTGACATCTGTGAAAAATGAATTTACTTATCAGGCTTCAAACTACAGGCTGTGTGTATGCGAGCGTGTACACTGGAGGGAAAAGCAGCACATTTCCAAAACTCACCTGTTTTTCATTTTTACAGAATTACACTTCTCACCTTATAAAACAGAATCATCTTTTAATAGAAGGGGAAATATCTAACCTTCTCAAAGTCAGTGCTTATTCTCTTCTCTGTGATTGCTTCTGTAGAGATATGAAACAAATCACAGCCAAAGGAAAAAAAAAAAAAAGTATCAGGGAGAACAACAGATTGGGGGTGGTGTTTTTTCTGCAAGACCTTCACATCTAGTTTGAATCTCTTTCATTTCTATTCAGTGCTTGCGCAGGACGCAAGGATTATATGTATCAACTTAATTCAGTGATAAGAAAATCCTTACTATAAATCCTACCATGTGGGACAAATCTGTCAAGATCTTGATTATCAAAACAAATGAACAGACAGTAAAATGTGACATACGTAGCATACGCTTTACATGATAAATTAGCCATCGCACAACTGACAGACATACTGTAACGGGATGTTAAGGTTGCTATGGCAAACAATGCCTTTCCTCCTACAGCTCCTGAATCACAAGTTTTCTGAAAGAGTCATTGACTTCTTGCAAAAGACAACAAATTTTCTATGATTAAACACTACCTGCATGTAACAAGACATATTTCTCTTTCCCACTGTTACTGCCTTCAAGAGTGACCTCGCTGTGTCACTGGAGTGACTACCAGAAGCCATAAGGTTGTTCTCTTCCCCTTCTGCAGAAACATTGGGGATTTATGGTACTGCTTCAGAGATCCAAATAGTGATGCTTAAATAAATTAGGAAATGCACTTCATTATGCAGTGAGCAACAACATTGTCAGCTCAGGGAAAACGAGAGTCCTTTGCCCAGCTAGAAACGTGAACTAAAGATTCAAATATTTTAGTTACCTAAAAGTTTGGATGCTGTGCATCCCTCCAAATGGAGCTACCACATAAGAACAGTTTCTTTAGGCAACATTCCCGCTTTTGGTTGGAATGAAAATCGTGGGAAAATTATTTCAGCATACGTCTCATCCAAAACAGTGTTTGGAACTGCTAAGGCAGAAAATCAGTGACACATTTAAAGAAACAGAAAAAACCTTAATGAGGATTTAGCACAGCATCCTTACCAGCTACTTCTTTCAACAAGAAATAAGCATGCAGTTAGGAGTTCTCCTACACAAAGACTAAAACACTAGAGAAAGTAAAGGTCTGTGCACATTCCTGATATAAGTTATTCAGAACCTAAATCAGGATGGGCTCATCCCTGCCAAAAATAATTACACAAGTCTTATACAGTAATCCTGCCACTTCACTGATTACTCCTCCTGGAAGCCTGTCAGAAACTCAAATTAAATTAACTTCTCCTAGCTTGCTTAGCAAAACTCATGAACACAGCTGCATTCTTATTGACCTCAAGGAAAAGGACCACAAACTCTCTTTTAGCTGTAAATTTCTCCAATTACAGGGTGTCTTCTTTCTATTAAGTTATGAGAGATACATATATTGATCACCAGGCGACAGGGTGCAGACGTAATTATGACCACATCAAAATCACCTTGTAAAATGATAAAGCTTCCATACATATAGGAAGGAATGCAGAAAGCACTTCTGCTATCTTTCTACCTCAAACTGCAGTTCATCATATAAACATTTCACAAAAGGTCACAATTCAAATGATAAAATTAATCATTTAGGTTCATTCCAAACACAGGATATCCTAATGGCAACCTAAGGGATAAAGAAAGGATGAAAAGCAAAGATCTTAAAAACTGCAATCCACAGTTAGTTTGTCTAAACCTTCTTTGTACTACTGGTGAAGAGGAGACTAATTTATATAAAGGTCTAATTTCTGTTTGAAAATACTTTTTATTCCTTCAGGCACAAGCAGAAAAACAAACAACTCTGAGCAAGTACAAGTTAAATTTAATGATTTTAAAATGGTCTGGTTTACAAAGAAAATCTAAATGTCAGTAAACTATTTACATAACAGCAGAAGCCAAGTTCCACACAGAATTTTTCATACAGAGGTACCAAAGTACATCAAAAAATCAGGTAACAGAATTGTAGCAATGTATAATACTGAAATATGACAAACAACTTTCAAAATTCAGTACCAGTGTAGAAAGCACCAAGACGCGCCACGGTGAGGGAGCTACCCAGCACCAAGTAGTGATGGTAGAGCAGTAACACACCAGAGGATGGCATCAAATGAATTTCAGCAATTGCTTGGGATAACAAAACATTTTGTAATCTTTGTACACCTTGCAAAGAAATAAAATCAATATATTAAACCAATTTTTAAACAAAAAACTCTTTTAAGGTAGCAGAGAACACACTACCTTCCAAGTGGCAACACAAAAATATGCAGTTCTATACCATTTTCTCTTGTCCTTCCTTTACTGTATGATGAGAATTTACTTTTGTATATCCTGCTCTGTATTGTCTCATTTTCAATGCTCAGCTTAAATTTTGTGCTCCACCACAACTCTGCATTTGTTTCTCCATTCACCCATTGATGACTCCAGGCAGGCCCAGCTCCTGTGCACTGCCTTTGTCCACCACATCCTGCTCCTTCACAGCTCTTCTCTACCTTATTTCCCTCTTTCTTTGGCTTCAAAATTTCCCCAGTGTTCTCCCCCACTGTGCATCCTCCCAAGGGCTGAACTCTAACACAACTCCTCTGGCTGGGCAGGAGGCCATGGAGAAGACCTCCTTGGACCTCTGGAGCACCTCTCCTCTAAAGACAGGCTGAGAGAGTTGGGCTTGTTCAGCCTGGAGAAGAGAATGCTCTGGGAGACCTTATAGCAGCCTTCCAGTACCTGAAAGGGGCTACAGGAAAGTTGGAGAAGAACTTTTTACACAGGTATGTAGTGACAGAGCAAGGGGTAATAGCGTCACACTGAAAGACGGGAGATTTAGATTAGATATGAGGAAGAAATTCTTTCCTGTGAGGGTGGTGAGATGCTGGAACAGGTTGCCCAGAGAAGTTGTGGATGCCCCATCTCTTGAAGTGTTCGAGATCAGGCTGGATGGGGCTTTGAGCAACCTGGTCTAGTGGGAGGTGCCCCTGCCCATGGCAGGGGGGGTGGGAACTCGATGATCTTTGAGGTCCCTTCCAACATAAACCATTCCATGACTGAGCCCAGTGGCTGGCAGACAGGAGAGCCTGCCAAAACCTCTGTAAGAGGCTGGACTCAGCCAGGCTTGCTGGGGCTGCTCCCCCAGGTCAGACGCAGCTCGGGTATTACAGCAAACAACAGCTGCACGTCTGCTTTCTTGCACCACAGCAAAATAAACCAGGATGCCTGGGTTGCAGGTTTGATTGATTTTTTTTGTCTCTCCCCCTGTTTCAGAAGTCAGCCTGATCAATGCTATTTCACACTCTCCAGTGCAAGCTTTACTGATCTAACCCCTGACTAAAAATAGATTCATCAAAGCAGCACCATGGGAGGCAATATTTATCCCCTGCAACACACAAGGAATGTCACGTTACAACTTCCTCCTGGCTTCCCTCTTCTATTAGGAGCGCCAGGGAAGGAGGAGAGGGAAGGAGGACTCGCATGGGTGAAGCGAGCGCCCGCACTGGAAACTGATGTTGTGTATTTATCCACTCATATTAAGTATGGAAGAGGCAGTCACAGTTCGTGCTCCCTCGGCTCTCTTGCAAATTCTTATCCTTTCCATCTTCCAGTGTGTGACAGAAAATAGCAGTTACTGACAAATGCTGGGGGAAAGCACAAGACCAAACCAATAAATAATAAATGCATCCATATCTCTTCAACTCCTTCCTTCAAGTCCACACAAAGTAAATATAAGAATCCCCATAGGAAGTCATGGAAGATGCCAATTCCATTCATAAAGGCAAATAAATGAACTTTCATATTGCTTCCCTGCATTTTTTTAATAATCTGAATAAAATTTGCCAACTAATAACAAAGCAGAACATCTTAATTCACCCACACAAGGCAGTCTTTCTCTTGCCAAATGCCCAGGTGTGAAGAGAGGTGAATGGAGAGGCTGTGGGAGCATCGCCCCAGCAGTGCACACACAGAGGGTACCCAGCAGTTGTGCACATGAAGAGATACGGCTTTGCCATTTTGTCATGCAGGTGAGAAGATTACTTCCTATACAAAACTGACAGCTACAAGGATTGCTACATGTGTGAAAAGTTACTTCTGCCACTTCAAGCACCTACTTGTTCCCTCTCCAGCCATCTGCTCATACTTCTTCTTAGCTTGTTTCTCAATTCTTTTCAGTGGTGAGTCTACCGCTAATTGTCTGGATTATTTTTCCAGGTGGAATCAAAAAATCCACCTGAAACGTTGAGCCACATCACAGCTTGACTTTTGTCAATCCTGCCTGCTGTTGATTGAATATTTCCATTTTGAGTAGTTTTGCTGGGATAACATATTTTTAATCACTTCCCATTCAATATGCACACCTTCACCACTAGAGACTTGGATATTAAAAGCTCATCTGTCACTCTTTCCTATCATTGCTCCTGCTCCCACAACCCTTTCTTAACGTGTCCAACTTAATTCTCCTACTTGCACCTCTCTATTGATATTTATGAAGCTCTATAATTTGGGGATTCTATTTCTTCTGTGCCAAACTCCTTCTGGGATCTCATTCATACATCTCTTAAATCCTTCCTTCAAGGTGTCATTCTTCATCAGGCTCCTCACAATGAAATCTCAACTCCTCTGCCGGAACTGAGTTCTGGGCTTCTCTACAGCCTAGCTGCGGCATCTTCAGCTCCGGCATCCTCTTAAACCTCTGTCATCTTCTCTGAACTTAGTATATGTTGGAGAACTCCAAAACAACAAGGTTCTTCTCCCACTTTCAAACAGATCTGTTCTAGGAAATTATTTTTCCAAACCTGACATGATACAGAAATCCAAACCACTCTAAACTTAAACTACAAGCAGACATATGAGATGCACCCTGCATCTTGCACAACACAGCTGAGAGCCAGGAATTAGGACCTGCAAGTATTTCTACTGATTTGAACAACTGAAAACATTTTAGGCAGAAAGCACACACTGAGCTTGTAATTGGATGTGCTGTAATCAAACAAGTTTTCAAAAGCTGCAGAAGCAAATGCTTACCTCAAGAAACCACAGCGGGGCATCAAATAACAAAGAGGTTGACATCACTACTGCGGAAGCTCTCAGTTTGACCTCTAGTTACAAAGCAAGAAGAACCGCAATGCCTTCCCATGATAACGCCTAACTTATCACTTCACGTGACTACTGACCACTGCACTTGCAGAGCGAACTGTGAATTTCCCTTCAAAAGTCGTATCCTCCTTGCAGGAAATGATAAAAGCTGACCTGAGTATTTACCACATTCCCCAGCACAAACAAGAAGTCTGTTTCCAAAGCTTTGGCCTGTGGCCCCATGTGCAGCTGCCCTGCACTGTCTGCTAATTGGATGTAAAACCTGCTGAAACAGTCAGCGGGGAAAAAAGTCACCTTATCTTTGCACTCCAAAATCATTTTTAAAAGGAAAAAGAAAACCCCGTTGTGAATTACGAGAACAGGCATCTTTCAAATACTAATAGAGTAATAAGAATTACCTTTTCTTAATGGTTATAACACCCCAACCGGCAAGGACTCTCCCTCTCTCCCCAAGGCTCAAATTTAACATGTTTTTTATTTACAGTATTCTTTCCAGAGATATATATTAGCACATTTTTTTCAAAATAGATAAACATTGCCAACATAATTACTAAACACATCTTTCCCTGCACAGCCAACCAGGAGCTCAGTTCCGAAAACTTGGGCTATTAATAAGTGACACACTGCAGTAAACTAATTGTATGTAAAGTCAACGGGTGCATGTTTAAGAATTTTAATTACTCTTCTGTGATTGCTTTATATTCAATACATAACATGCAGGTAACACAGCCTTTATGATGATAAGCAGTTTAATTAGAAAGTCAAGATAAGAAAAAAATGCCTTTAAGTTACTGAGTTTGCTCATGCTGGCCATGCGATAATTTGAGCACAGATTTTCCCTCGGTATTTTAAAATACAAAATGCTATATCTACCTACCTAAACCTTTGTTTCCAAATCACACTATAACAATTGCTTTATATGCCATTTGCTTCTCTCTCTTGCAGGTGTCAACAGTTTAATTAGATCGTGAACCTCAAACTGTCTTTAATCTCTGAGTGGGTCCATGCGAGCCAGCGGTGCCCCGCGCTCGCTGAGACAAGGCTGGGCTGCGCACTGGCAGCGGCGCACTTACCCTCTCAGCAAACTGCCTCGGAGGATGGCCATTGATTTCCTAGTTATTATGAACATGAAATTATTGAATGACAGATGATAGAGTGTTAGGTCCTACAAGTATTTTCCCAAATGGGTTATCTAGCCCACGTTGCCGTAGCAACGAGGCTGTTTGACAGTGCTTATGACAAAGAAGTCTTTGCTCAGAATTCAGCTACAAAATCGCTCCTTGCTTCCCACCTTATCGTCCCCAGCCCTACCCAGCATCTCCTCAAAGCCTCTCCAGCCTGTGCCTCCAGCCATCTGCTCCAACACCAACCAGGGTATGGCACTGCCAGCCCCTGGAGCCATCAGTCCTGCAGGACAGCAACCTGCCCGTGGCAGCCATGACACTTTTACCTGAGATAATGCTGATCCCCATAGTAAAAAGCAATAGGTCAAACAGTGCTGCAAACATGGGCAATGCCAGTTCTGCACCAGGATATAAAACTGGAAGCCTAGGAGCAACCACGCTTGCAAATCAGACATTGCCTTGCACAGCTAAAAGTTAACTAATTTCTTGCCAACATCACTTCTGTTGCAGCGACACAGTGAATTTCTCCTTTATAGTTTTGGTTTTTTTTCAAAGTTGTAATAAATTAGGTTTTAGCAAAGAATGGTTTCTTCATTCACAGGTAGCTCCACAGTCCAAAGCATGGTTATGCTCGCTCCCCCTTTCCCCAGAGCAGCACATCTGCCCCTGCACAGCAATGTCCTTGTGCTTGTGAAGGAATTCACAAGCAGTCCTCTCTAAGGAGCACAGAACCAACAGTACACATCAAAACAACACAGCAGGGATGTTGCAAAGGCTTAGATCAAACAAAAAGCAAAGCACAGAAAAGAGTTACACCTCTGGAACACCTGCTTAAGCTTTTCTTTCAATTATAGTTCTTCTTCACCTTCAAGTCATGACTCTGGGATTTTTTTTGTTTTTTTTTTCTTTTTTTGTAAGACCTTTTTCTACTAGCAGGACATAGCCTGAAAAGCCTAAAATAAAACTCAGCAACTCACTTTCTCCAACTGCCATCACGTTGACTCAATGTTTCTGATCATTCTAGAAAAAAGCCTCTTTTGAGCTTCTCACTTCCAAAGAAAGCTGCTTCAATCAAAAGAGAATTATATGTGGATCCAAAATTACAAGCAGTAAGTTATTTCTTTTAAACTGACTCCCTCATATTTTAATTCACTGGTCAGTTTTCCAGAAAGAGTGACAGGAGAGGGAATTACTGAAGGACAGCCCAAGAAGCTCTGGCTGGTTGCAGTGAGGTACCACAAAGCTGCAGCCAGGAAGGCCCAGGTGCTTGAGTTTTGCTTCCCAGGTTGGTAACTGCTCTTCACCGTACACAGTTACCAGCTTTCTTCATCCTGCACAGACCATGATGAATTTTGCTGTACTTCATTCTCACACCGACTGGAGATGAGGCGCATTTTGGTTGCTACTATTTGAGTTGCAATATATGGGTGGGAAAAGGGTACTGAAATCATAGAATCCTAGACTGATTCAGGTTGGAAGGGGCCTTCAAGATCATCGAGTTCCCACCCCCTGCCATGAGCAGGGGTACCTTCCACTAGACTAAGTTGCTCAAAGCCTGCTCTTGAACACTTCAAGAACCAGGGCTCCACAACTTCTCTGGGCAATCTGTTCCAGTGCCTCACCACCCTCACAGGAAAGAACTTCTTCCTCATATCTATCCTGAATCTCCCCTCTTTGGGTTTGAAGCCATATCCCTGTCATATCACTACATGCCCTTGTAAAAAAGTCCTTCTCCAGCTTTCAAATGTACCTGTATTTTCAACAGGCATCAAGTTATTATGGCTGCAGGTGGAAAAGAACACCTGGGAAAGCTGGAAGAAGGCCCCATGGTGAAAACAGAAGTTAAAAATGCACCCTGATATCTTTACCAAGTGAGAGACTTTTTTCCTCCAATCTCCAATAAAAATCTATCCCAAAAGGTGTGTTTTACGCCCTGGATGGAAAGATGGAAAATCACACCAAGTAAAACTTTTTAAAGGATGCAGCATTAAAGGGGCCAAGTAACGATCAGATCCCCAGGAGAAATGAGGCCAGGGATGGCGTGAGAAAATTGAGGTAAGTTTCCGCAATGAAGCTCAACTGCTCAGTCTGTGCCAAGTATCTTGTTTCTGGCCCGAAATATTTTAGGTCTTAAAATATTTTTAAGTTCATTAAAAAAAAAGTATTCCTCGTACAGCCACATCTGCTCATAACAGCACTTTTATTGGACAGCTTCAATTAGAGTTGGCTCTTGATGAGCCTCATCTAGGCTGTGCTGCATGAAGCAATAAACAAGGCACTGAAAGCACATGGAGAGCACGGCTTCACGCTGCCACCAGCCCCCACTGTCATATTTCCTCTCCTCTCATCCCCCCCTTCTAGCACAAGCAAAGCTGTAAATGTTTTAGGGCTGTGTGATAGTCCCTGGGAAAAACAGGGAGCATATGTAGTGTATTTTCACATGGAAAAAAAAAAAAAAAAGAGAACCTAATTTCTAAAGTGTGCCTTCTGTCCAAAGTATACCCTTGACGCTAACTCGGCTGTGATGCAAATCGCTTTACACAGATTACTCAGCCATAGATGAATCCAAGGTACCATCAGAAGGGTATTAGTCAACAATTTCTCATGAAGTCCAATTACATGTTTTCTATATAATTCCCTGACTACCCACTAAAATTTTGCTGATATTAGCCCATCCAAAAGGCATTTCAGGGACCAGGAGCATGGGTAATATCCATTACAAAACCATTCTGTGGTTTCTGTCAAATCTGAATCAAATGCACAATAGGGACCGGAAAGCTGCTACAAAACTGCAGATTCAGGATCTATACAAAACAAAGACACTATGTCAATACGCTGTTCTTTTTAAATGGAGAGACGTTCAAATATGCAAAGACTGAGCTGAAAAGGATGTGTCTAATGGCATAATACCACATCACCTCTGAGCAGCACCATGACGTAACTGTGAGGGCCTGCATGGCCCATAAACACAATTGATAAGATCCATTTTTTCTCAAATTTCTTACGCAAATAAAAAAACATGGAATATGTGGAATTTTTAATTTGAAGGAAAGGTTACAAGTTTTTTTGGTAAAATCTTTTCCTCTTCTCTCTTCCCAAAAGGTTTTCAAAATGCGTCCCTTCTGGAGATATTGAAATGGGTAGATGGTTCCAGGCACAGGTTATGGCTACAAAGCCCTTCACCTGGAGGTTCCCAGTTTGAATTCGACCCCAGCTGATAGTGACTGAACATTATTATGATGAGACAGCTGTTCAATGGTCTATTTGAAACAAGCTAGTAGTTTCAGTCCAGTTCCTACTGGGCAGGTGTTTACATGATTGAAATCACACCACTTCATTCAATAACCTTGTTGGCAGTGTCAGCAAAGAGGCCAAGGACAGAGTAGATGTGGAGACTGGGTACATTCTCCTGAATGAAAATTGAAAGAGCTCTGGCTACTTTAGGATTGATGTATAGTGGTGAGTAACAGGGAGAAACATGAGCTATCACTGATTTCACTGAATTTATTCTAGACACAAAATAGGGTTCACTACCTTACCATAAACATTTCAGTCAATTACTTCTTAAAGACTTCAATTCTTCTTAAAAATTTCTTATTTCATATGAATTCTCGTATCACGAAAAAAAAATCTGAAAGATTTCAAAGTGGAAGCAAGTCCCTATAAAGAGTTGGAAAGACCAATGTTTCTATTTTAGGGGGAGGCATTTTGGAGGGGGGGGAGTTGCACTATCTTTATACATTGCTGAAAGAAAGGTCTCAAACTGGGGTTAAAAAAAAAAAAAAAAAAAAAAAAACAAACTGGAAAAAAGCAAAAACTGTGAAGGCTTGGTACAAGGAGATTTCTTATTTGTGGGATCTCCGGGAAAAAGCTATTGATTTATTGATTTAAGCTACAAAAATTGTCGAAGAGAGTACAGCATTAAAACAAAACTTAAGATACTGAATTGACCTAACCACTAGCTTTAACTGCAATCAGTGCAGGTACTTCATAGTAAGTGTCCCAGAAAGCAGAGATCAGCTCCCGTATTTTTAGCTGCAAATAAACAGAACTGTGAAAAGCTGCTCATCAAGGTATCCTGTCGAAAACCCCTTCCAAGTATTTGTAGACTCTGTGACATTTGCCCTTTGGATTCATGTAGCATGGAATATGCTGCTTCTGTCTTGATGAACGCTTCTGAATTCAGTCATTTATGGGCCAAAGGAAGCACGAAGGATGTTACTAGAGCTGGCTGGATATACACCAACTATCCCAGCTTGGCAAAGTTTTTAGGAGTGAGGTTTTCAAGGATGTGAAAGAATATAGTAATTTGATTATGCCTGTCCAAGTTAGCAGAGAAAAATGTACTGAGAACAGATTTTGAAAGAGAGACTCAGTGTGTTACTGAAGCTGTAAGCTAAAAAAAAATTACTCTGCTATGTTGGGAAAGTGTGTGCTAAAGAATATCCCTTTTTTGTTTCACTGAAAGTCACTTAAAGTGATCTCATTTGATGACGACACTGAAAAGTGAATGAGGAAAGTGAAAGGCTACTTTCCTCAAACCTTTCAATTTTAAAATTCTGATTCCAGCCTCAGTACAGTGCAATACTGTACAAACACACTTGTTTAAAGATAACACTAGTTAAGATATTTTGCTATGGGCAATCCCAGCAAGCCTTAAAAACAAAAAGAATACATTTGCTCAGCAGGCAGAATTTTCCTCTAACACAAATACCAAATCCAATCTGCTGTTAAAAAAATTACTCCATTCTAAAAGCAATTAAGAAGGGCATTTCCCCCCCAGCTTGACTTGTCAATCCTATTAGACCACATTCTAATTAAGGATGGAAAAGTGGCTATTTTATCTGCCAAATGAAAATAATTTAGTGCAAGTTAATGAGGACTAGCTTATAACCGATTAGTCATTTTGATCCTGGCTTGTTACAGTGGTAGAAATTACCTTCAAAAGATACAGTAGGATCAGTAGTCATTTTCCCACATTTGATAAACAAACAGAGCTTTCCTTTGTGACTAAACTAAGCATGAAAATATTTGAAAACAGGAACAAGATAGGTGCAACAGCTTACAGCTAGCTTGAAAATATAAACTACTTTGAATAATAATAATATCTAAACTATTAAGACTTGGCAATCTTTTCTCCACATCACACTTGCAACAAGTAGACTGTCAAATGAAGGCCAAGTATCTCTATGAGAGAGGAGAGACCAATCTCACAAATCACTACTCAGGTGAGCAGCTTTCCCTCACCATGCTACAGCACCAAACAAGAACACTGACATGAAGATTTTCAAAACCAGGTTTATACCTGTCATTTGGTGCATTCTTTGAAACTAAGCTCCTTACGATGTGCAATGGCAAATGCTGCACAAGAATAACAAAACCTACTAGTCCTTCACAAGCTTGTAAGGAGCTGCTCAGATGGCTCAAAAGGCACTAGAGCAGTTTGCATTCATCATGCCAGGACATGGGATTGCACACAGCAAAAATACTTTACAACAGGTCACCTACATCTGTTTTATTTCTTACAGCCTGGATGAGCACACATTTGTGTAGGCATTTACATTTCTCAGTAAACATTTAAAAGCATTCAATACTGTCATAACAATTAATATGTTCTACTTCTGTGACTCCTCACTTGGCCTTGACAGTCATACAGAAACTGAGTGATGACATCTCATTTCCAACATTTCGTGTAAAGTTAAAAATAATGTCAAAACAGAAATCTAAAGCCAGACCACCAGATGCCTGAAAACTTGTCTGATTTTATCATGTGGACACAGGTGATTAACTGCCATAAGAAAGTAAATTAAAATAATTAAGGCAAGAATGAACTGGTCATCTCACAACCTCAAGAAACCAGATTTACAACCAATTTCATTCACATGAAGCAGATGGGTCTTTTCACATTCTTGCCACTGTTGCAACAAAATTATGTAAAGTAGCTCTTTTGCTTTGGCTGGAAAAGACAACAGCATAGTTAACATCAACAACTAATAAGATGCCACTTGGCTGACAATCTTCATGCTTAAATAATTTCATCTTGGTATTGTGACTTTAAGTAGATGACCTCCTCCAGAATGCAAAACAAACCTGGCTAACAGAGGCGTGAGAAAAGATTCTCCCTTTGGATACCAGAAAGCTAATCTTTGTAAGAAGTTCAGGTGCTTAAAAGTTCAGAAACATACTCTAAGTTTCTTAAGTACCTGACTAGTTCCTTCTGAACTTTAAACTTATCTCTGAGCACCCAAATGACTTTGAAATCAGACCACAACAATTAGTTGCTTAAAAAATACAATAGTGACTCAGTAAACAACATTCCAACACTTCTTTAAATTGAAAATTTATATTCTACCTGAAACAAATCAGTGTTCACTCTTGTCCTCTTCTCTGCAACGATTTAAGGCAGCTGCTGTATTGATATTTTGTAATATTTAGACTTGACATTGAAAAACACACCGTCTGCACTTATTGACATACTGTGGCAATGACACCTAATTTAAAGCAAGTCACATTGACAAAAGGGGTTTCTTAGGCTTTGCATCATACTTTTTTATATTCACCCGCATTTCTAGCTTACAAGGGTGCCTTGTAAATTAATGGCGAGGTAAGAGAATCAGAAAAAACTTTGGATGTCTCCTGTAGCCTATTTACATGTAAGTTTCCTGATGACAAAAAAAAAAAAACAAAAACCAAAAAAAAGATCCTTACATATGATTCTTTCAGGATTTGGGACTGTAGTTATGTATAATCTTGCAACAAGCTTTTGTTATTAGATAAGATGTTCATTGTGTCATTTGTATCCAGTTCACTGTAATCAGAGTGAGGGGCACAATGCCACGGTGGCGTTCCACTGTTCCCCAGCACAGAGTGCTAAGCAGGAGTGACACATCCCCTGCTACTGTTAAAAACCTGCCACCCCATCTGCTCCAGTCCAAAATGAATTTTGCCACCTTTGTCCAGACATTTCCTAAACACCAGCTTTCAACTTCAGTGGAGGAAACATATTTCTGGTTTAAAACTGTGCAGCAACTTCACTGCTCTTTAATTTCACATAGTTTCCCCTGAAGCACTTTGCTACTGAACAGCCTTTAATATGATTTGAAACAGATACCACTCCAGGGCTTTCTCATCTTCATCACTTGTTTGTTTTGACCTTGACATTTATTCAATTAGAACTGACTTGCCAATCGTGCACAAGCCTTCTCAAGTCCATTTCCATACACCAGTGAGTAGGCCCATCCAGTTAGCAACGATCTTTCCACATGCCCAAAGTAAAAACATAGAAAACCAAGGAGCATACAAAATAGGCAAGATCACTGTCGTGAGGCATCTGCTATTTTCTTTCCTATCATTGGTCTCAATAATTGGAAATGAAGAGGCTCTGTAAAATGTCTTTTGGCAAATAATCAGCTCCACCATGGCCTAACTCTGTCAGATTAATCAGTTCCTTGAAATTTTCTTCAGTGTAGGAATGCCTCAAGTTCAGAAAAAAGCAGGATTCATCCCCTGATTATCACGTCAGCTCTTCCACAGCTGGAGAAGAGAGGAGAGCACACAGTTCCTATCGCATCTCTGTCACATGCTCAGTGCTGGGAGAGGAGGACTTGTTAAGATTGTCAAGTACCATTCACGAATTTATGCCTGTGGAGTTGTTCCTCCTGGAAGAGAACCAAATAACTCATACTTTTTGAAAATTGCTTATGACAGCTTTTCAGTCTGCTTCAGGCTTGCTCTCAGTGATGATTTGTATTTTCATATACTCCTCATACATTAAGAAATTTACACCTGTCAGGTCCTGACAGAGTGTCTCCATCTCCAACCTTTTCGGGGAAAATTCTTTGCTTGCAGACATTATCCAAATAAGTTTCTATCAGAAGTCTGGGTGACATAACAGGTGGAGGTGTAAGAAATATGCAGCAGACAAGCAGAGAATTTTAATGAGAGACAGGGACTTCTGCACCAGCATAAAAGGGATGGAAATTACAATACTGATCCCTGACACTTTATACTGCACATGAAGCCCATGGGTAATTGCTAGGCGAAGACATAAATGACAGTTACAAAACTTTCTTTACTACCCAGGTTGACATCAGAATTTCTATTTCTATTTAAGAAATCAGGCTTGGGGTCAAACAAAGCAGCCCAGTGAACAAAAGTCCTCATAAATAAGCAGAAGGATGGTTGTTCCTGCTAGTACGCTTGTTGATATCAGAACAAATGTTTGTTCCTCCCAGCCACAGCGACCAGAGGAGAAGCTGCAGTGCAGAGGGACCTTTAAGTGTGGGACTCCCTGTGCAGTCAGCCAAACTCTGAGAAGATCCTCCAGAAAGGTGATACTCATAAAGATGCTTACTTGTCATCACAAAAATACGGCACTTTTGAGAACATTTCAGTAAAAATGGAACTTTGTGGATCAGGTTCAGTGCTATGTCAAGAAACACAACGCCAAACCCAGGTATTACAGTGAGAAGACACGTTGCCAACTCAGACAATGCAAACTCACCACATGGCCAGTAGGCTTCTGGCACAGTGCCTCCTTCAACAGGCTCTCATGTGCCCCCAAATTCTTCCCTTCCCCTCCCTCCCTCCTCCAGCCACAGGAGGCTGCACTGTGTGACTGTCTCCCAAATACTTCATTTTCACTAGAAAGACTGAATTTGCAGGAAAGCAGGGCAACACGCTGGCAAAAGGTCACATCATTGTTTCAGAAAAGTAGAGACACAGTGCCTCTGTGGCTGGAAACGCCACATGTCGGAGGCCAACACAATTTGGGGTGATGAAGGGAAGTGAGTGTCCCTCAGGGTTCGTTTCCAATCCCTTTTGAGTGCTGGCTGAATGAAGACCCAAGGCAGGATGACCAGAGAGGGCTCCCTGCTCCCCTTGCCCTTTGGCAGCAGAGGGATGAAGGGGAGCCAGAGGCATCACCAGTTTTATTACGCTCCATTCAGCAGCAGGCAAAAAGATAGAGTACCCACCCTGTTCCCTTGTCCTCCCCTCACCCGTCTCTCAGTCCACTGCAAAAGGATTCAGTGGGCAAGGACCATGGGGCAGCATCATGCCTGTCCTGGCTCCCTCCCTAGGAGAGCAAACACTTGTGTTCTCCCTAATGTTGTAAGGCGAATTATTCCATGCCTGCCCCCACTGTAACTAACCACAGTAGCATCGCTGGGCAGTAATACTTAATTACCATTGCTTTTACAGTTTAATAAATGGTTGGATTATCAATGCTAAAACGACACAATTTGTCAACTGTAAATTAATGTTATTCAAATTAACTTTGGACCATAAAGAGGGCTTTTAATGTCAGTCATCCATTCAGCATTTACTGCCCCTATTTTGTAACTAATGTGCAAACTGCTGAATTATTGGATTTCTTTAATCTTTTTTAATTCTTTATTACTCAGTACCTTCTGTTGTACTTTAATGATCTATCATGCCCAGCTCTTCCGAATAAAGGGCTCTGTTAAAATAAAAGGCCTGGTTAACCACTCAACAGATTAATTTTCCTCCTCAAGCAACTCTTACTGCAAGCCTCTCTTCTCCCTTTGATTGCAAAGGAAACCAACCTCTGATATGCATATTAGCTCTTGAACCATCTTCTTTCGCTTAGGCAAGATGTGCAAGATTGCTAGTTTCCAGCAAGTTTTAAAGGTAAAAGTAACTATAACATAACGTGCACACACCGCTGGAGTTAGAGAAGGCACTCAGATACTTGCTTGAAAGTTTCTGAAAAGGTCACTTCAGTCCTAAAGGCAGTCAAACCAAGCCCATTAAGGTGCAGTCAGCTGCTATTGGCATTATCTTCTCCAAAAGGGCACTTTTAGGTTCAGGCTACTGAGTGCAGACTTCAGCTTTATTCCATCCAGAAATGCTTAACAAATGTAAACTTTTTGTGTGTGCACAGATTTTCCGAGCTAATTGCCACATTTAGATAGGTAAAGCAATATTTTCATATAAAGACTAAGTGAGACAGAATTTCATCACATGCAAAAGGAAACATTTCTTTCAGGCTTGAAGTTTCTTTGAAAAACCCCGCAGAACAGTAGCTTTCTCCTTAAAAGATAGCAACTGCCAAGTACTGACGTAAAAGGGCAACAGATACCTGAATGCATACACAAATATGAAATTATATCATCCTGTATCAAGTGACTGTTTGCAATTAATTTAATTAAAAATTAACAAATATTTGTAAGTGGAGACAGACTTTCTATTCAAAGATACAGCAGTCTGTCAGCCATGGCACAGCTGATGAACACCTGCTCTAATTCTATATACAGCATAAAGCCTAACCGTTTTGTCATTCTTGCTTATCTAGGGGAGCCTCATCACAGGATTTGAGGATGTGCCGACATAAAGGCTAGAAGGAAGAGAAGAAAATCATCTGCCTGGCCTGCTGGGCCAGGAGCTGGACCCACTCACACCTTCTCCACTTCTGACGCTGTTGTGAAAAAACTCTGGAAAATCTTTTTAAATTGGCCTGAACACCATGCCATCTTGGGAACAAGATTTCTTTGAACCGACATCTTTACTTGCATTGGGAAGTGGAATAAAAGTCCCTGTTAGTGTCATAAGTATACATTACTAAACTGAGGAAAGTCCAAAACACCACAAAAGAAAAAAAAATTACACACAAATACGCAAAGGAAAGGCAATGAAAATATGGACAAAATACAGAATGAGAGTAAAAGCAGCTAGAGGCAAACTAATGTGGCTGAAAGAGCCAAATAAACAGAAGTGTGTGAGACACTTCTGATGCATAAATTAAAAATGAGAGTTGCAAATGAAGTGATGGTGACTTAGAGCAGCTAATTGGGCATGCTTGTTATATAGGAGTGCAGAGATACATGTTTGTCACCAGTAGTAAATGACTGGTGCTGCACATTCACATCATAGCAACATTCACTTCTTTTTAATAAACTACTATCTTTCTATTTCAAACACTGAAAACTTGTCTCTCATTTTTGGCTAGAGAGCTGAGATGGCTTCCCTTCTCCCCCTGAAATATTAAAACCAAAACCCATAGAACAGCTATAGTGCAGTAATTGTGATCAGTTCACCTACACAGACTGAAAGGCAGCTTGTATGCTGTCAGCGTACCAGGCAAAATATAAATACAGCTTCTAATTTTTGACCCAATTGCACAGAATTAGATCAATTAAGAGATTTGAAGTAGCTTTTTGTTTGGCTAGGTCTAAATCCTCATGTCCTCTATTCAGACACCTCTACTACTTTGTCATTCATGTGCTCAACTACTTCATTACATCATGTCTGAAACAAGACTCTAAAATTCACAAGCATTAACAGTTTTTTCAGGTTACTCTATTATTATTATTTTTCCAATTCACATTTTGCAGTGCTTCTTAAGCTTTTGTTAGCTTAAAAAAATATTCTGTCAGGTAGCAGTTTAGCTGTAGTTGATCATCCCAAATTATTCCTCCTGTTTATATTCAGTTGGTTCCATCAACCTATACACAGTAGCTGAAAATTATCTCAGCACAAGAAATCCACTGGTAAAAGGGGAATTGAGAAATAAAAATTTATTTCAGCATAGTATCATTAATTACCATAAATTAATTCAAAATGATGGGATTTGTTTTATTTTGTTTTGTTTTTTAACTGGCATACCAGACAGCTGAAGTAGGTTTGAATAGAACATTGCCCCAATGCCAAAAATCGTGAACAACATCCTTCATTAGTGAGCTTATTAGGTGAATCACAGGAAGGCAAGAGCAATCCAAATCAGCATTGTAAGCATCACAATTTAAACGTTTCCCTGATGGAAAGCAACCTGTTTTTTCCTGAAGCCACAAAGGCTCTTCAGCCTGCAGACAGAATAGATGGAATCTATTTCACATGGCAGGGGGGTTGGAACTCGATCTTTAAGGTCCCTTCCAACTCTAACCATTCTATGATTCTATGAAAAGAGTATGGTGGGGTACAGATGCCTCCTCGGTGGCAGAGGCAGCCACTTGCCCTAGTGACTACTGGGTCTCTGGAACAACCCAAGCAAAGCATCTCTTGCACTCCACACTTTTGCTCTCTTCGTTTCTTTGCAAATGCCATTGACAGACAGGCTGTACTACAGCCTGAAATCAAGAGATGCTGGCCTGTTAACAGGCTCTAAAGCACCTGGAAAGGGACAAACCACAAGTGACAGATTCATTCCTTGAAAGCACAGTATGCCAAAGGAGCACCTTCCAGCAAGACTGAGAATCAGGATCAGCATTGCAGCAGGGAGCTTCCCCCATAGCCACCATCATTGAGCGAACATGGCCTTTGGAGACACCATGTCATCCTGCTCAGGCTTCCTTGCAAAGAAATCCCTCCAGCAGCAGAAAGAAACCACATTGTCCCATGTTGTGTTCTATAAAGTGTGACACACAAAGTATCAGTGGCATGAAGGTGACTGTACACTTGTTAGTAAACCATCGGCTTACTTTTTATAGGAAGGATATGGACCTGATGGAGCGGGTCCAGAGGAGAGCCATGAAAACGATCACGGGGCTGGAGCACCTCTGCTACGAGGACAGGCTGGGGGAGCTGGGTTTGTTCAGCCTGAAGGAGTCTCCAAGGAGACCTAATCACAGCCTTCCAGTGCCTGAAGGGGGCCTACAGGAAGGCTGGGGAGAGTCTGTTTACAAAGGCCTGCAGTGGTAAAACGAGAGGCAATGGCTTTAAGCTAGAGAAAAGCAGATTTAGATTGGATATTAGAAACAAGTTCATCACTATGGGGGAGTTGGAACACTGGAACAGGTTGCTCAGGGAGGTGGTTGAGGCCCCTTCCCTGGAGATATTCAAGGCGAGGCTCAACAAGGCCCTGGGCAACCTGGTCTAGTTGGGGGCATCCCTGTGACTGCGGGGAGGTCGGACTAGATGACCTTTGGAGGTCCCTTCCGGCCTGGATGATTCTATGATTCTGTTTCTTCACACATAAGTGGTTGCTTCTCATTAACGCACCACCATGGTGCTACACCAACAGAAGACAGGCAAGAAGCTGACAGCCCAGGTGCAACATGCATGAGATATGTGTATTCACACTGGATAAACTACAAAATAAGGGGGATAGTTGCATGATTAATCTAGAGGTCTGGTTCACTGCTCTGCATCTCCTGCGTTGTGCCAATAAGACCTACTGGGAAGTTCTCCCAGACCAGACTGCCTAAATTCCACTGCAATGCTGCAGTTTCACAGGTTACAAAATTAAATGGACAGTTTTGGTGAAAGATGAAGAAACAGGGACACAATGATGACATATCTGCTTCCACCTTTTGTGATATTTTCATCATTTAGGTAAAACTGTCAGACACAAGTGGAGCCAAAGTTGGATGAAATGTATGAAGATTCATGAAAGGAAAGAGAGGAAATACTATGATATAGCAGGGAAAACCAGCACAGGACTATCAGTACTGCTTCAGGATTAAGTCTTTAAAGGCACACAAATGCAGAGCTCAGGATATTCCACATTCATCCATGTCTTATAGTCTTAGTGCCCATCATCCTCTGCAGGTCAAAAATGCCCAGGAGATGTCTCACCCTTTTACCTGCAGGATTGGTTGCAGCGTTTTGTCTGTTCTTCACAATTTCCTCAAATAGATTTATAGCAGAACTCGCCCTCTGACAGACATAAAAGTCTCTTCATTGAAGGTGACACTGAGTTTTACCAGGGAAAAAGTAACCGCCTCTGCTATGTCACACCTGGACATTCTCTTGAGGGGTACACAGCCCATTTTTCTTGGCTTTGTCAAGAAGTTGAAAAAATGAAAACTAATTATGTGATCCTCAACAAAAAGATCTCAAACAGCTGGAACAATTCTTGAGATCCTCTCTCTCTGCCCTTAACACCGAACAGAACTCCTAACACAGATCAGCCTTTATTTCCTTCCTTGAATGTCATGCCATTGACAATGAACTGCCACATGGTTTTAACAAATGGAGAAGCAGAAGAATATATAGAAAAAGCCCTGAAATCTCCAGAGTACTCGAACTATCCATTTACCAGAGGAGAATAGGAAGCTGCTCTTGCTGAGAGCCAGGCCATCAATTCCTGAGGAGTAGGTGCTCTCGGTGACAGCAAGCTCTACTCTCATGGCTGAGTAGACAATCTTCCCAATGTGAGCCTCTATTTGCCACTGGATCTGCAGCCAGGCAAGTGTGATACCTCTGTTCCTCCTCATAACTTCTCAGAGAAGCAACAGAGAGGAGTTAACAAACCAGGGAATAGCAAAAGAATCGCTCTAATTTGGAGATACCAGCCTTGATCAATAAAAGGGCTCAGCAGGCACAGATACTGGGGAAGAGCAAATGATTTGGGGTATAATACCTAATCTCCCCAGGGCTGCCATGTATTTGGGAAGCAAAATATTAGAACCATCTAGGGTTGAAGGAAGAGACGAATAAGAAAGTAATAACATTTTCCCTCTCTCCTTGAAGCCAGGGTGGGGCTAACTGTTCCAAGCCTGCTAAAGTACACAAAATCTTTAGCTATGCAGAGAACTCCACAAATGAAAAGTTAATAGAAAGCCCTGTACCTTTCTTATTCACTGAAATGGAAACAAACTATTCAGGTTTGGTCTTCCTTAGCATTTTTTCCCCCTGGTCAAGTCATTAGAAACTGTATTTTCCTGCCTAGCACATGCCAAGCAATTTTTTTTTAAGCCTCAGGACAGTACAAATGCCTCTAGTGGAAATCTTCACAAGGTGAGTTGTATCTACTATCTTTGCAGAAGATAAGCAGAGAGGCTGTCCTCCTCATGCACAGTGCCACACAAAGAGGGTTTTACAATCAGATATTCTCAGGAGGAAAGACAATGTGAAAAATACAAATGGATAATAGTTTTCCCCTCAAAGTTTCAAGTACAGAGTAAAAAAATGTATTTAAAGGTAATAAAGCAATCATGATAAAATGCCTGTGGTTCTAGCCCATGCATTTTTTTTTTCACACTTCACCCTTATTGAAATGACAGTCTTATTTTTAATGCTGATCCTTGTTTAATATCAAATGAATCAACCTTCTACTTTTTTAATCTAAAATGGACTTGGTAATTGTTATTAGGAGCTTCAAAGCAAACTGCAAGATGTCATTTGTCATTTCTCTTTTCAGCACAAAACAAGTGACTGGCAACTGAAAAAATGGATTATACAGAGTGCTGGCACTGGCTTCATTTACACTTCTGGCCTTTACACAATGGTTGCTTTCCGATTACAGAATCATGAACTGCATAAAATAAATTGCCAACTGCTATTTAAATGGCTACTTGCCACCCACCACCTTTCTTTCTAATATATTTTGAACTAAACAAGCCAAGTTCTTAATATGAGTTAAAATTATGAATCATATATTTTTGCTAAGAAATAAATGCCTAAAAGTTACAACTAACATTCCTATCCTGGCAAAAAGAAGACATACTGCCTACAGAAAGCGAACTACTAGCAGCAGACATTTTCATGACAATCAAATAGATCCCCCCTGCCCCAACATGGCAAGTTTCTGTGGTCACAGAATCTTTCTTTCGTGAGAGTAATCCTTAAGCTTCTGTCTTTCTTTGTCTGCTATTTCTGCTCTGTCGAACCCAGTAATACACGTTTTATTGCTAAAGTCTTATAAAAAGAAACAGGTTACCCAAAAAGGAAACATTATGGTCTATCCCATTAAACACAGTAAAACTTTAAATCTCACATAAAAATAGGTCATCCAATTACAGGGTAAAAGCGGCATTTTTTCATTGTCCAGTACACAATATATTTACAGGAAAATTACCAGAAACCCCTCAGCTGTATCAGATCTGAACCTTATATTTAGATGCAGTCATATATTACTGCTGATAATGTGATGTCAGTGAATAGATTGGAATTTTTCACTGTCCTTTATCAAGATAAATTGTTCTGTCAATAGCAAATGGCTGGCAAGTATTAACACTCTGCACACTATATGACTTTTCATTCCAAGCAAAAATTGTATTTAATGCTTTTGCACAAAATCTATGGCCGTGACTATCCCTATTACCTATTTAACTACCTTTTAAAAGGAGGATTTATTTCTGCAAATTAGGACCTGGGTAACAAGACGGTATCATGCATCATAAACTTTAAGTCAATACAAGGCAGGGCACTTGCAGTTCGAATGGGGAAATACCTTCCTCTCATCACTTGGTCATCCAATAGCATTACCAAGCTGTGGTGGAAGCAGCTGCTCCGAGCAGAACTTTATCTTGGCTTTCTTCCCACCTACACCGCCGCTGCGTCCCACAGTAGCAATTTGCTCATTGGCCTATTACTTTCAATAGGTATCCCAGTAATTGGCTATTTCACACTTGTAAGGCTTGAACTGGCAGAGTGCAAAGGGCAGGCAACCAGCCTGTCAGGGTCCTGCAAGCCGCTCGTCCATCAATTATCATCAGCTTTTACAAGAATGAGCAAATGCTCTGAAATCTCGTTGGCTTGGATCAGCTTTGCTACAAGCGCAATTTATCCCCAAACCATGTTAAGTTCCTATCTGATGAATGAGTAGGTTGCTATGGAGTGAGTAACATGTTTGTTGGCTGGCACAGGAGGCAGCGGGGGGGACGTTGTTGATTATCTGGAGGATTGTAGCTTGTGCTGGGTTCTGCGGCCACCTGCTGTCCTACACCCGTTCTCTTTGCCAAGAAATACTCAAAGCAGACAAATATAGTTTGTATTGCAAATGATGACTTCAAAGGAAAAAAGGTCCTGCCTACAGCAGCGTGGAAAGGCTGGGCCCACACGAGCCACCGAGGCAAATTGTTCCACCTCTGCATTTATGACAGGGAGAAACATATCTGAAACAAAACCAGAGTTGAAGTATTCAGGAAGGTTACAAAGTTACAGGAACCATAACACTAATCACTTTTCTGCTTTAACCCAATAGCCTCCATCAGCAATACAGTCAGAACTAAGCTCTCGGGTTTCCCACAGCATTTTCTTTGCATCCTTCCATGCCAAGCTTTTTCATCGCCACTATTTATAAAGCAAAAAGGCATGCAACATTTTTGATAATCTTATTTCCTGTTCATTAGATGTCCCAATTCTAGGTGATATCATTCAGTATAAGGTGGTTGGGGCTTAGATCTACCAGCTTCTTGTACAAACAACCCAGACAAATCCTTCCCAAAAGTTAATTTGATCTGTTGACCTGCTAATTGACAAAGTGGTCTCTTATCTAGCAATTACCTGCCTTGAGCAGAGTAAAAAAAAACCCACAGATTTTAAAAAATAAAGCAATTCATCTATTACATGTACTAATAAAATCCCAAGTACTTAAAAAAGATGAGGGAAAAAAATATCACACATGTTAAGAGCAAAGTGATTTAGAAAGCTGCTAAGGATGTTCAAAAATCAATTCCAAACTTCGAGAGGACACGACTAAGGCTCTTAATAAATCCACCTCCAAATGGATCTAAGAGTTACGCACCCTTACTAGTTGAATAAATGAAGTGACACTGAAGCATATCTAATTGTAATACATCACAAGATAATCTGTCAAGCCCCAAGTGTTCAGGTCCTGTCACCCTTCTTCATCCATTATTTATACACAACCTTCATTGCCAGTGAAATCCCTATGAAGTATAGCTTGGTGTCCAAATGCAGCTTTTTTAGCCACTCAGCAGATACAGTCAGGAATCAAAACCAAACAAACTCTCCAAAATAGCTGTTATTCTGCTGGAGAGAAAGTTCAGAAAGGAACAAACATGGAAGCCACAACCATTTTCTACCTTGCTTAATGGACTAAAGAGATACCTACCCCTGTGTCTTTGCAGTGGACACTGTGCCGTGCCCTGCTGTCAAAGCTTGCTTTATATTCATTTCAAGATGCTATCTGACCCCCTCCCTAGCCTTTATTTCTTTATCCTATTTCAGACAGCAAGGCTTGCCTAGAAACACATCTCAGTGCTCTTAACAGCATCTGCTGTGGTAATAGACATGCAAACTAATGGAGCAGTACAATATTTTTTACTCCAAACTTGCCAAAGATGTGTGAAGGGCAAACAGTTGGACATATTTACATACATTCACGATCCACAAAGTCTCAGTTCAGCAGCTGCTGCAGCAAAAGGCAATCCTTCCCTGTTAGCCCACTCAGCAAGCACAGCTCTGCTCTGCATCCTGCTGAGAATGATGGGCGGTTTGCAGGGAGAGCCTCCGGAGCGATAGCCAGGCTGAGGATTTTTTGCTGACTCTCATTTTAGTAACTGAAGTCACAAATTCTCCATCACAATGTTATTGCAGAAGAAACTGGGGCTCCTCATCTTGCTCCTCTTTTCCCCACTGAGACACGCACAAACACTTTTTAAATGCAAGAATAGAGATGCATATTTCACACTACTTCAGCAATTTAGCCAGGATACTCACAACGCTATGATGATAACCCCAATCTGCTTCAGGCATGTAGCACTAGAAAACTAAAGGTACTGTAAATTACATGGCTATATTCCTCCCACAGCCCAATTAAAGGCTTTATTATTTGTCAATGAAGTACCAAATAAAAAAGGTATCCTCCCGATAAGGCAGCTGTCGCCATTTGGAGCTGGTGAGCCTTTATTTATTTGCCGTAAGTTTGCAGCATGAAAGTTGCTGATAGGCCATGTGCATTATTACCAGATATCCCATAGAAACTGCTTGTGTCTCCAGGGCCAAGTCTTCAATAGCACACGTCTTTTCCAGTAGGCAAATGGTCTATTCACACGCGGCACGATTCGTGTTATCGCTTACAGCCTTAGTAGCTCTCAATCAGTAGTCCCTGCCCCCCCATTAACAAAGCTGGTACCTGCTCTGGCTGCCTCTCGGTATAATGGGTTGTATGTGCAGTGTTGGCCAGAGATATCAGTGAGATTTTTCCTTGTATACGCAAAAGGAAACTGGACCAGGCCTCTGACCCACACTTTCGTCCTGCGGAGAGTTGCTATCATTTATTCCTCGACTAAAAAGGCTGGCTGCTCTTGTCTCTGATGTTCATATTGCCTCCTGGCTGCCCATCAGTAACTGCACAGAGATGAAGTCTTTCTCCTTTTCTTCATCACCCATTTGCATTGACTTAATTAAAACATTTTATTTTTTTCTTTTCTTCAGTGTAAAGAACAATGCTTTATGAACTCTTGCTAGGGTTGTATGTTTTCATCCCTATGAATGGTAACAGCCCTCAAGAAGCAAGACATTAAGACATCAACAGAGCGCTCCCATGGCTTGATGTGTGCAATTCTCTCCCCTTCCCCAGCTTTTTTAATTTCAGGCACTTCCTACTTCCTCTTTGGGCTTCTGAGTGATACAAGTATGTAATTAGTGAAAAAACACATTAACACCTACAAGGCACTCTTCAGACATCAAAAAAATAAAGCTATGCAGTTCTGCTCGCTGTTTCTTGTAATTACAACATTAATTTCTTACTTTTGGGGAAAAATAAAATTCTTGTATTTCACAGATGATGGCAGAGCTAAAAATTAATTTAAGATGATAATGTTACATGAAAATAAAAACCTCTTCTGATTGAATTTCAAGGACTCTTCTGTTTAACTAGTTTCAAGAGTCCTTTTTTTGATCATAATAAAATTATTTGCCATATGGTTCAGATGCTTGTGATCCTCTCTCAATGAGAGGATTATGCATGAGATATAATGCCTACTGTAGCTGCAGCCAAGCACACAGCTGGCTCTGATAATGCCAACAAATGGCTTCATCTATCTCAATGTCACGTAGGAGCTGGTGCGATGAGAATCAGCCCAGAGTACAATTAAAATCTACATCATCTGTGAGAAAGGTGATGGAGGTTCTGACATCAGAGCTGCGCCAGATTCATCCTCTTTCCATTGCAACAGAAGAAACATGTTGCCCCTTTCACCCTGTCACACTAATGATGTGCTTTGCACATCCCTTCCTATGCACATTAAAGGTAGTAAATCAGGGAGACTCCTATTAAAAAGCTTCACCTTTATCTGACATTCAGTAATGAGAACAATTTCTAAATTTAAGTTAAGTGTATTCCCTGCTCCCATCTCTGTGATGAGATAATGCCATTTGAAGTCTGCAAGTGAAATATGTGTAGAGGAGTTTATGATCCATATGGCCCCAAATTCTGACAGTATGCTAGAATTTCCTTGTTTTAGTTCCACAATATTTAGTCACACTAATAAAACCAGGCTTGCACATTCTTCCCCCAAATCAAGTTTTATTGCAAAATGGCCATAATTCATAACAAACAAGCTTGATATTAAGACACTGATGAACCTCCTCTTTTAGGTTTTTAAAGCTAGCGGGGGACTGGTGCAATGATTTTGTTTTATTGTTAAATTCATTAAAGGCAAACCCTACAAATATGTTTTATTACCATTTTCAGCAATGTAATGTAAATATAAGACATAATTACTTATGCCTGGCTCTCAAATTTTATTGTAAGCCAGAGTTCTATTAAAATATTTTAAGCCTTTGGACGTCAGAAATGTAAAAGCTTGTCTGGCAGAACATGGCAAAATACTAGCTAATGGTCTCCTTTCTGTCAATGTAGCTGTATCAGTTTGTGTGGCACACAGCAAACGGTATTGCTAATCAATGCAATGTAGGCACTGGAAAATGTAGATATGCAGGTTTACACTCAGTCAGTGGGTTTGAGATGCAATCAAAGTCTATTTGAAAATCTTTAATCACACGATATACATGCAGACCATTTTCAACTATCTCCTGGTTAGGACTTAAGTCAAAGTCCTAGAGCATGCCCCTTAATAACAATGATGAATGTATTTTTTAAATGCACAAGTTTTCCACTAAATAAGACAAAATACATTGCATTTGACTCTCCACCATGTTACTCTAGTTTAATGCTGTTTGTCTCAATAGCGTTACACTCAGATAAAATTGATGATATTCAAGTGTTAAAGTATTATATTATGCACCAGAATAAAAAAAAAAAATAATATCTAACTATGAGAATATGACACTGAGTCTCTCTCTACATGAAAATGAGCACCTTGTTGCTTCCTGTTGTGCAGCCAGTGATAACAGAAGGCTCTGCCTACAGGCCAGCCTGCAACATCACACTATTAAGTTGATTTAGACAAAATGGCAGTAACATCCTCTTCCACAAGAGCTTAGGCAGTACAAGCTTTGGAGGAACATCCAGGTGACATAATAAATACAGCAAAAATTACAAAACTTAAATTTTCAAGAGCTAAATCAACTCAGAGTTTCTAAGGAACACTTAAGAAAACAGATGTCTCTAAGCTTAGCAATGAAAACCTTGCAGTTCATGTAAAATGTCATTGCTCCCAGAGTAAAAAAAAGAAAGAAAAAAAATCAAAGGAAAACATTTACTGCGCTTGCTGTGTCTGTCCATATCTAAAAATGCCAAGCTATAGATAAGTGAAACAAAAAGCTGGGTGCCAAAGATTCATGCCTCAATAAATGAATGTTTTTTTCTCTCAGCCTTCACTCTTGGGGTTTTTTCCTCCCTAGATAATAACAGCTCGTAACCACCTAACAATGCTCCTATTTAGAATTCAGGTATGGGCTCTTCACTACTCTACAGCACAGAAACTCTGCCTTTCAAGATAAAACACCTGCAATTATGTCCAAGTTCAGCTTCCCTCCTTTACCTGAGTAAACACATTGTAGTCTGCGTCCAACTTTGAAAATGAATTGTAAAAGCTCAAAAGAGCTGCCACATCAAATGATAATTTATGATTTTCTTGGGATCTTTCAGTAACTCTGAAACAAATAAGTCAAACCACAGAAAAGGCAAAAAATGTAGAGCAAGAATTCACAATATGAAGGTGACAGATGCCCTCCAAAATGCTAAATTCTCCTCCCATGAGGTGAAAATGTCATTGGAAACTATGCACGCACTCCCTCTACCCTCCCCCTAAATTGTACTACAGCTACCCCAACCCAGCTTGAGAGTGATCTACACACTTATACATACACTTCTACACAGGTCTCAGAAATCCAGGACCTTAAGAAATTCTTACATACTTTGAAATATAATCCTGATACACAATCTTGAAAAGTAAGTATTCAGGTGGCATATTTTAAGAGACTCTCTTAAGGTAATAGAAATAACTGTCTTAGAAAGCTCCCAGATTTAGTTTTCTAATTTTCTTTAGCTTTCAGAAAATCACTTTGGTTAAATATGGTGCTTGAAAGTTGTAATGCAAGTAGAAGTACAACAGAGACACAAGAAGACAAACCACCATCTTCCCATATTAAGAATTTTAAGATGAAAAAGCCACTGACTTAATGACTCAATTAGTTTATAATATTAGTAACATTAATTTGAAATCACGCTGCACAATTTCTACAAGCAAGACTTCCAAAATTTCCTTGTCTCTGGTAAACTGGAGGTTCCTGATGGGGTGTGATTTGGCCTAAGCCATCAACATATTTTTAATATATAAAATGTAATAGCATCCAATGGAACAATAATACTTCAAAGAATCAAGATGAAACTCATCTCAAAATTAGCTACAGGAAAAGAGTGAAAGAAATGAAGAAAAAAGAAGATGCAACCGACAGACACATGCTGCATAGTCCAATTCAGTTTCTGGTTAATTTTCAAACATCTAAAATGTTTTTTGCAAGGTTATACCAACAGTGGCAAGCAATACTAAAAATCTACTTCTGCATACTGCTGAGGTCCTCACCACTGGCTGAGCACCCCAGATGTAGACAGCATCAAGAGCCACTACAAAAATCAAACTTTTACCCAGTGAGTAAAATGTAGTATTTATGGGGGTTTTGTTGTTTAAGACAAGAACAGAATTCTCTTCAAGATGTGATTTTTTTTTCCACAATTATTTAAATCAAAATATCCACAGGTCCAGTTCCTTAAAAGGTGCAAAAGGTTGTGATAGAAGGATAGGTATATGTGTCTAGGTTATTTTGTTCATCTCCAAACGGTATTGCTCCCTGCTTTAAAGATCATATCAGAATCCCAAAGAGAATGTGAAAAGAGAAAGAAGATGGGAAAAAAGGACGTTTATTTTTTTAGCTAGCCCCAGTGCACCTTGGAGCTTTTGATATTTTCTGTTCACCTTCTATTTCCATTTTTCATTTTCCTAGAACCAGCTGTCAACTCATAAAGCCAGAAAGATATTGCTTAATATAGTATCAGTATTCTTGGTATGGCACCAACAGATTAGAAAAGGTTGTTGAAAAGCAAGTGCATATATGCAAATGTTTTTTTATATTAAATGGAAACATTCCAAAAAATCAAATGATCCATGTGAAATTTTAATTATAACTTAACAGCTGTTTGAGCTAATTGAAGGATATCAGAAAGGTGATTTCCTTCTCATTGTAATTAAAGAGTTAAGCCTAATTTACTGTTGTCAGAACAAGACTAAATACCAATCTGGTCTACCTAATTACATAAAAAGGTAAACAGAAGAACACCAAGACAGACATCAGAATCCTTCCTCCCACCTCACGTTTCCCTCCCCACACACACATACACACACCACACTCCCCCAGTAAAAGAAAAGCAAAACAGGCAAGTTTGCAGTGATCACTTCTGCCCTGTGTCTTCTCTGGCAAAAAGATGGGCAATGACCTTTAAAGCAAGTGATCAACTCACTCTAATTCTGCTTTGCCACCCCTTTATTAATTTTGGCTGGAAGCTCTTTTCATTTTCATTTCCATTTCCTTGGCTTCACAACCTTATTGTTTAATACTGCGGCTATGCATAAAGGTAAACACATGCTTTGCATTCACTGATGTCATATCATCTAACTGCCACAGATCAAAGAATAATGTAACACTGAAATAATGCTGAAATACTTGGTGGTCTGTAATTTTGAAGTAAGATAGAACAAAAAATGGGTTTGATCTCTATCGTAAGCATATATTATAATACACATACTTTTTAATGATGCATTAAATACAATGGTCTTCATAACAAATACAATCCTTCAAAGTGTAAAATAATATAATGGTTAGAGTTAGAAGGGACCTCAAAGATCATCGAGTTCCAATCCCCCTGCCATGGGCAGGGACACCTCCCACTAGACCAGGTTGCTCAAAGCCCCATCCAGCCTGGCATTGAACACCTCCAGGGATGGGGCATCCACAACTTCTCTGGGCAACCTGTTCCAGTGCCTCACCACCCTCACAGGAAAGAATTTCTTCCTAATATCCAATCTAAATCTCCCCTCTTCTAGTTTAAAACCATTACCCCTTGTCCTATCACTACACTTCCTGACAAAGAGTCCCCTCTCCTGCTCTCCTGTAGGCTCCCTTCCTTCTCATACTGGAAGGCTGCTAGAAGGTCTCCCCGGAGCCTTCTCTTGTCCACGCTGAACAGCCCCAGATCCCTCAGCCTGTCCTCATAGGAGAGGTGCTCCATCCCTCTAACCATCTTCATGGCCCCCCAAACAAAAATGAAAAACTATTTCTATAAACATTGAAAAATAATGATTGAAACAAAAGATTTTGTTTCCTAAGTAATCCACCGATTCATAGACTATAGTACGGATCAAGGTAACTTTTCTACTCTATCTTTTTCCACCTCTCTTGCAACACAACTGCCATTACTGAATAGAAGCACAAAAGATTTATGAGAGACAGAACCCCTGGATACAACTGTCAATAATATTCAGTGTAAAGTAAATTGCTGAAGTATAAATTCCGTCTATGTTTTTACATATAATTAATATATTTAAAAAATTACTAAAGTACATTATCTCCAATGTGTTACACTAACCACCAAAGAATTTCAAAGTGCTATCTTCAGGCATAGGAGCAGAAGTGGTCAGAGATGAGCGAAACCTGTGAATGATATGCCCCTGAAGAAAAGTGCATCTATATATTTAATTCACATTTGCATCACACCTGAAGCTCTGCATGGCTCATGTGCAATCAGCATCAAACTCTAGGGAAATATGAGCATGAGGATTCCAGGAGAATAAGCAGCAGTTCCACTGTGTGGGATATCAGCGATAGATTAGGAAGCCAACTGAAATGGTGAAAGTGTTCGTAGATGATTGGACCGGGTGGATCAAGGAAGTGCCAATGTATATGGAAGACATTTCAGATGTCTTTAACAAAGACCAGTGCTAGTGGGAATGAAGAGAGGCCAAGCAGACTTGGATCTGTGGAGCACCTAGGCTAACAAGAAGGCATCTTGCACTGAATATGATCGGTAGTCACACAGCTGGAGTTTTCAGTTCAGTTCATTAAGGCTATTTCAACCAGACACAAACAAAATATAGAAGGAGACTTGTATACTGAAAATGTGAAGCAAGTTTGCAGTAAGCACACTTTCTTCATTTTGCTGCACAAGAATCCTTACCTCAACTCAAATCATACTCTAAGCACTAAACTGCTTTTATGCTTAATTAATGTGACTTAGTCCAGCCATAAGTAGAATAATTCAGACAGCGAGATTGTGCTGGGATTCCCCTGCCTCCTTGTGCTCTAGTGGTTCTCCTGACCTTGACAAAACTCATGGTTGTCTTCCATGCAATGTATTTTTATACATCTTTCTATAGAGACAAAATGAGACAACAGAAACTTGATGAGCAGTTATAAAAGCACAGCTGAAAAGCATCTCTAATTAAGTTCAAAGCAGATAACAAAAAAAATAGCAGTTTTAGTCTCTACATATTACAAACATAAATTGTACATACTCTACTTCAGCTGCTGTGCCCTCTGTACAAAGCAGGGCTTAACTGCCAGGCCAGTAGGAATAGCTAAAGATCTTCCTCCACCTTCCTTCCCCTGCTTTCTTGCTCATTCATTTGTGCTTCACCCTATGCCCAGATGTTGAGTAAAATCTTAATACAGATTTATCTACAGAACATTTACAGAAATATTTACCTTTACAGGTATCATCCCATTGGTTTACTTTCCCAGATAAGAAGCTACTAGAATCAAATTATTTTACTACTCATCTTTCTCTGTTCTGTCAAAAGTACGTTTAATGCAATCTATGTGATGAATGTGTCCTCATGAAAAGTGGGAGGGAAAATTAATTTGGGGGGTCTGACAATGAAAAGATCATTTGTCATTACTGCACTGAGCTGTGCCAGCAAACGACTTGAGCCCTGCAATGTATTGTTAGACCCCAGTGGCTGCTGCCCATTTTCTGCCCCTTCCTTTAGCAAACTCCTCCTTCCAAATGCTTCAGTTTGCTCTGAATGAAGGTTATTAGCAATCCTAACTGGCCAGAGTGGCGAGCTTGGCTGCAGTGGGGGTGGGACGTGAATTTGTAAGAACTAATTTGTCTAATGTTCGGTAACAAAGGCAAAGCGTCTGTGCTGTGAATTAATACAGCATCAATCACTGACTAACTGCTTCAGCACATGTAATGAGAATATTCTCTGGCCAACCTCATGGTCTACACAGACAGCTGGGGAGATAATAACCCGAATGGAATTTTTATTTTAATGCAACTCTCATCTTCAAAGCAAGAACGAACCTAGGGAGACACTATCCTTGGTGTGTGTATGTGTGTATATATATATTACTTTTTTATACGTGTATATATATATTCATACGCATATATGTATACACACATAAACACAACAGCCTTTCAGAAAAAGCTTAGAATAAAATTATTTATTTTGAAAAGTAGTATCTTGTACTTAGAAATATGTTCAGTTGACTGTAAGGCTGCTGGCTGAATAACCCTTTTCTTTTAATTCTGAGTTGTTTTACGTTCTCTCCAGTACATGCTTTTAGTGATGTGGTTAGCTCATCTTTTTACAATTTTAGTTTGTATAAAAATAAAGAATGCTTGAAAGCAATTTAATATTCAGAAGAGGTTTTTTTTTTTTCTGATCACATTAAGGGCAGACACAGAAACATATAATTTAACATTTTTTCATTAAAGATAGTCATGATTTGAAAAACACATCCACTCACCTTTCTTTAAAAAAGACATTTACTATTTGCATAGTAACATTATCCCATTGTTTTCAAAACAGAAAAAAAAAGCAAATTATCATTTGATATTAAAAATATTTTAAAATCATCACCCATCAAAAATTCATCAAGTCTAGGATCACCTGGAACAGCTAGTGGTGTACTAGAGAACTCACTGCACTGCCATGCCTGGAGAAAACAAATTTTCTGTATAAAAATATTTATCAGGGAGAATTTGCATGCCAGAGAAGCCCAAAGAACCCTCAAAACAACAGATAATTAAGGAGAAGACATCAGGCCTTTATTACAAAGGTGAAAGTAAATATGCCATTTACAATTAAAAGGTTCACTGAACTCTGCATACTGATTACGCACTTCAGCACAACAGGCCCAGGGCACTTGATCTTCAGCACTCCCAACTCCAGCAGGCTGCAGTGAAGCAACCAGAATATTTTATCTGGTATTGATAACGAGGAGGAAGACACCCATTCTCAAGTCAGACATGCCAAAGAATGAGAAGCTGTTGCAGATCATTATCAAAGCACTCTTGTTAGCCCCCCCATCCCTATCAACATATGTTATTACTCTTTGAAACATTTTGCTGCCTTTAGCAGTGTATGATAGCCTCAGAGACATCCAGAATCCCTCCTAGATCAAGCCAAAGTTCAAGGGTGAAGGCTACACTGACATCCAGTCTAAACGGCTTGGTATTTCACCCATCTTGTACTGCATACATTGTTAGGCACAGGTCTCAAGTAACACACCAAAGATGAAGTTAAAAACTGTGACTTCAAGACAAGTTTAAGACCATACTACCCTCTTTGACAAAAGAGCCCTGCACTGCTGCAATTCTGTCTCTGAGCCACTGCAACCCCAGGGAAACAACAGGAGGGACCAAACTTTGGCCTAGTGTTTGTGATCAGGAAATGTTATGATGTGACATTTCGGTAAAGAGATGTTACTAGGAAACAATGGGAAATAGTACTCAGAATAGCCAGAAACAGAAAACAGAATTCTAGCTGCCTTCGTCAAAGCAATAGAGGAGCTGAGAGAGAGCCACTGCTACCCAAAATGGTCTACAAAGAAAACACCTCTTTGCTTTTTCAGCAAAGAAATGATGAGCACAGCCATCCTCCCCCAAGGGGCTTCAGTGTGACTCCTGCAAAAGGCTGAGGACTGTGCTCCCGTGAGTGAGAGACACTAGAACTAATTGCAAGTGCAATTTCATTTAAACCCCTGTAGATAAAACACACATTTATCAGGACAAAAAAATACCAATGTGTGTATAGGAATAGCCACACAACATTCCCGTGTCCAAGCAGGATACCACTGTACTGGTTGAATTAAACACTGGTTAAATTGAACACAGAGAAGGAAAAAAAAAAAAAGAATTTGTATTATTTAGCTGTGGAGCAATTACTTACTTGACAAGATCAATGGGGGACTATTAAACATGTACCTGAAGTGCCTGTTTACTATTTGCATGTCACATGAAAACCATTTTTTGATAATTTCTATACATATGAAGTATTAAGCCATATTAGATAATATATATATGAAGTAATCTACTACTATGAAGTATTAGATTACGTACATATACACTATTTTTACTACTGGAAGAAGGAGGTCCTACAGCTCCAATCTGAATTAATGGAATACACAAGCTTCTTTTACTCAGAGACATACAATGAGCAGTCCACAGCATCAGTCTAGGATGAGTCCTAAAAAGAAACCATGATTCAAATACAGAATTATTTCTATTACTGTCAGAGAGGAAGGAATTAATTTACTGCTGCTAAATAGAGACTGCAGTGTCTGTTCCTTTTCTTCTAGTAGCTGGTAGGTTGAGGCAGGTGCAGGGAATAAAGGCTGCATATAACAACAGCCCCTCTTTTTCTGCCCAGCTAGAAGGAGAGCTACATGCAGCCTTTCTCAGCCCACACTTCAGTTTTCAAGACAAGAAAAAGGACTGTGAAGATTCTGTGTCCCTGGTCTTACAAAATGGTGTCTCCAGAGCTCTTTTGGTTCCTAATGAAAACAATTTTAAATAAATACCAATGACTCAGAGGGGAAGCTCTGAATCACATACTGAAGGACTTCCTCTCCTTACATGTCCTACATTGTTTCAATCCTTTTATAGACAAAAAAAAAATAAAAGTATCTAAGGGAATATGATTTATTATTTATTTAAAGGTATAAACAATGAAAAGAGCCCATTACTCACTTTAAGTGTATCTTTCATCAGTTAAACAACAACAATTTGAAAAATTATGATGGTGATTGAGTAGCAGCTATTATTGTCAGTATAATTTTCCCTGTCAGTATCCTATAAAGCATATTGTACTGGTGACACCACCTTCAGACTATTTCTAAAGGCCTACTCATGAAAAATTATAAACCATTAAATACTATACAGTATTGGCAATGAATACACACACGTATTTTGCTAATTTATGGCATGTTTCACACATACCAGGGAATTAAAAACAGTCCCTGGAAGTGCACACACAGATTGTGGTTTGGTATGCTACTTGCTCAGGGGAAAATTATAGGTAAGATTACATTGTCGTAATTTTTTATGGGGAAATAGCATTTAACAGCCCCTAAAAAAAGTGTCTGTACTAATATTCTAACTGATAATCAACATGAAAAAGGAAGTTACACATTCAGCCATCCTAAATTATCAATGATTTGTTTTCTGCTGTTGTTGGAATTTTTGTTTTGTTTGGGGAGGTTGGGTGGTTTGGGGGTCAGCTGAGTGCGTGGAATTAAATCCAACTCCTAATCTGGTGAGTTATCTCTGGTGTGCAAGGCACAGACCATCCATTATGTAGCATCAGTGAGTGACAGTATGAATAGCAGCCTTTGCCAGTTAAAGCCGTGATAAGACCTGGATTCTGAGAGAAGTTCCTGCTCCAGAGCGATGTCTATTGTTCCAGCCATCAGTTTTGGCAGTAAGACTGATTCAAAGATAGGAAAGAAAAGATGCTACAGTCTCATGTAGAAAAATATCAGCAAATAATCAATTCATCTGCATTTAGAATGACATCTATGAAGTTGATTTTAATTTTAATAAGAACCAGTACTGTGTTTTTAAAACTAGTAACTTAATACACGTAATAAATGTATAAATAAATAAATACAAGTAATTTCTTCAAATCGGAACCTGATCCATGGCAGAATTAGTCTATATTCAGTATTTGCATCCCCACGACTATTTCCAGGAGTAACTGCTTGGTAACAGCCCTCATCTCAACCTCGTTTGTAACTTCATTGCTGCTGATGAGCGTGTTCGTTGAACTTCAAGTAGCGTTCTGCTATTAACCCAACTTTCTGCCGGCCTGAGTACTAAGAGGGCGTTATTTCTCACCGGTAAAGGCTGCAGGAAACGTTGACCCGGACTGAAGAAGGTTGGGCGGGATCACAGCCCCACGCAAGTAGACGGGACAGGCGGCTGGCGGGTCTCCCAGCCCGGCGGGGCAGAGGGGGAGCGCCGCCGCTCAGCACCACGGACAGCTCCGGGCTCCCCGCGGGGCCGGCGCCGGGGGCAGCCCGGTGGCTCGGGCCGGGCCACACGCCGGCCACCGGCCCAAGCTCCGAGATACCCAAACCTGAGACGAGTATCTGTGGCTCACAGGTAACCAGAGTTACTTTCAAAACGCCCTCAACAACAACAAAAGGACAGGCTTCCTGAGCTCTTTTTGAAAAGGTTGCTTAAACAGGAGCTTAAACCACCCCAAGGCACTTCCCATCAGCTTTCAATAAGCTTTCCATAGGTTTCCTCCATCACAGACTATTAAGGAAAATAAATAACTGCGGGGCAAGAGACAAAGTCCTGGAATTGATTAAAAAATTGTTAAGTGATAGGAAACAATGAGTAATGGCAAATGGTTGTCCCTCAAAAATGAAGAAAACAAGAGAGAATGCTCCTGGGACTGCTATTGATACGAGCACTGTTTATTAATGACTTGAAAATGGAACTGCACTGCAAATTAGAAATTGGCAGTGCAGGTTTTGTTTGTTTCAAGTAAATACTGGAAAGTTTTACCACTACTATCCTCAAATAGCTGAAGAACTACAATGATACTATAAGTATCAAAATGGAAGTTCATTAGGAAAAACAAGGCTAAATACAAGGAAACACCTCATTGTACACTGCAGAACTGCGAAGCAGTTTTTTCAAAGTAAAAAATGAAAGCGGGCAAGTTTTTTTGCAGATACGCAATACAGCAAGCAGTCATTCTATCTGCCTCTGGATATACCAAGTATAGCAACTAGCATTTTGCTCTTTTCCAGTAAATATGTAAGAGAAAGCATCTGCCACAATGACTACGTTTGCTTTAGCAGACACAAGGTGAAGTATATTATATATCACGTACTGATTACCAGAAACAAAAGATTTGTTGAAAAAGACCATCAATTTCAGTTGTTTAAAAATTATAATTATTCTACAGTTATTAACTTAAAAATAAAATTCTTCAGAAGACAGACTACATACTATTTTAAACTAAATTTCTTTGCACCACAAAGAAAAAAAGTTGAAAGAATTTTGGCTAGGAAAATAGAGGGATATAAATTTAAAAATATAGGCCTCAGAACATACATCTGGTAAACTGTTATGTCCATGAGTGTGTCCAGTTAAAAAACATAACAAAAAACAAAAGTCACAGTAAAGTAATTTAATGGTTCTAAGGCTGAACCCATACATTCAATGAAATAAAAGAAATAAAGTTCAGAACTTTATAGCACCCAAAATGACATGCAACTTAAATGGACTTTCAGACAGGTGTTCACAATTAAGCAGAATATATTAAATCCTGATCAGTTTCCTCCTTCCTCTATCACATAAAAGAAATTCTAAATGAAAGAAGGGTAAACGCAGAAACAGTATAAAGAAACATTTCTTTTCCATAGTCAATGGAAGTAGCTGCCAGATCAGGTCATTGAGATAAAAACCATAGCTACATTTCTAAAAAGAACTGAATAATTTTATGACTGCTAATAACATTTGTAGCTATGCAAGCTAAAATAATAAGGGTAATCAAATCTCATGCTTCAGGGTGTAAGACAATGAACTGCAAGGTTTAGAAAGATATGCGCAGTGTAACACAAATGGATAAGATGCATTAGCAATTTGGGAAGAGATCTACCTTCTTTTAAAATATCAAGAAATAGCCACTGCCAGAGGCATGACACCAGACTATGGGGACCCGAGGTCTGATCTGCTGTGACAAATCCTTTGTTATTATGAGTTTGGCTTTGATAGACAATAGATTCTCCTGAGTTTTACGGAGCTGAATTCAAATTAAAAGCATGTGCTCTATGAAAGCATAGCTTGGAGGAAGGATCTGAAGGACAGAACTGTTAGCCAGTAATTAAGAGTTCTGTACTGTGCTTTCTGGCAGCAATTATTTTAACATAATTCTTAACAGAGTCTATTAAAGAGGAAATGCCAATTAGCAATAGCTTACTGCACAACAAAACAATGACTACTGACATAATTTACTACCATAAACTACACAGAGAATTGACTGCTGAAAAGAAGATTGGATGTTTAATTAAAAATGTGGGAGAGGGAGGAGAATCTACATGCACTTAACACACACAAGTCTGATGGAACTTCAGTTCCTACACAGGAAGCTCAACTCACAGTCACATTAAACTATCCAAGCTATGCCTAATATTTGAAGATAACTTTCAAACTGGAGTGAAACGATTAGGTTTTGCATAAGTTTTTTTCAGATTCCTTGTTCACATTTTCCAACCAGGCAGTTACCCGTTTGGAGAGAGACAAATTTGTGGGCATGCTGGTACTCACACTTCACATCAACATGAGGGAAGACAAAAGAGGCAAGAAGGAGCCCTAATCTCAGTGGAAAAAAAAGTGCAACTAATCTGGGTCCATCTATAGAAGACAATTTGCTGTTCTAGGGTTTTCTAGCAGTGCTGCAAATTACCTTCCTAAATTACTGACCTTGCTTTTCCAGTCCAGCTCGAGTCCTGTTTTTAACTCATCCAGTCATTCCATCAAAACTGAATATGGATAACACACAGCCAGTGCTGTGTAAAAATAAAAATTCTACAGTCAGGAAGGTCTTCTTGTGCAACAAAAGCCTCCAAAAGAACATAATGATGTGCCTTTTTTTTTTTTAAGCTTCTGAAAGTGAAATAAGGACTGCACGTTTAGGATGTTAGTCGTCTCTGCTTCTTAGTTCTTACAAATAAGAAGCAACCTCTGCATATTCTCACCTTACAGAAAAGCATGGCAGCAGGAGGAAGGTAATTACTTTAGGCTGGAGATTTAGATGGCCTGCACTGCTGTCTCTCCCATTAAGCTGATAAAACATACCATCACAGAAACCTGGTGTGCAATGGCACTGATGCACTCAAAAAGATAAGATAGATGAAAAGAGAAATCTGAGGTTCACAGTCATAAGAGCTGCACTGTTCCACAGTCAAGATCTTCAGCTATGTGGAAACACAGTCTGGAAGTATTATCAACTCAAAAGATTGCAGTTTCCCATAAGAAGACTGAAAGAAAGGAGGAAACAGAAAAATGATGCTTCCGCTTTCCCCCTAGAGGGTGGAACAAAATTTGGAATGACAGATGTTTGGGAGTGTTTTGGTTGGGTTTTTTTTTTTAATATTTTGGTAACTTGAGAGTTAGAGACTATCTGCAGACAGATTTCTCTGTGAACTTTTGAGTTTAAGTCTGATGATTCCCAGAATGTAGTTATACATTGTTATACGCCCTCTTGCTTTCTCAACTTCTAGTTTTAAACTTATTTTGGGATGAAAACATGGAATCTAATTCTTTGGCTCCATGTAATGAATCTGAGAACTAATTATCTCTTGCCTTAATAAATTAGAAGACAATCTTTCCTTTTAAAAAGAGAATATAACTCAACTGTGCTTTGTTCATCTACCTCAGAGTGAGCTCATGCTTCCCAAAGCCTCAGGTCACATGTAGCACTGCAAAAGGTGGTATATATTTATTGATGAACCACCTGATTAATCTGTTTTCAATTTTAGATGGGGGTTAGCCTTGCTCTGGAGAAAAATAGCCTTTTTCTTCTTTTTTTTTCCTTTTCTTCTTCTTTAGTCACATTAGATCTGTTACCATAGTTAACAGCCATAAATACAAGTAAAAATATCATCAAACCTGAATTGGGAACTAAATAATGGTCATAAATTATCTTATGTACCTGATATGATTGCTACAGAAATCAGATAAATACATACTTGAACTCAGCATCTCAGATGACATATTAATCCCTTTCTCAAATTATTATTGTACCTAGTAGGTTAAATAACATACTGGAAAAAAGCCAACAACAACAACAAAAAAGCATATCTGATAGAATCTTTAGATTAAAATAGGACAAAAAATCTTCCCTATATTTCAGAGTAATTACTGGGGTTAAGTTCTGGCAATATGTACAATGAGTAAGTGTCCTGGTTTGAGGTAAAACGAACCAATTTTCTGTTTTACAGTTTTACTTTCCTAGCTAGGCCTCTTCTAACTAGCTAAACTCTGAAATTAACAGCACATTGTTCAGAGCTGTTCCGTCTCACAGTGATAAGACCTGATTATACCAAGGGATGGTATGCAGAGAGGCCCTTGTTTAGACTTATTGCTCGAAGAACCAAGGTCAGATAATTTTCAACATTCGCCCGTTGGAGGGGGCATCCCATCCGCATCATGCCCCGCATAAAAGCTGAAGGATCAACAGGTCAACNTTTGTATATACTGTATACTCCCTTTTTCCCTTTTTTTTCCTAATTTTCCTTTTTATTATATTACTTATATTTTCATTAAAGTAGTTTAGTTTGTTCTAAACTCTTGAATCTCTTTAACTCCTTCCTCTCCTCTCTGACTAAAGGGGGGGAGGGGGGGACATCTGTCGCTCGGGTTTCGGTGAGTTTGGCTGAAACCACGACAGTAAGTGAAAAGCCTAGGAGTTTCTTCCATATCTAAAGTTCACTGGCATTTTTTTTTCTTATTAGAGTTTGTCTCTAGATGCTTAGAATGTTGTAAAACCATTCTTTCCAAAAGGGCCATCTGACTCATTTTCTGGTTCAAAACTTACTATTTTTACTGAGAAGATGCATTTCTGGAATGTAATGTAATCAACATAAGCAGCATTCAAGAGACTTTCTTCATAACTGTCTGTTAAGCATATATATAAAGTTTATACTACTTTTGCTACTATTCAGTAGCGAGCATGTAAGGCTTTATGAAAGTAGAGATTAGGCAACTATAGGCTTTCAACAAACATTATGATGCTATTGCTATATGCACAGCGTAACAACACACAGCACAGACACCCTGTACATTGGTGCAAGCATGTAAGGATTGTTCCTAATGAGCTCAAAATTATACTGAAATTCAGACTACCACATAAACCACAGAGCAGCAAGCTTTCTCCTAAAAAGATATGAAGCTTTGAACTAGGATTACCAAATTATTTCATTTATGATAGCTCTTATACATGTTCTCCTGTACACCCGTCTAGGAAAATGTTTAAAATTTTAGTCAGCAAACTCTAGTCTGAGATATCTAGCTCTCCATGAGACAAAGACTAATGTAAATCAGATTGGGTTTTTTTTTCTGGCAGTTTAGTCTGAGTGCTGACAGGATGCATCTGACTAAGCAATTAAAATAGCACTGGGCTACTCAGAAAAAGGGCATTCTGACCAGAGATACTACAACTCAAAAATAAGCTTCTCAAAGGCATTCTTAGAAATTTATGTGCTGTATTTAAGGAAATGCTTCTTTGGAGCTTTGGCTAACACATATTTCACTCTTCAGCACCAAACCTTTCACTCCTCCTGCATAAGGCCATCCCTCTTGGACTGTAAAAAGCATCAGAAGACACTGTGTATTCAAAAGCCAGTTTTTATCTCTAAAAACCCACTGTCTGCTTCCTTCTAAAAACAAGTCACTCCTACGTCATTGTTTCGCTTTTAAATAGTAACCACATCCAACATCTCCAGCAATGTATTTGGACTACTCTAGCTATAGGTACAGGCTGACAAAGCTCATTATTTTCTCAAGTGCCCACAGTCCATTTTCTAATTATACATCATAGCATTTGGTTGATAGTAGCATAGAAGATGAAAGCATAGAGATGACCTATTGAACATTTTCCATTTCATTAAACTTGACCAACAAGCTGCTTTTTGTCTACAGCGAACAACTTTCCACTCATATTGCAGTGCAAAAGAAATCTTACTTCCCCTTCTTTTACTCAGACACTGGACTTTCCAAAACATGAAGACCCCAAGAACTAGGCATCTCTCCGTCGAGGAAGCCTTCAGTAGGAATTCAGTATCAGCTCGCCTACTCTGTCCAAACCTGACAGTGCAGCCAGATCGAAAGAAGGTATAGAAATGAGATATTTTGTGATATCCCCAATGAAAACAAAAGATTAGACTTGAAATCAGGCAATTCAGTTGCTCCACCAAATGTAATGCATACTTTTTTAGATTTCTCCTTAAAGTCAATTCTTAGATTTAAATGTTACAAGACACACACTCATTTAAACTCCTATAGGAAAACAGCATATGTCTTCTGGCAAATTTCCACTTTTCTTTTCTTTTTTTTTTTTTAATATCTGCATTTAATTTGATATTAATCACTGCCATACCTAGGATAAATTATTTCTTTAACTTGCCCAGAAAGTTGTTGTCAAGGGTTGGCAGAATGCTACACCATCAAGCCTTGCACTTCTGTTTCCAAAACAGAAATGTAGACAGCGCTGAGTTTCACAGATTTCAGGCAGAAGTTCTGTTCAAGCTGCATCTCTATCCTTGTATATATTATGACATCATAATGGCTACATCAGCTGTAATAAAAAATGAATTCCCTTGACATATATTACCCGTAAGTGCAGCACAGTAAATAAATGATTCATGCAAGTTCAATTACAAGGGTATGATGTCTATAAATGCTAAGTACCTGCAAGACAGCAACAGTAAAGGAAATGAATCCACGCAGTGTTAAAAATGCCTTGCAGCTGAAATTTCTGACCATACTTTTCATGTCTTTTTACATGCTTTTTACATGTGTTTTGCTAAACACATTCATGGTAACAATCCACTAAAAGTTTACATACAGAATAGATATTCCATCCTGACTATGGATAAACCTAAAGATAGAATTAAGTTGCTCTTTTGCTGCAGAGGCAGTAAGAAAAATCTTTTTAAGAATTGGAAATCCCAATGCATTTAAGACTCCACCTCTGCCTTCCTGTGAGTTTGAATTACCAAGTCTTCAAAAAAAAATAGTCTCTACCCATGATAAATTATATACACACAGTCTAAAACCACTATATTTTATGTTCATGTATTTTGGGTTTTAAGTGTAAATAAGATGAAATGACAAACACATTTCCTTCTATTTTGCAACTATTTATAGATAGGAGACTTTGGCTTAAACAGCCACAAGCTTTTAGGTAGGTAAGTGGTCATACTCAACTCTAAATTATGTACAGCTGATAATCTTTAGAAAATGAGTTTCTATGTCTATTCACATCCTACCAGACAACCATTCATTGTAGCAATTTTGTTGACACTATTAGCAAAAGCTAATTTCTACATCTATTTGGAGCAACACTCTTCATTGTGTTGCACAGGTCTGCAGTTGCTCATTCACCCACAAATGAGAAGATCTGCCACGCAGAGCAAACTCATCATTCTCCTAAATTTGCTCCCTGCCTCTACTAGGGAGCAGCCCTAGATGTTTTAAAGGGGTCTTCCAAGAGCATCAGAGTGTATGGCTGACAAGTCATTGCCACACCTGGTTTTAACCCAATACACATTAAAAATTCTAGTAAAGAACATAGCGCACAGTTTAAACAGACCTTCCACAAGTGTATAGTGTCACAATTAGTAGCAACCTTCCATACTTTGGATGGTGACTTAAATACTAAATGAAGTGTGCAATTTTATTAAACTTTCGTTTTTCAGTTTCCTAAGAAACGGGTTCCTGAGCTAAAATACATACTGCATCGAAAAAAATTTCCTATCTTCAGCTTGATTTTTCTGCCGTCTGATGTTCCACTGCTTTTGTACTATGAAATAGGAAAACTAAAATTCCCTAGCCTACCTTCTCTGACTCATTCATTATTCTTTTCATCTGCCTTGGTTTTAACTTAGGCAAAATTCCTCACAACAGTCGCAATGCAGCCACAGAGATGGCTTTTGCACCATGGATAAAAGTGAAATTGTTTTTCCTAAGATTCCACTTTGCAATGAGCAGCATATTTTAATGTGTTCTATATTGTTGTGAGTAACTGCATTTTCAATACAGTTAGAAAAATTGACAATAAATTGTAAAATTCCCAGTCTTCTAGACAGAGTGCTGAAAACTCTACGTTTCATTGAATGTCTTGCAAGTCCATTTTTTAATGACACATTCTTGAAATGTATTTAGCTCTACCCAAATGCAGATACCTGTGGGGTGGCTTAAAGTTTTATAATGTAGCAAATGAGAAATGCAAATGTCAGTTCCTTATTGCACTGTTACAGACATGGAAATAAATAAAAGAAAATACTTTAAGTTGTTTAGCAGAGGATTCTCTCATTGTGATAAAATAAATGTGTGGGAATAAGGACAAAGAGAGTTCAAAATGACACTCTACCAGGAAATATTATACATATTTAGATTCAGAGCATTTGAGCCCACAAGGGTGGAGACCGACATTGCTAGGACATTTTTACCATAAGCAGTAATGAGGGAAAACACCTTTTCTAGGTTTGAGGCTTATTTTATATTAAAGCGCTGAGACAGCTGCTGAACATGAACAGAAAGTTGCAGTACGTTTTGTTCACTTCTTTACCATATGGCTGTAGCTGTTAGAACTTACAGCATCTGCTAAAAAAAAAAAAAATATAAAACAATAAAAAAAAAATCTCACAACAAGTCTTTAAGCCATCACAAGGGGAGGCTGCTAAACCTCTTGCTTAAAAATAAAATGCTTGAGTATGCAATTCCCCTATACCATACTGAAATTCAATGGGAAGGATTATTCATAATATAGCAATGAACTATTATTTATTAATGAATTTAAAAGTGACACCACCCCCTTCAAACCCTCTTTTTACAAACACGCATCTTGATTCTAACCAAAGACACAAAATATAGAGGACACCAATGATCTGACTCTTCATTATTTTACAAGCACTTCATATACAACAGCCAAATGATCTGAACTGCATGGCAGTGAACTGTTTTTATACAAGAAACATGCATCAGGATCTCTGCCAAATTTTATGCAGCAGTAATAACAGTGTTGTCTGATAGACGTATTTCTCCCAACTCCTAAATGGATTTAAAGGTTGATCTTTATACTTACCTCCCCTGAAAACTGCACCATATCGCAGCATTTATCTTTACAGATTCCAGCAGCGAGTTTTAATTTCAGGGTTTATTTCTCTTTTTTTTTTTTTAAAGCAGTAAACACTACTGTAGAGCTGTATTAAAAATAGATATACACAATTAACTTAGACCACATGTGTAAACAAAAGCTACCACCATCCATACTGCACACTAACGCTTTGCTGGGTTTTTTAAATGATGAAAAAATGTCATAATATTTATATGGGCTTTTAGTTTAGTACTGTGATAAATTTGGTATTTGCCTAGGAATATGAAGCCTCGAAATACCCTTCCAAGGATACCTAAGTCCTACATCAGGGAGCCATTAATAACTAGATTTTATTAATGCAGAGCTCTCCATGCAAGTTCTAGCATACACCACCAGATCCACAGGCAGAAATAATGCACAGATACAAGTGTCATCCACTCCAAAAAGCACATTTACTACACACATTCATGCTCTTCACAAGCCTTCTCTTGGACTACATGGAAACAGCTCAAGACTCAGAATTATCTCGGCTTCTCCAGGAACTTCTTTGCGCAAAGTGCATACACAGTGATACACCATACCCTGAACTTCTCAGTGTGCTACAGTTCAGTCTCCTAACATTTTTTTCTTACAAGGATACAAAAACAGGGTCACAAGAAGGTTATGCGGATTCAGAGAAGGAAACACAGATCTGTTCATACACCTTTGTCTCCAAAACAAACAAGACTTCTTAAAACTGGCTTCTTATTACCAGTTGCAGTAATATTGCAGTTCTGAATCCAAAGTCTGAATTATAGTCCTGCTCCCAAAGTCCATGCTCAAATGCCATAGAAACACAGTAAAACCAGGTACATTCCCAAAGAACCTATTCCCATAACGCACTCTAGGAACAGCCATCATGTATGAAGTGGCAAATACAGCCTCCTTTTCACTCAGATCCAAATGACATCAAGCACTCACTGCTCCAATGGAGAGGGAATATGCCTCAGCAATTCTGTTTTTTAGAGGATGTGCCTTCTGGGTGTCCCTAAAAAGTCAATGAGAATGAGCTAAACTTAGCCGCTCTGATGCATCTTCTGGAAGAGTTGCTCTCTATCTGCTCACTGTAGACGAAACTGTGATGAGCAATCTGACTTGGCAAATAGAAGGCCAACAGCATCTTCACCTGTATCAGGAACAGCACGGGGAATAGGACTCAGGAGATGATCATCCCCCTGTACTCTGGTGTACTGGTGAGGCCGCACCTCAAGTACTGTGTCTAGTTTTGGGCCCCTTGCCACAAAAATAAAAGACATTGTGGTGCTGGAGTGGGTCCAGAGAAGGGCAACAAAGCTGGTGAGGGGTCTGGAGAGTAAGTCCTATGAAGAAGGCTGAGGGATCTGGGGTTGTTTAGCCTGGAGAAAAGGAGGTTGAGGGGAGACCTTATCACCCACTACAACCACCTGAAAGAAGGTTATAGAGAGGCGGGGGTTGGTCTCTTCTCCTAAGTCACAAGCAACAGGACAAGAGGAAATGACCTCAAGTTGTGCCAGGGGAGGTTCAGATTGGATATTAGGAAAAATTTTTACACAGAAAGGGTTATTAAGCATTAGAATGGGCTGCCTAGGGGAGTGGTTGAAGCATCATCCCTGAAGGTATTCAAAAGACAGGCTGACATAGTGCTTAGTGACATGCTTAACTGATTTTTTTATTTATTGAGTTTTCTTTATCAGAGTTAAGTTGATGGTTGCACTAGATGATCTTAAAGGTCCCTTCCAATTTAGACAACTCTATGATTCTAGATATGCAACACAAATATGTAATATGAATATATATTGATATGTTTGTAGCTTGGACAGACTGTGGAATGAATTGGCTCAAAATATCTTAATAGGCCAAGGCCACAGAAATCTTAATCTCCTGAATCCCCTTTAAGTACTGTCTGCTAGCAGCTGTAGCTCAGGCTCTCCCAGAAGAGCATATCTAACCAAATAAAATGTTAACATTATCTTAAAGATGTTCTACCAGACAGAATATCCAGTATGCTAGATAATATTCCTCTAAGATTTTCCTTTGTCCATTATTTTATTTCCTTATCCCTTCTACTCATACTTGCCTAGATCTTTCAGTCTATGTTGTACTTGTGTAGATGGAATTAAGACAGCAAAGATATACCTAATATATTTACAAGGTATTTCTGCTGCCTTAAGATTCAATGATCAACATCTTTACAAAAGAATACTTTAAAAATTCGAATAAAAACTCCTGAAAATAAGATTTGCTGCACTGATTGGAAAACCAAGTTTCCAAACAGCAAATGTCTGGCAATATTAATACCAGAAATACATCAGGGGAAATAAAATGGCTCTAGACTGGATTTTTCACATGTTGGCATTAGTGTTCCAATTGCCCAACAATTCAACTAATCTTTTTAATGACATCTTGCAACAGGCAATTGTAAAGGTGATCCGGCTGTTGCTGTAATAGGCAATCCGACTCCTGTCTGATATGGCAGCTATTTTCTGAACCATCATTATAACCGTAAAGGTATCAGTTTTGAAACTAGCAGTTTATTGCTACAGATGACCTGTTTCAAATGTGATAGATATCATTCTCTCATGCCCATCCAATTTGCATCCCTATTTTCTTCTTATCCCATTTCTCTTTCACATCTCGAAGTGACCTTGTACATTACTGCTATTCAGTATGGCAAAGCTTCACATTAAAACATCAATATTGTAAGTACGGATTTGCCACACAGTTCCATCTCTGAATAAAACACGCCAGTATTTTACAAAATTAAATCCCACCACTGGAAATAAACACCAAAAGCAATACTTTTCCATACAGCATTCCTTTTATTTTTCAGAGCTCGACTTCTTAAGAAAGACCAGCAATTGACTGATTACTTAGCAACCTCACCGAGTCTGATAGAGTCACACTGTGATAATGGAACTATCAATGCAGTTATAATGTACTTACACTCTGTAGATAGCTGTTTCAAATGGAGCAACATTCTCTTCCAGCCCAATGCTTCTCTGCAAGGCTGGAAGGCCTGGTAAAGATCGAATACACACCTTTAAAAAGCTCTAGTTACAAAGAGGTTTCACTGACCACTAATCTTTTGTGCTACACTAAATATTGTTAATGCCACATTTTTTTTTCCTATTTTCTTTATTCTCATTTAATTATTTTTTTATTATTATTTTCCACAGAGAAACCCAAAATAACAGGCATCTTAAATATATTTTCCTCCTTTATATTACTTTGCAGTAACAACATAGCTAGTAATTATACACGACCATGTTCCATGCTATTAGCACATTATACAGGTCAAGATTTTTGAACAGGGATATTTCACACAGCAGACCAGCCAGGCTGTATCATAAGGATATAATTTACATCACAAAGGTACTTATTTAGTTGTACAACACTGTGACAAAGGGTAGAATTTACAGAAGTGCATGAGCATAACAGAAATTTAGGATTCAACCTCACTGGCTATATCGGAAACACACTTAAAAACCCAAAAACAATGGTGTACCCTTTTCATCCCCAAAGCAGTGGCTCTGCTCATCATGCATACTTGGAGCAAGCCCCATTTCATAAGTGAGATGGTCTGTAAAAACGCTGGTTGGCACAGGCCAAAGTTGGGCCATGTAACAGTGAAGGAGCAGTCAACAAATGGCATACACAACCATGGCACAGTGCTCAGGCCACGGATGTTTGCTTCACTAATACACTAATACAGTCATCGTGAGGCTCACAAACATCTCACAAACAGAGCTTGAAATTCTTTTGGCATGTAAAGAAATAAACAGACATTGCAGATACATCTGTCTACATCTTTCAATACCGAAGTGTCATTAAAGGCCGTGTCCTGAACATCTTCATTCCCCAAGTCAACCCTTTATCATTTAGATACCTAAATAAGCAATATAGTCGCCTAGACTTCACAGTAGTCTGTGGAGAGAGACAGGCATCTCTGGAGGTTATTGTATGTTTACCTCAACTACAGAGCTTTAGCGGGGATGACTGTTGCCTTAGAGACTTTACAGGGAGCCAAGCTGAAACGCATTTCAAAACAAGAATGCCTCTGTGCAGCTCATGAAGCCATGCAAAAAGAAACCATAGCTCAACAGAACTCAAAATTGTTTGAAAGCTTGATTTACAAGTCAGCTTTATTTTCATCTCAGTCACAATTCACAGTGATCTAAGTAAAGCATCTTCAGCGTAACTGTTTCAACAGACCACAATACAGTTTCTTTGTAAAACAGACTTACGCACCTTCAAAATAGGAAGTAGATCACTGGCACAAAAGAAGAAAACAAAAAACCAAAATACCTGTACAGAGTCTGTATCGCCATGGGGAAGTAAAAAAGAAAAAAAAATGTCAAAGAATATGTAAGCGAGGTATTAGGTTGGCCAGGCCTGGTAGTGGCCACTGTAAAGTATATAACGAACCAACTGAAATTCATTGAGAATTTATGGAGAATGAAGAACTTTGAGACAGGACAGCAAACTGTCCTGAAAGCACCTGTCCTTACAAGTGGAAAAAGCAGTCAGAAAGGAGTGAAAAGCAATCACTCTACTTCCAATAACTGGAAAGATACTGAAACAAATTATTAAACAATCAATTTTTAAAGACCTTAGGATAATAATGTGATAAGGAACAGACAACATGGATTTTCTAAGAAGAAATCACTCAGGCCAATCTCATTTCCCCTCTGACAGAACAACTGGTCTGGTGGATAAGGGACAGGCAGTAGACGTGATATAGCCTGACTTCACTAAACCCGTTGATGCTGTCACACGTGACATTCCCAGAAGCAGAAGAGAGAAATATGGTCAAGATTGAATTGCACACAATTTAAAGGACAGTTATCGGTTGTTCTTCATCAAGCTGAGAAAAGATATCAAGGAGATCTACGAGCATTTGTCTCAGGTCCTAGAAAATCTGCCATTTTCATGAGTAGCTTGGGTGACAGCATAGCTTGTGTGTACACAAAACTTGCAGATGTTACTGACTTGGCAAAAATCTATGCAATTTTAAGAACAACTTTAACCATCAGAACTGAAAAAGTGCACACAGACACAAATGTATTGGGGAAAATTGGCCAGACACCAATGCTGTGACAAGTCTGGGTGGATAGCACTACTCCAGAAAAAGAAGAGCCACATTATTAGCCCTGCAGTACGGGAAATTACAGACAGGTGACAACTAATTATTTTCTGTGTTCAGTCATCATAGAAAAAGTTGCAATATGCTAAATCTGCCATCTCTGAGAGGGGAATGGAGAAAAAAAAACCAACACAAAACCAGTGTTAAAACACCAACTCTTTCTAATGCTTTTTTGTCTGGCAAGATTGGGAGAATCTCATCACAGGAGGTTTTCCAAATTAGTTAGTATCAAGGATGGAATTGATGTGTCTCATCTTAACCTTGTAAGAGGTAAGCTGAATGAGACAGATTGCTGAGGCCTCTTCTGAACATTCTGGATATCCTAATGTCTCACAAACATAAAACCAGCATCATGTATCTATGGCTGCTCTTAGACTGGGCTTTCATTTACATTGGATATGGGTCATTATCATCTTAATATCTTTCCTTCTTTCTCCCCCACCCAAACCAGTGAAAAACAAGCCAGATAACAGAAGTCTTTGAATTACCACTAATTCAGCATTCCTTTTTCAGCTGCAAAGGGCCACTGTCTAGGAAAACACACCACACCAGAGAACACACTGGAAACTTGTTTTAAGTCTAGCTGGAAGATAAAGTGAATTGTGGGTTTGATCTGCATTAAGAATTAGACTTGACTGCAGGATCAAAAGAAAATATACAAAAATCCTTTAACAGCAAATAAGTATAAAGTCAGGAAGGAAATTAAATGAAGCTTGCAGCATTTCTCTATTCACCTTAAGCTTAAACAAAGGGTTTTTGTTTTATGAGAATCAGATTGGAGCTTCTAGAAGGAACTCTTCCGTAAAATTTATGTGAAAGCTTATGGCAAACCGTTCATGCATTGCAGAGTTTATTTTTTTTTCAGATGAAAATATCTATGTTAAATTCCTGCATTCAGACAATAAATATGTTGATAGAGAAACATTAGGGTGTTTATCTGATAAAAACATAATTTGAACTAACAACTCAGAAGACTGACCTTATGCTAGCAACATGAGAAAAACAGCAGCCTACCTGCCAGAGGAAAATTCTTCTTCACAGGGAAAGGGGGAGAGGAATTTTCCCCATCAGGGCAGTTCTAAAATGGAATAACAATACATACCAAAGAAGAAGAACTGAGGGAAAGGACTTCATGCATTTGTGACAGCTGCCACAATATCCCACTATTTTCTGACTTAGCGGAAATTGAACAATATATCAATAAAGCTCTAGTTGATTGTTTACCTTCAGTGGAAAATTATGAAACATCATTTAAAAGGAGATTTTTCAGGGCAATTCTCTGAAGCTTTTATGATACACATTTGAGGTTTATTTTCTTTTTCCCCATGAAAAACGTTTCAAATCTGTGTGTAAAATTGGGAAAGTTTTCATTCTAATAACCTGCCTCCATGCCTCTCTTCAGCTGCTTCTGTTTTCAGTCATAACAATAGTATTTTGGGGCACTGTTTTCAGATTTGAAGTCATGCTGACTTTAACTGGAGAGACGACAGTACAGAAAGTAATGACATTCATACATGCAGCTCCGCTAGGTCCTGCCTTCCACATGCTTTTTATAAGCAGATCTGTACCCAACATGCTTCATCCATCAAACCAGAAACTCTGTATTCTCAAATCGAGGTTCAGGGCAAAACCCCCTGACCTTCTTTCCTACAGAAGTAAAAAAAGTACTGTATTTCAAAAGTGCAGTTCATTCTCTTCAAATGTTTTAAGTATTTTTGTCATATAATTTCAGGGGCTGGCTGCTGGGGAGCTGACAGGGTTAACGTTTTAAACATGACTACTCAAAGTAAGCCTATGCAGTTCTGCTGTCCCATTACCTCTTTCAGTGATATAAGCAGATAAGTACATTTTAGATTTACATTTGAAATGTGTCCCAGAGTATTCCAAAATTACATTCCAAGCTAATTATCTTCATAAAGAATTAAATGCAGCTTGAATATGAGAATACAGGTCAGCAGACAGACAGTTCATGTACTTAAAAATCCCACTGACTACTCTGCTAAATTCACATATAAGTATGTGGATTTACAGCCTAATGCTGTCTACACTTTATTTTTTTTGTTAAACTTTTAATATTACTTCACCTGATCCAATATCATAGTTTACTTGATGATAACCCCAGAACATAATCTAGACCTGGTAAAGATTAATTATATACAAAGCAAAATCATAGAAGTCAACAAGAAATGACCTTTCAGTCCCATATATTCTCAAGAACACAATTTGATTTATCAAGCAGTCTGTAGACTGACTTGGTTAAGTACTCAGCAGGGTATTAGCAAAAGTTGGACAAATTCAAGCTTCTGGCTGCTTTAACCAATAGAGTTTGAAAGCTCTCATTCAAGGTGACACTTAAGAGAAGAGAAGAAGTAGAGACCTGAGAAAAAACCAGCCGAGTAGAGCATATTAAGACAATAAGATAGTGGCAAATAATATTAATGATTTAAAAAAACAACTCTAACAAATTAAGGTTTTCCTGTGAGTGTATCAATAGGTATGATGCAAGTAATTCATTAACCGTAAGATACGAAGTTATAGTTATATGCGTAATCTTGATGATTCTTTCCAAGGTGCCATGGATTTATAATATTTGAAACCCCCCCACACACACACCACTACAGACAGATGTACCAAATAAAACTCTTAAAAATTAATCCCATCCTAAAGAAAGCAAATTTTCTATTAAACCACTAATTTGAATTTACAATAACCTACAGCCACATTCCAGAGAAAGGGTGACCAAAATTTCCATGGGCACAAGTAACTTCTATGCTTCAGAATAAATAGTTAGCACAAGTAAAGAAATGCAGACAGCGCACACAAGTGAAGTGACACACAAAACAATGTCAAACAAGCTGACGATCTTCAGCAGGCTGCTCTGATCCTGTGACAATTTCCTTCACACACCCAATATTCACTGTCTGCCTTTGTTCTAGATTATCAGACAGAATTTGAAGAGTAAAGACATGGGTCAATCCACAAGGTCAAATTTATTTTTTTCAAAAAATTCACAGGAGAGGATAATTGCACTTTTCTTCTGCATTCTCTTCACACTTGCCATCGTGACTGCTTTAATGTTTTATGAAGAAATTTTACGAGGTTATTAACTTTCTCCTGTATGTAACATTATGCCAATTTAACCAAAAGGTGTGATTAACTGATTGTGGGATTTTAAAACAGTTCAGTTAAACAAGAGCAAGATTTGGAGGTTTTCATATTTTGACTTAAACCAGGCTAATATATAGTATTTTATATACCACAGTGATTTTGAAATTGCAACAGTTTTAACACTAATAAAGAACTCCTGTAAGCACAGAAATAAATTTAAAGATCAGAACAGAAAAACTAAAGCTGTACTATCTTTCATTAAATGATAGCAAGCTTGTCCCCACAGCAGCTGGTAAGCTGCAAACACATCCTACAAGAACACAAGCAACTTCCCTTGAGTTAGTTGTGAATTTCTTGGTACAAAAATTTGCATAGTACACAAAAGTGAAATGTCCATCTAGCCAACCACCACCATGCAAAGATGCAAAGGGAAAAAGAATACATTAGTTTTATCTGCTTAATGTCAGCATTTCTGTGAAACTGGAAGTATAAACTGAAGGCACATAGTAGCATAATGATTTCTCAGTGCACCCAGGAAACTGTTTTCAAATGGAGTATGACTGCCTTTTGGAAAGGCATTTTGAGGAAAAGAGGGTGCTATTTTGTCAGTAGTTTTGACAGTCAGCTAGTGGACAGTTTTCCCCATTCTGCTCGCCAAATCCTGCTCTAGAAGTGGGCCTGTATGAACTTCACGAGGTTTAACAAGGCAAAGTGCAGGGTCCTGCACCTGGGTCATGGCAACCCCCAGTACTAATACAGGTGGAGGCACGAAAGCATTGAGAGTAGTCCTGCAAAGGACTTGGAGTACTGGTGGATGAAAAACTGGACATGAACTAACAAAGTGTCAGCTGACTGTGCGCTCACAGTACAGAAAGCCAACAATATCCTGGGCTGCATCAAAAGAAGTGTGGCCAGCAGGGTGAGGGAGGCGATTCTGCCCCTGTACTCTGCTCTGGTGAGACCTCACCGGGAGTACTACATCCAGCTCTGGAATCCCCTGCCCAGGAAAGACATGGACCTGGAGGAGCAGTTCCAGAGGAGCGCCATAAAATTGATCAGGGTGGGAACACCTCTCCTCCAAGTACAGGCTGAGGCCTGGAAAAGAGAAGGCTCCAGGGAGACCTTATTGTGGCCTTTCAGTACTTAAAGAGGGACAAACTTTTTTAGCACGGTCTGTTGCGAGAAAGCAAGTGTGAATAGCTTTAAACTAGAAGAGGGTACAATCAGATTGGATATAAGGAAGAATTTTTTTTTTTTTTTTTTTTTTTTCAACAATGGTGGTGAAACACTGGAACAGGTTGTCCAGAGAGGTGGTAGATGCCCCATTCCTGGAAACTTTGAAGCTCAGGTTGGACAGGGCTCTGAGCAACCTGATCTAGTTGAAGATATCCCTGCTCACTCGAGGTTTGGAGGAGATGATCTTTAAAGGTCCTTTCCAACCCAAATTATTCTGTGATTCTAAAGAATGATCTAAATCCCAAAGAAATACAAATAGTAACAAATCTTAGCTGCAGCAATACCTCTCCCGCGTGTGTATGGCTTTATCCTCATGCTGCCTCATCTACAGAAATACTGATACTGAAGCAGCAGGACATGAATGCACAAGGCACATCTTCCTTCAAGTGGGATCTTAATACAGATGGGAATGCTTTTCTCTCCCAGCTTTGACAGCAGGTTTCAGAACAGGAAATGTCACAATAGCCTTTTCCTTTTGAATCTCCTTTTCCATCAGAAATAGGAAAGGAAGAAACATGTTTTCAAGATTCATCTACTTCATGAGTGAGCAGAAAGCCAGCATTTAAAAGCACAAAATAGTGCCAAATAAACCACAGACCTTCCGGCACTTCATCGTGTTAAAAATTAGTCTTCACTAACCCTTCCTTTCCGAGTACAAAGTAAAGAGCATAACAGCTCTCATGATTTTGAATGTTTTGTCTGGAGAAGATACTTCCTTTCTTCTTTGATATTTAAGAATGCTTATGGAAGATTAGCAAGAAACAATGGTTCAAATGGAATCAGTGAACAAAAATTAGATCAACAGGACTACTCATGTGGATGATGAGAATTTGACGTCCTATCTGAGAGATAATATACTCAATACAGTCTCTAATTGCCACTAGCTGAGAAATTAAACACATATTTCTCAAAATATCTTCTGAAATTAAGGTATGGGGATTCTTCACAGGTTCTAGAGGGCTTTTGCTATTTCTCCCCCAATATTCTTAATATGGCACCTGGCTAAAGGAAACTTTCTAATGTGGTCATTTTCAAACAAATCATAGTGATCATTGTGAAAAATGGAAACCTATTGGTGCTTTCCCCAAAGCAAATGCTTCCTATAACAAGGTGTATATAACAGATTTTTATTTTAATTAGAGGTTTCCTAGAGCTCCTATTCCAGTTACAGAACCATTTCCATTGTAAAAACATCACTAGAAACTGATTGCTGTTTTTGGAAATTAGTGAAACAGCTCAAATCACAATTCATCCATCTGCCTGGTATGGACACTGCCTAAATGAGGCATAATTACCTAGGAAAAACATTAGGCCAGCTAACTGTACATATATGAAAAGGAAATTGTTCTTAAAGAGGTCAGCTGTGGGTCACAACAGCTCAACAACTAAAGCAAGATAACACATCCAGCCGTTACACTAACGCAGCATCAACCCATTGTTCTGCCACAGCTTTCCCATTCAATACATTATTACAAACCAATACTATCTATTACATTGTGTTATTACTATCTGGAGGTGGAAAATATAAATTATGCAGGATATTAATAAATAAGAGCTCCTAAATGGTCTTTAATAATAAAAGCTGCTGACCTTATGCATGGCCAAGTTGCAAATTCAGCAGAACAACAACTAATCAGATAAATACTGCTAAAAGGTATAGTTAAAAAAAAAAAAAGTCAAAAAATGCCAGAAACCAGGACCTTCAAAATTATGCATTCTTTTTATTCATTACATTCCCAGAAATCATGTAGGTAGTTGTATGGTTTAGTCCTTTGGAGATGAAACTTAACTGGGCAGAGCTTCTCCTCCCAAGCTCTTTCTAGAGCAAGAACTTGGCTCCATCTCTGCACAGCTGAGGTGAGCACCTAACCACCAACTGATACAGGGTTAGAAGGGACCTCTGGATACCACCTAGTCCAACCCCCCTGCCAAAGCAGGTCCTCCTAGAGCAGGCTGCACAGGAACTTGTCCAGGCAGATTTTGAATGTCTCCTGAGACAGAGACTCTACCACCTCTCCGGGCAGCCTGTTCCAGTGCTCCTAAGGCTCTGGCTACCTTGTAGAACTGAACCAGTTGTGCTCAACCAGGCTAAGCAGAAATGCCCATCTTGGTCACGTGGGCATAATTAGAAATAGATCCAGTGAATGACTGCTCCCTGTCCATGCTAAGCCCTGTCAGTAGAGACCTTTTTTTTTTTGTTATAGAATTGATTCTCCAAGGTTGAACTCCTGCCATGATGAGTCCAACAGCTGCCGGTATGGCAGACACTGAAATGCCATAAAAGCTCAAATGAGCTCCTAACAGAACGGGCTGGATAACAGGACAATAGGGAAGTTTAAACAGAAAAGCCAGTTGAACCCTTTCAGCAACCTACATCCATATTGGTGCTATGATCATGCAGGACCAAATGATTTAGAACAAATGGTTCGTGCATGTACAGTGTTATCGTATGAAGTCTTTTCTTCACATGAAAACATAAAATGTATTAAAGTCTTAAGTGAAAAGGTGCTTTACAGAGCAGTGCATTTACTTAATATAAGCAGTAGTTAAGTGATAGATCATGCTTAGATGGAGACAGAAAATGAAAACAAGTCCAGTCCATACTTGCCATTTGTCCAAAGTAGAAAACTTTCGGTCTTTTTGTAACAATGCTTTCTGCCTTTCTTCACTTTCAAATCTCCACACCATGTAAACTACAAGGAACAAATCATTTGGGCATAGAGCTGCTTAAACACACTAGCACAGAAATTTAGGTCAGAATACTCTGGGTTTTTAGACAAAGAAAATTCTATTATCAAAACACAAAATATACTTAAATAATAATGCTCCATGACTAATATCACATCATGAAAAGCTTTAAGAAATCCCTGTCACCCTCTACTTACACACAATACTAGCTGTGACTGCTGGGTCACTGTGTTTGCACAAAGGCACTGCTGGAGGAGTTTGGAGAATTCAGAGCAAAAGAATACAGAGAAATTCGGCCTAGGAGGACAAAAGGAACAAAAAACAACTGGCTTCAGAAATTAATTACTAAGCTATAGGGTAAGCTTCTTTTTTTGTGATAAAATACATTTACACATCTTGAAATAATTCTGAAGACTTTAAAAGTGGCTTTACCAAAAGAAGTGGAAGTACAGAGGTATTTGAAAGGAGGACTGGGGGCAATTAATGACTTTTTACAAGAACCATTAAGCATCATGTGAAGAATGTATTACAGTAGAGAGCATACAAAGATTGTTTTGTGGTGTTTTTTTTTTTTTTTTCCAGAAAGGAGAATACAGAAAATTCAAAACTATAATTTACTTTCATGCTTTTCCCTGTAGGTTAACCTTATTCTACCTATCAGCTAGAAAGCATCAGGTGTTGCAAGTCACTTCAGAGTGAAATCCACATATCTATGTTTCAGTTGCATATCAATTCAATTCACCCACCTTTGTAAATATGTTGAATACAATCCTGAGAAAAGGAGGAAGTGGTAAACTAACATTCTTGAAGACTAATCAAATCTGGTTTTCATATTCAGAGTTTGGACCCAAAATACCATAACAGTCATTCATAACAAGAATTTCAAGAACTGTCTTTGATGTGGTAAAGCTGTTTCTCTGTACCATCACCACTCGGTGTAGACTCATCATGGCCTATAAGCTATCAATTAGTTTGCAGAGGAAAGAAGCTAATTTTTTAAGTACTGGTATATTTGCACATAAAAGAGGTTAAACCTTAAATAGCCATTTGCAAATACCATTGAAAGAATACCCCTGAATGCAGTTTGCAACCATATGTGTGATTTGGGAAGCAGTCCATGGATTTACTATTTAAAAAATTTGATTCTAACTGTATGTTGCAATACAGAATCTTTCCCAAGTGCCTGTGGAAGATTTAGATGTGCTTAGGGATTAGGAAATATTTCTTTTACTCATATAATATATGTTTCCTTTCAGCCTACTCCACTGCAAAGCAAGTGTTTATGAAAGCGCACTGCTGTGACACGTTATGCTGCACAACTTTATTTCTGCATTTGTGTTTTACAGCTTTAGGTATCCTTTCTTATGCAAATAGTCATATCAAGTAATTTGTATGGAAATCTCAAGCATAAAATGTCAAGATGGGGGAAGGGTGAGATGCCATAAACCAAACAACTCTGACCAAAGGAAAATAAATAGCAGTAAGTCAGAAGTGGGGATTTGTCATTGTCAGAGCCCAAACTTACACCAAAGCTGAGAAAAAAGTAAGTTGTGAGGCAGATTCTATAGCATTAAAGTTCTTTACTTATCATTCTTGTTATGACCTGAAGTTACTTTGAAACTATTTTAAGTAGTATCTATAGATAAAATTATTTCCATAAAATTACTCTGAAAACAGGTTTAAATAGTAAATATTTACCAAATGATAGCCATGCAGAGAAGATCTTCTGCTAGAATCCCATACAGAGAGGAAGTCCTGAATAGTAATGCCATGTTGCTTTGAGGAAAATGGAAAGCATTTTCACCTCCAAAAATACAAACATGACAACAGCATTGGGTTGGATGCTATCAGACTGTCCCCTGCATCATGGGGGAACACAACTCTGCTGCAGCATCAGGCCATGAAGGAAAAAGTGCACATGGAGAACCCTAAATTCAGCTCTGGCGAGCTGGTACACAGGGTTGCTAACAGATGTCATATTATTAGGGTAAAGAAGTTTAGGCTGTTTCTTTTGAATTGGTCTTAGTCTCTGAAAATTATCTACTGTTACTACACAGGCCTCACAACTTCTGCTCCGTACTCTTCCCAAGAGGGAAAGATGCTGATCCAGGGACCCTGACTCTGCTCTGTAGAGCTGGCCACTGAGGAAAATTTTCTTTTCTCTTTTCCTATTTTTTATCTTTTATTAAGTGCTAGTGCAACCTGTCTCAACATCCTTTGTGCAACACTGGGCAGGAGAGAGCAGCTGCCCCTGGTGTAATGGGGTTCAGCCCAGGTTCCAAATTACACATGCTCTGCACCCTCCTCAGCTCTCTCTCGTTTCTTGCTACTCCTTATTGCCTTTACATATCTATTCCCAGTCTCCTTTTTCCCTCACTTTGACTTAAATTTGTTCTTTTCTTTCACCTGACAGCATCTAATCTAGCTCCTTATCCCCAGCAGTGCCCACCCCACATCCCCCACACCTGATGCCTCTTCCTTCTCCCCCACCCACAAAGCATAAACAGAAACATTCAGTAGGAGTTCAGTTATTTCTTCTATTTACATCAGGCCATATACTCCTAGAAGCCTAGCACATATTTGGACGTCTTCCTTTGCACCCCTCTCAACTTTCCACTAGGCAGCCCTTATCCCAACGCTATGATACTGTTAAATTTGAGGTGTTAGTTCTTCTGTTTTCAAGAGAGCTTCTGCAGCTTAATGCATCAATGCAGTTCCTGAAATCAAAAATCTCAGTGACAGCAAATACATTTGATGTCTTAGGGACACACACAGAAAGACCCCGTTTTCATTTGCGCTTATTCCTTCCCTACTCGTATTGTGCTTTATTGCAAAGACTATGTATAGCAAGTAGAGTATTTACGATCTGACAAAGACAAGCTGAAATGGCATACAGTCATCAGGAAAAATGAAATGCATATCAGTGTCAAACCCTTCAGACTCTGATCTGAAGATTCCAGGTGTTTCAGTCTCTGTAACAGCTTTACAGAGCACCTGTAAGAACCTGTCTGTGATAAAGCTGTTCACGTGTGATAATGCTCTGCAGCTTTAGTTTTCAGCATTAAATCTTAGGTTACTGGCTTCATTTTTGTAGCACTGCATTACGCCGTAAGACACACAAAACGAACAGACAGACACGAAACACTTGAGAAATGAGTCTTAAAGACGACAAATGAGATCAAAGAACAGTCTCCACATCACGTTTTGTTGAAAGCACATTCAGCCATTAGATCAAATAGTCTATGTCACATTCTCCTGTAACTTCCAAAGCAACTTCTTTCAGGTAGGGATGAAGCTTTTCTTGTGCTTTGTGATATGCTATAACAAAGTCAGACCAATTTAAAAGATCAATTCTTGTTTCACCAAAAGCCCATAGCCATAACCAAAGACTTCACAATGTGTTAGCTATACAGAAAGCATTAAAAAGCGTTCTGAAAGGGAAAATCAGAAACTGTCAAGCAAGGTATTATGGCAAAAGTCTCTAAGGAAGGGAACGAATGCTTCAAAGCCAGCAGTGATATTTTGATTGTGCAGTGAAGCAGCAGGTGCAGGGAGGACCTCAGCATTGCCACACGAGCTCTGCCAACAAGTACTTTTGCAAACTGATATATCTGGTATACCAGATAGCTGTATTCGGGTTGGTTGAAAGAACTGTTGGGGCTAAGTCTCAGTCTCTTCCATGCAGCATTTTTCCATCACTTGTCACTTCCAGTAACAAGGAAATTGGTGTCTATTTGGACTGAAGATAAATCAAAAGAGGGAGAATTGTTCAGAGGTCTTGAGGCTTTAAAGACATTTTCCCAAGTAGAGGGAAACAATAATTGACAGTTACTGATATAACCACTAAGATTTGCAATGTCATTTAATTTTTCTGTGCATCAGTGTCGTGGTTTCAGCCAAATTTACCAAAACCTGAGTGACAGATGTTCCCCCTTCCCCCCCCCCTTTGGGTAAAGAGAGGAGAGGAAGGAGTTAAAGAGATTCAAGAGTTTAGAACAAACTAAACTACTTTAATGAAAATATAAGTAATATAATAAAAAGGAAAATTAGGAAAAAGGGAGTATACAGTATATACAAAACCGTATCAAGCTCCCAGGATGACGACCACGTCACCAGCAGGCTTCAGGAAAAGTCCCAAACTGGACTCGGTGATCGACAGGAGCCGGATTCCAGATCTGGAGTCAGGAACGCTCGGATCAGGATCAAAGGCAGACAAACAGGCAGAGTCCTCCTTGGATGTCAGCCATCGAAGAAGGGGAAAGAAGGGGAGTTGACCTGTTGATCCCTCAGCTTTATACGGGGCATGATGCGGATGGGATGGAATACCCCTGTTGGTCAGTTTTGGGTCACCTGTCCTGTCCGCTCCTCCTTGAAGGTGGGACCCCTTTACGCTTTTCCGTTTCCGACCCTCCAACGGGCAAAACAACGAAAATTATCTGACCTTGGTTCTTCCAGCAATAAGTCTAAACAAGGGCCTCTCTGCATACCATCCCTTGGTATAATCAGGTCTTATCACTGTGAGACGAAACAGCTCTGAACAATGTGCTGTTAATTTCAGAGTTTAGCTAGTTAGAAGAGGCCTAGCTAAGAAAGTAAAACTGTCAAACAGAAAATTGGTTCATTTTACCTCAAACCAGGACAATCAGCTTCCCTTTATTTTCAAAGGAAGCTCCACACACCAAGAACTAAAAAAAGCTTATTCTGTAAATTGTTTCCTGTTATCATACAAGGTGGACTACAACATTTCATTGATTGTCAAGATTCTCCTCTGAAAATTACACCAAACATTTAGAACTAAGAACATCAGTTTATGCACATAGCTCCTAAAAACCAAACAAAATTACAATACAGGGCTATGGTGAGCAGCCAGTGATGTGGAGTAAGTTGAGAAAAAAAAAAGATACATATAAGAACACACTGCTAGGGATGAAAGGCAAAGTGTAAGTTACAGCACACCACTGCTTTAAAGCAAGCAACCCACTCCACCCCATCTTTGTTTGCTTTCCTGCAAGATAAAGTACACAGTCGTTTGATAAATACACTAATGGAACTGCTTATTATTATTTAACCTCTAAACAGGACAAAGACCGTTAGTCACAACATTCAGTAAACACATTAAAACTTCAATTCAAAAGAATCGTTCTAAAGATATTGCTGTTCTTTAAAGTACACATTATTTCCTATAAACAATTCCAGAGTAAGACATCACTAAATTATTTGAAGCTTGAAGGTTTACATGAGAATAATTACACCATCCAGAGTTCTGTAAGAACAGAACAACTGTTCTAAAGGGATGTAACTCGAGCCAATCCACAGAAAGAAACTGGAGATGCTGTTCCTCACGGAGTACAGAGCAGAGCTACTCTTAAGCACTCAGTTGTACAGGTCACATATGTTGAGGAATACAGTGAGTACACAGATGCATTTTAGATCTGGGAAGCACATGGGGTACAATGGACAAGGCAAAAGGAGTCACCAAGTCTCTATGCAAACACGGGGAGCTCCCTGCCCTTTTACAGGCCAACAAAAGAACTGATGCTCTTTGCAGAAGCTCCCTGTTGTCTCCATGGACAACTGAGCAGTAATGGTGCCTGTGTGACACCAGACACAGGGCCAAACAACCAAGCCCCCCTGAAGTGCCACTGACGACCATGCAGGTAGCAGATGCCACTGCCCCCCAGTAGCACCTCAGGCACACAGCAGCAGCAAAAGTGTGTAAAACCATTCTTTGGGCTTTGGTACCAATGTCTCCAAAGCATACTCTGCAATGGAGAATGACATTCCATGAAGTGACACACCCAAGGATGAGGAAAAATGGAACAGGCGACTCTGGAAACTCAGCACTGTCACTGCCAAAGCACACTACAGTTCACAGATGGAGGATCTTGCTCCTTCTCACCAAAAGACAAGAACAGGGAAAGGAGGTTCGGGCCAGAGAGTGACAAGGGCAGAAGCGAGTATCTGCAAGAGCAGGTGGGCTGCTGCTATGCAATTTGAACTTTATTCAGGGTTTCTCAAGATCCTCAAATACATCAACCCCTAGAAAATCTCTGCAAGTTATAGCGAGAAATACAGGACTACAACTCTGTAAATATAGTACCAAAAAAAAAACCCAAACAAAAAAAAACAAACAACCCCAACAAAAAAAAAAAACNCACAGAAAGACCCCGTTTTCATTTGCGCTTATTCCTTCCCTACTCGTATTGTGCTTTATTGCAAAGACTATGTATAGCAAGTAGAGTATTTACGATCTGACAAAGACAAGCTGAAATGGCATACAGTCATCAGGAAAAATGAAATGCATATCAGTGTCAAACCCTTCAGACTCTGATCTGAAGATTCCAGGTGTTTCAGTCTCTGTAACAGCTTTACAGAGCACCTGTAAGAACCTGTCTGTGATAAAGCTGTTCACGTGTGATAATGCTCTGCAGCTTTAGTTTTCAGCATTAAATCTTAGGTTACTGCCTTCATTTTTGTAGCACTGCATTACGCCGTAAGACACACAAAACGAACAGACAAACACGAAACACTTGAGAAATGAGTCTTAAAGACGACAAATGAGATCAAAGAACAGTCTCCACATCACGTTTTGTTGAAAGCACATTCAGCCATTAGATCAAATAGTCTATGTCACATTCTCCTGTAACTTCCAAAGCAACTTCTTTCAGGTAGGGATGAAGCTTTTCTTGTGCTTTGTGATATGCTATAACAAAGTCAGACCAATTTAAAAGATCAATTCTTGTTTCACCAAAAGCCCATAGCCATAACCAAAGACTTCACAATGTGTTAGCTATACAGAAAGCATTAAAAAGCGTTCTGAAAGGGAAAATCAGAAACTGTCAAGCAAGGTATTATGGCAAAAGTCTCTAAGGAAGGGAACGAATGCTTCAAAGCCAGCAGTGATATTTTGATTGTGCAGTGAAGCAGCAGGTGCAGGGAGGACCTCAGCATTGCCACACGAGCTCTGCCAACAAGTACTTTTGCAAACTGATATATCTGGTATACCAGATAGCTGTATTCGGGTTGGTTGAAAGAACTGTTGGGGCTAAGTCTCAGTCTCTTCCATGCAGCATTTTTCCATCACTTGTCACTTCCAGTAACAAGGAAATTGGTGTCTATTTGGACTGAAGATAAATCAAAAGAGGGAGAATTGTTCAGAGGTCTTGAGGCTTTAAAGACATTTTCCCAAGTAGAGGGAAACAATAATTGACAGTTACTGATATAACCACTAAGATTTGCAATGTCATTTAATTTTTCTGTGCATCAGTGTCGTGGTTTCAGCCAAATTTACCAAAACCTGAGTGACAGATGTTCCCCCTTCCCCCCCCCCTTTGGGNATACCAACCCAGTAATTCTTAATGGTTTCTTCAAGCAGGAAGCATACAAAATACAAGAGAGGTTACAGTAATAGTCCCCATAATAGAAGGCAGTTTAGATAAGTATAGTTTATTTTTTCCTGATAACACCTCATAACATGCTATAGATACGCCATAGGATAATTTATACAGGTGATAATTTTATTAATGACATTTCACTACACTTTCTGCTGTTAAATCTTTGCTAGAAAGTGAAAACACTCCATCTTTTTAAATCTAAATAATGAATTGTGCAAATTAGGAAAGCATGGATTAGGACTCTACTATATTTCCTAAGAACACCACAACACATAATTCTCTGAAAATTAAACTGGAGTTAATGAACTTGAGATAACTCACATATTTGAGTGAAGTTTACACAAGTAGGGTTTTTTTTTCCCCCTCTAATCTTGCATAATCAGGTCAGGTCTGCTTCTACCTACTCTGTGTTGCCATCCTCTGGGCTGTTCGCAGCAATGATCAGCTGATAATACACAGAAGCTTAGGGAAAGGTATTTTTTACAACTGCCTAAAAACAGTTCTTAGGTGTGTAAAATCAGAACAAAAGTGTAATCAAATTCTTTGCCCCCTCCAAAAGACGCTCAAGTGGCAGAGCAGCTTGTCACTCAGCACTCTCACACAGCTCTTCAGAGAGACACAGGCCCATATTGCAAATAGAGACACAAAACATCAGAGAAGAGCTACAGTTCCAATTAGGATGAAATCAGCCACTCTAGGCAATAAAACAACGGGAGACATCACAACATCGATACCTGAGAAATACTGCCACTTGTTATCTAACCATATCGCTCACTCAAAACATTACCCAGGAGATTCAGAGCCAGCCTTAACACTTCAGAAACCATCCAGAGCCGTATGGCACTGCATTCTTCCATACCTCAGGAGTAAAAGTTAGCCAGAGCCTTCTGACAAACTAAAATGATTTATTATCACAAAGCAGAACTAATGCATTCTGCTTTACAACTCTCCTGGTAGTCTAGGAGAGACGTTGCATTTATTACCTACAGTACATAATGCCGGCTGCAGAGCTTTGTATTATTCATAAGACTGGCTTTTTTGTGCCATCATAATGCTGATAAATTATGAAAAAATGCATATTTTATTTCAATTTCTAACATATTTTGGTACACATATCAATCCATCACATTGCTGTAAGAGGAATAAGCATTATTGCTGACAGCTGTTGACGTGTTCACCTCAACAGAGAAGAAACAAAAGGGCTGCAAAGATGGTCCTCATCCACTGCTATCATTCCACTTTCATACATTACTTTTTTGTGGTTTGATATTTGGAGGCAGTGGCTTTGGAAAGAGTCAGCGCTACCTGAATTGGGGAGCACCAAGGGATGAAACAGCACAAAGGATAAAAACAAAATAAAACAAAAAAAAAACACCAAAAAAAAATTATCAGAGGTAGAAAGTGGTATCCACAATTTTCTCTTCAAAAGGAGCTACTCTGTTAGCAGAAATCTACCTAAGATGAATGTAATTTCCTAGATCCAGACAAGGTTAATTTCTACAGGAGCTGATGCAGGTGCCGCTGAGTAACACAACTACAGATGCAGGTGGAGCTGAAAGGAAATTAGGGTTATTTCAGCTTCTCTGTTCTGGCTGAAGTCCATTTCTTCCTCTCTCAGCTGGAGGTAACATGAGCATACAGCACAGAGGGCACCCTCCACCACTGCTCAGTCCTGATTAAGACTAACTTACTAAAAATATTACAAAAGCCTGAAAATACAACACCCTGCTCTCAAACCCATTCAACTATTCACAAGAACATCTGGACAGGTATGAGCTGAACTAATTATTTGCACATTACATTGTTCTACATGAGTCTTGACCTGATGTTAGTGCTTCTAGTGTCTTAAACATAACCTGCATAGTTGGCAGGGACAGCCCCATAGATATGAGGATGTCATTTCAGTTGTGAGTCTTTTCTTCTGCTGTTGGTTAATACCATAACACACTGAACAGATGAGCACATTAATCTAAACCAACACCTTAAAAAGTATCAGCTTTCACAACCCCCCCAAATTCTGCATGAACTACACTGTCTTTTGGAAGGCTTAAATCTTACTATTTCCTACACTTCATACTATTCTATTTTATTTTTAACTCAAAACAACTACTATCAATAGTTAATGCAACTTGGTTTTCTGCTACTTCATTTTTATTCATTAAAATATGTTACTAATATTTACTGAAAGATCACAGCATAAACCCAAGAGAAAGTCTGCTGCTTTAATCTGTGGTGTGCACATAATGTACCTAAGGTGCCCTTTTATCTGCACGTAGATATTCTGCATGAGACGCCCATGCCTGACATACGGCCACAGCTTTTAGATCTATGAGACCATTAACATAATTGGCCCTGGAGCAGATGAAGGCTTGTTTGCCTTCAAATCCTAGCAGCTGGCTAAAATATTTAACTAATATCCACCTTTTGCTCCATGGTCTTTCTAAAAATAATGTGCTCTCTCCCTAGATGAAGAGGAATTTGTACCTCGCACTCAGCGAGTTGCTGAAATCATTAAATTGATTTCCTTTAACGAGTGCTGCCTGCCCAGCGCTGAGTGTGGCTGCAGCCCTCTGCCACAGCCTGAGCCACAGTATTACCTTAGTTTATCTGAAAGTCTCAGGAGCACCTTGAGCAGCATCTCCTCCCTCTCACCACCATCCCATGCCACTTGGCACAACCAAGATAGCCTGGCAAACCTACTACCACCCACCCACACAGAGCACCCTTCCTCCACTGAAGGGAACTGGGTACCACCAGCTCCCAAACTCCTCACTTCACCCTGGTGCAAAGGTTTCTGACTTGAAATACTCCCAAGTAAGGTCAATCTTCATAAAAGTTTCATAAAAGCAACGTACAGGAGTACTCCACAGCCTTAAAGGCGACTGCCCACATTGGAAATATACCACATTAAGTCAACTAATATACCACAAGCATAAATGCACACCAGGCAGCTCTTCCTGCTCCCAATATGAGGCTGGGTGGGATAGATGAGGATATCCTGCCATCTGCTGGGAACCAGCAGCTTGCTGCATCTCTACCTCATTTATCAACACACACACAATTACATGTTTTTTTTAAAGTCCAGGGACACACAAATAATCCTGCATATTAAACAGGTAATTTGTGAAATATATAGTAATTTGAATATATACTTTGAAGGCAGATGTTTTCCAGGATCTTCTCTGGTGTATGCATCATTTTCTGTAAGACTGTAATAATTTCTTCTAATAATATCAACCCTGTGATTCCTGCATCAGCACATTAATTCCTGCAGAATTGAGTCTGTTAGTTATTTGAATAATAGAAGAAGCATTTAAATACATCAGTTATCTAGAAAGATGAACTGCCATTTCATAATTTTCAACAGTTTCCTTATTTTCAGAATCTTATTCCACACGTTTTGGTATTTTGGGGAGGCAGGGGGTGGGTTTTGTTTTAGTTAAAGCCCCAGCTGCTGGATTCAGAAGATTTCACAAGAATCTGAGCCTTTTCATTCTCGGCAAGCAAATTTCAAGCAAGCACATTTGAGAAAAATTTTACAGAAGAAGGGGGGGGGAAGAAAGAAGTTCAGAAACAAAACTAGGAAATACACTCTTATGGCTTTGAAGACAGTACATTCATATCACCTGTATTGTCAGGAGTGAGGCAACTCCAGTACAGCTACCTAACTCCATACCAGCCAGGTTGCAAAATCTCTAGCACCACTGTAATAACCTCAAATAGCTTAGTTTCTATCTAGCTCGTGACCCTCCAAAGCCAACAGAGACACCAGGGAGCCACTGCAGTATTCTCCAACCAGATGCTCAGCTATCGGTTCCTTCTGGGTGCAGCCCTGGATGGCTGAGGCATTCATCCAGCGCTGCACATCTGCAAAGCAATTCACAATAGATGCTTCCAGGCTGCACTGAAGACACCTATAACTTTAGGCTGGCAAGATAACACACATGGCACCTTAAAATAACCTAATGTAGGAAGATCTGGGATATTCATGGGTATCACAGCACTGTGGTTTCTGCAGTGGGGTGGTTAGATGTCCTTCTCTGCCCACCTTGCTGCCCTGAGAGGTGCTGAGGATGAGGAGCAAGGTGGGTCACCCAGAGAGGAAGCAGCACACCAATATACAAAATATTTGAGACCCACAATATTTTTCAACCAGGAAGTTGGCTGGGTGAGGCAGAGAGGAGCACAAAGCAAAGGTGAGCAGTTTTGATTAACAAACTGCAATAGAGGAAAACATGCAATATCTGTGCATGCTTATCTGCTAAAAACCTGTTGGCTTAGCATTCTCCTCATTATAAAAAATAGTTTAAAATTAATAAAGAAAACCACCACAGAAAACAAACACAAACTTTTCCCCATTGTAGCAGCAACAGTGCAATTTATAATCAATGAAAAATGCAACATGTCATTTCAACAAGGTGACACCAGAGTCCTCAGTTGACTGACTGAGCACATATAGGTTCTTCATAACCTAATAAAAGTCTCTGAAAGGAACACAAGTCTTTCTGCCTATGTCAGTGAAAGCAGGTCATCATACTAGTCCTGTTATTTCTAATACTTCTTGAAACGCTAGAGATTATTCTGCAAAATGCACCATTAAATGCTATGGGCCATGCCTGCAAATATGCACACTCCCGTCTAATCCTACAAGAGGAAATAATACGAATACACATAACACATTAGAAATAACTTGACACCAGAAACCCCAGCCACTTAACAAATCTGCTATAAACACATTTATTCATCGTGATTACTTCATATCCCCTCAGAAAGGCTGCCAACTAAAGGGAAAAAAAAAAAAAAGTTATTCCCCAGCGCAGCTAAACGCAACAGGAGTTTAAAAGGCAAAGTGACTCAAATATTGGAGCTGGTGGAAATAAGCAGTTAAACCGAGTGCAACTATGCAGGACATGGAGGGTGGATGCCTCTGGGCCAGGGAAAACTGCTGATCTCATTGTCACTGCCGTCCCCAGTTCAGTTTTAGATCTCAAGTGGGAAGCAACACATCTAGGCGTAGAGCGCCTCCCTCTCACTTGCTGGCTTGAAGGGAACAGACTGCCGAAACGCCAAGCTTAAACATTATACAAAACACTAAGTGCAAGACAGCAGTTTAAACGTATTTCAAAAGGAACATGCTGAAGTTGTGCAAGTCCCAAGCTCCTATGTTTGCATCAGCATTAATTCAAACCACACTTTAAAGTGCCACCAGCAAGTAGGCAACAGTGTGTTACAGGGAAAAAAAAAAAAGGCACCTACACAACAACCCATCATAGGGGGAAAAAAGGCGACTTCAGAGATAAAGCTCAAAGCAACAAAAAAATGTAGTCTGCAAATATGTTCAGTACGAAAAAAAATTCCAGGAAATAATTGTAACTGCTCACTTGGGTGGCCTACACCAATCAAGAAAAACTGATCACATTAATTCTAGAAACTTAAACAAAAAATAATAAAAAAAGAGTATCACACTTCCAATGAGCGACTGATGTTAAATTACTGAATTTCCTGCCCTTTGAACTGCAAGCAGGACCTTTTATGACAAGTCAGAAATAATCCAAACAAGAACCACCGTGTACAACATATTTCCCACAGAGGCTTTTTAATACATCAGATATACATGAGCCTCCAGCATCCAACAGGATTAATCCACAGAGTTAACAACAGGCTTGTGCCTGTGCCTTGAGGGCACCAGGGGGCCTGACCCCCTATCCTGGCCATGGCCCAGGATCCCATTTCAGCCCAGCTCAGGGCGTCAGTCCCTGCCCAACCCTGTTGGCAGCCCTGTCTGCTCTCAGCAGGTTCAGAAGAGCCCCAATTCATTTACCTTCTCAGCAGCACCATTTCTGAATGAGCAACACATCATCACAGAAACAGCGATGTAGATACTATTTCAGTACACTAGAAGAAATGCAATTTGTAGAAACAACTCATCTGAGATTAGTATTTAATAGCCACTTGTTATCAAATGAATTTTGGATACTGGAAATAATGGAATAAGTCTTTTGAAGAAGATAGAACCTAGTGATAGAACCTAGTGACAATTGTCTGCTTTAATACAGACAAAGACTTTCTTCTACACTTGCTCTCATTTCATGTGGTATACCAGATCCTTTATGTTTACAGATGTGCATATAAGTGATAAGGAGATGCATAGATTTTTGTAAGCGATCTGCTTTAAGAGGCTCTTAGAGCAGTGACCCCTTAAAGCAATTTCAAATAGTTACCAGGATTTAACACTTCTTTTGCTAGACAAATAGCCTATTATTGGCAAATTGGTTATTCTTCTACTATGTCAATCAGGTCAGGCTTAAAATCAATATGTGGCATTTGTCAATTGTGTTTCAAATGTCTTCAGTGTGATTGTATTCATTAAGAAAGAACAGATCACTAATAGCATTCATTGTAAATCAGGTTACAGTGTCAGGAAGCAAACAATCTTACTTCAAAATAATGAGCTTAAATTCTTAGCTAGAAGAGCCATACAAACAAAGCTCAGCTGTAATCATAATGCATGTAGTCTTTAGTCTAAGATGACCTTCAGCCTGCAAAACCCTGGAAAAATGTTGCCGTAAGTATTCCATCAACCCATGTTTTAATATCAGTCACGAGAGGAAATGTAAGCCCAGTGGAGCCCTTCTTAAAAAGAAATCAGATTACATCACATATCTTATGGTTTTGTCCCACCATCTTACACATTAACATTTGAACACCTTCAGCCTTCCACAGTCCCCAGCAAGAATGGAAAAACAGCTGATCAAGTTCCTAAGAGTACCTTTCAAACACTTTTTCTTCACAATACAAACGGATGAACATTAGTCCGTCACATACACACATCTGATGGTTTAGGCTGCAAAACTTGGCTCCAAGTATGTGCATTATCTCCATTTGTTTGCAGTGCAACTCGAGAAGCAACAGCAAAGCCCAGCCAGCCTACCCCTCTGCATCTTCAGACAGAACCTGCATTCCAGCTGCAACCATATCACCCCTGATTCATGCTCTGTAATCACAGCCACAAATGCAGGTGAGCACAGATCTGTGTTCCAGGCTGCAAACTGTTAACTAGATCAATCACAGCTGACTGGCATTTGGAGTCAAACTAGGAGAATGTGGAAAAAACAGATGCTAGTTTGGAATGAGAAAAAGGAAGCAAAGAGCCAAAAGTGTAGGGCTCTAATTGGCATAACATAAAAACAAAAAAAGAAAAAAAAAGAAAACCACCAACAAAACCAGTTGAAAACCCCTTACTATTTTGAGAGGAGAAACCAATTATTTAGAAGCACAGTGAAGTCATTTACAGTGTTCCAGCTTCTTTAGTAGTGGCTCTACCCAAGAGCCAATTAAGTAAGCGTTACTGCAGAATTGCCAGAGTTCCTAGTTTTTGAACTGAATTATTATTGAATTGTAACCACTGGCTGAAGCAAAGGCTTAAAAGACCCAGTATAGTTTCTATTTGTTACCATGGAAGCAGGAGACAGACATTCAACAAATTTCAGAAAAAGAGGTCTTTAATGCTATTCATTAATGGTAATTAATAACTTCTACAGCCTTGTGTATCACAATATTCTCTTTGGCTCCGTAAGATAACCAATTTGTGACCAAACAGGATGACAGAAGTACATCTGAGAAAAAGGCTGACCATTCATGAATTTATTCAACTGAAAAAACTAAAACAAGACAGTTTAAACTGCCTAGAAGCTTGGCAATTTTCCTACCACCACTGAGAAAGGACCAGTTATACATTACCATCTTCTTCATATACTCTGCCCTCCACTGGCTTGATTTAAGTATTGTGCACTTTTCTCCACAGTACCCAGAGGATAGGATGACCTAGAATTTCATTGGAAATGGCAAAGTAATGTTAGGTAACCTCCATCACTACTGCTGAACTGCTCTTAATGCAGTTAATAGCTTGTGTCAACACTGTCTATAATATGTGTTTGAAATCCTTTGTTTCAATCTGCATCTTGCCATCCTTTGGATATGTGAATGCAAATGCTACAGGAATTAGCATATTGCTGCATACAGCTGAATGTTAGAATGAATTATTTATAAGAAAACCTAATAACTAAATGATACTGACTTGAGAAACAGCAAGAAGTCAATTTTAAATAAGCCTTATGTCATTACATTTTACCAAACAAATTTCTCATAACACAAGCAGATTTCTCAAAAAAACAAAAAAAAAAAACAAAAAAAAAAAAAAAAAAAAAAAAAAAAACAACACCAACAAAAAAACAAAC